>SJYX01019243.1:0-15971 GCA_006410675.1 Oreotragus oreotragus
TACCCCTCACTCGCTGCAACTAGAGGAAAGTCCATGGAACAACGAAGACCCAGCACAGGCGATATTAAATTTATTATTTTTTTAAAGAAGTTTTTTCTCTTTTTTAAAACTTTTTTTAATGATGAAAGAAACAGATGAAGGGCAGGGAGAAGAAAGGAAGAGAGATGGTTATGAACACTAAGGTGTCTCACTGAAGATCAAGAGAACCCATCATCCCCATAGCACAGGAAACCCAGTGTCCAGGGGCCAATCTGTCTGAAGCCTCATCTGGAAGTGACAGGCACTTCCCCATCTGAAGACACAGTTTCAAAGGTGTGACCGTGCAGGCGTGATCATGGGCCATTCGAGTGTTTGATGTGGCTTTTGAAAACCCTAGTATGAGGGATTGGACTATAAAGAAAGCTGAGCACCGAAGAATTGATGCTTTTGAACTGTGGTGTTGGAGAAGACTCTTGAGAGTCCCTTGGACTGCAAGGAGATCCAACCAGTCCATCTTAAAGGAGATCAGTCCTGGGTATTCATTTGTAGGATTGATGTTGAAGTTGAATCTCCAATACTTTGGCCACNGTGGTGTTGGAGAAGACTCTTGAGAGTCCCTTGGACTGCAAGAAGATCTAACCAGTCCATATTAAAGGAGATCAGTCCTGGGTATTCATTGGAAGGATTGATGCTGAAGCTGAAACTCCAATACTTTGGCCACCTGATGCGAAGAGCTGACTCATTTGAAAAGATTTGAAAGATTGAGGTCAGGAGGAGAAGGGGATGACAGAGGATGAGATGGCTGGATGGCATCACCGACTCGACGGACATGGGTTTGGGTGGACTCCGGGAGTTGGTGACAGACAGGGAGGCCTGGCGTGCTGTGGTTCATGGGGTCGCAAAGTCGGACACAACTGAGCAACTGAACTGAACCAAACTGAGTATGATAGAGGAAGATAATGTCATCTTTAAATAGCTCCCAAACCCTGCTACACATCACTTCCTTTTCTTAAGGCCATGTTAGATGCCTCGCCATTTGTGCAATAACCTATGTGGGTGCCACCGCTGGGGAAAAAGAAACACCCACAGGCAAAGGAACTCACTGCACTTGTTTAAGACGCCAGGAAAGAAACCCCAAGAATCTGTAATCCCGAGGAGTCTTGGTAGTCAGATTCGGGCTCATGATCGTGAGCGGCCCCTGTGTTCCAGGCTCCTTTAACCTCCTAGCTCATCTGTCTGTGTTTTTCAGCCTTTGTTCTGTTTAGCAAAGCTCCATCTCCTTCACTGCCAAGCAGCTAGTGTCCATTCTACCGCCATATTGATTTTTCAAGACTCCTTAACAGCAGTCCTCCAAGAGTCCCCTTGACTTCAGGGCTCTGGAAAGTCTAAAGAAAATCAGCTTTGCTGACTCCTCACACTGTTCGCCCTCTCTGGTGGTCCGGCCAAGAATGGAATTATCCGACAAGCTCTGGAACTGGGCAAGCAGGACCATTCACGTGTGCTTTTTTATTCACAAAATCCTCGCCAAGTGTGGGGCCTCAAAGATCAGTTCCTACTCTACTGCTTAGCAACAATGGCTGGGGGAACCGCTTCTAGGAGTTCCACAGATTGGCAGGATGTCTTAAGACCAGTTGTTGTTAGCGGTGAAACCCGGCTATGATCCCATCTGCCTCTCACTCTCACCAGGAGAGGCTGATGAGAGGCAAGCCTAGGCCTGGAAACCAGCCCGCCTCCCAGCCTGGGCTCTGCGCCTGCATGCAACCTCCTTCTCTCCCCTCCCTCAGCATGTCAGCAAAGCAAGGAGCAGGGGGACGTGTCTGCACGTTCAGGGGCTGGCAAGCTTATTCACCGCCGAGGTCCAGAGTATAGCCATCAACTCTCAGGGGTCTTTCAAGAAGGCATGCACACACACAGCATAGCCACACTCATATTTGCACCCATTCCCCAAACACACCTGTACATACATACATGATCATATACACATGTACACACATATGTATATAAACACATTCTACACCCACACACATATATAGTATAAACTCGCACCCATATATATACACATGCATATATGCACACATGCAACATACACCCTTACACACATGAAAACAACATATACCCTCACACATACGTACACACAACACATGCACACAACTACATACAGACATGCTTTTGAGAGTTCAGCCATTGCCAGCGCTATTTTGCTTGGCTAACCAAGCTTTAAGCTGCCCAGGAATAGGAAGCAGGCTCAGGAAGTGGGACCCCAACTCACCCTTTCCCTTTAGAAGCAGCTCTGGAAAGGGCGGGGGGAGCTGTACCTTTCCCAATTCTGTCCCATCCCAGAGGCATTAGGAATCAGCCTGGACTCAGGGCAGAACGTGGGCTCTCATGCAGTGTTTTCAGCTGTACTGTGACGTCACCTCCATCTCTCATTACAGGGCCTGCATTATCTGATAGAGTGTCATATGGTTTATGATATTACATGTATATAACAATATAAGAAAGATTAAAGGGTATCTATGAACAGGTCAACCAGAGGAGAGGCAGAGAGGAGAAATTCTCTCTCCAACAGGAAGTGGACAGCCCACTTAGAAAATGACCCCGCAGTAAGTCAGACACAGACAAGTAATATGTGATATCATATGATGTCACTTACATGGAATCTAAAAAAAAAAAAAAAAGGTACAAATGAACTTATTTACAAAACAGAAGTAGAGTCTCAGATGTAGAAGACAAACTTAGGTTTACCAGAGGATGAGGGAGGGAGGGATAATTTGGGAGATTGGATTGACATATAGACACTACTACATACATAAAATAGCTAATAAGCACCTACTGTATAGCACAGGGAATTCTACTCAATACTCTGTTGTGGCCTATAGGGGAGAAGAATCTTCAAAAAGAGTGGATATGTGGGTATGTATAACTGATTCACTTTGAATCTGATTCACACCTGAAACTAACAAAACATTGTAAATCAATCGTGTCTGTGCATGTGTGTCTGTCTGTTAGTCACTCAGTCGTGTCCAACTCTGCAACCCCATGGGCTGGGCTGGATGAAGCACAAGATGGAATCAAGATTGCCAGGAGAAATATCAATAACTTCAGATACACAAATGACACCACCCTTATGGCAGAAAGTGAAGAAGAACTAAAGAGCCTCTTGATGAAAGTNACCGGAATAGAAATATAGCCCACCTGGGATTCAGGCACTTCATTTCGGGGCTGGCCATCGCCTCCCACTACACGTAAGCAGATAAACCTGTTGTGTCAACAGAGAAAATGCTTGGCAAAGAACTGAAATTTTCTCACCAGTATCACTGACATAAGCCTTTCCCAACCCACCTTCCCACTCAGCTTACAAAGGAGTCTGAGAGCTTGAGAGAAACTGCAGGACAATGAACCGAGTCTTTGCTTATTTTCTCTGGTGTCAAGGAGCCGAGAGAAGGGTGACGGAGTGAGCCTGGATTATCTAAGGGGAAAAAAGTCAACTGAATTGAGATTTGGAGGAGTAGTGGGAGAGGAGAACACGGGTTCTACAACTGTGGCTTCAGCACTAGAGCCGCTAGCCACATGCCACTCTTGAAACTGACGTTAATTAAAGTGAACCCAAAGAGAAAATGCCACCTGTTCAGCCCCACTAAGCACATTTGAGTGCTAAACGATCACCTATAGTGGCTACTCTATTGGACGGGGCAGCTGTAGAATATTCCCAACATTCTGGCAAGTGCTATTGGGCAGCCAGAGCATACAGTGTAAGTAATGCTTATAAAGAAAACCAAAACTCAAACTTCCTATCACTGAAATGAGTGTTGGGACACTTTTCTAGTAGCTCAGACTCTGTGCTCCCACTGCAGAGGGCACTGGGTTGAGCCCAGGTCCGGGAATTAAGATCCCCATAGGCTTCACAGGGCAGTCAAAAAAAATGTGTTGGAAAAACATGAAGTGGACTTGGGTGACTGCGTTAAGAGTAAAATATAATTTTTTTTTTTTATTCTTGCCTGGGGAATCCCATGGACGGAGGAGCCTAGCGGGCTACAGCCCACGGGGTCGCAGAGTCGGACATGACTGAACGGCTTCACTTAACAGTGTCCACCATAGAAAGCAATGATAGACATCTCAGAAATGTCTCTGCTCTGATAGAAGAGGCCCCAGTCAGCTGCTGGGATTTAGGCAGAAAGGGTAACCCAGCGAGCTGCAGTCCATGGGGTCGCAAAGAGGCGGACATGACTGAGCAACTGAACAAGAACAGATGTGTTGGCTTGGGGAGGGGTCACAGAGTCTTTCCTGGGTGACTTGAAACTCCAAAGTGTTACAAAAAGCACTCTTTCATCCTTTCTTTCCCTTTCTTACATTGTCTTTGTCATTTTAACAACTGCCCTCCTCCACCCCTCCAAATTCTTTTATGACTTTTCTTGCTTGAGGTCTTTTTTCTTCAAGTTTCTAAATTACCAGCCTCCCTCTGGGCACAAACAAAATGGAAAGAAAGCATGTGTAAAAGGCCCTCGGGAGCACAATGAAGGAGCTCAGGTCTTTGCCCTCTGTCCTGGAATATTTCTGATCACTTGACAAAGGTACAATGAGACTCAACAAAGGAGAAATTTCTTTATTCCAAACCAATAGTCATGAAGCACGCGGGCTTAATGTGGGCTCAAGGAAAGTAGGAAGTGGGTAGGAGGGGAAAAAACAGGAAAGATGACTCCGTCTTCAAGATTTACAACACATAAAAAAATTAGAGAACAAAGCCATGTTTCCACTGGTGCCCACCACAACACATTACACTCCAGATAAGTTCCCTCTCCTTCCTGTTTTCTCCTCATTGTGCTTATTATAGCAGTTAGCATGTGGTCAGCTAGAGGCAATGAAAACCTATTCAAGATTTACAACACATAAAAAAATTAGAGAACAAAGCCATGTTTCCACTGGTGCCCACCACAACACATTACACTCCAGATAAGTTCCCTCTCCTTCCTGTTTTCTCCTCATTGTGCTTATTATAGCAGTTAGCATGTGGTCAGCTAGAGGCAATGAAAACCTAGGGGTGACTTTTTTCATATGTTTGGGAGTTCATGTACACCCATGACGGATTCATGTCAATGTATGCCAAAACCAATACAGTACTGTAAAGTAAAAATAAAAATAAAAATAAAAAAAAAGAAACCCAGAGGGAGAGCCTTGCTGCCCTAAGTTCAGCTCGTTAAAAACACAACTCTTTCTACTCTGCCGCTCTCCATTGGTTGGCTTTTTGTGTCTGTTGCTTCATGGCTGCCACAGCACCTGCATTCATGTCTGCTTTCAAAGTCAGGATGCAGTGAGGCAGCCAGATAGAGAGGGCTGATCTTCCTGCCGTCCATCAAGGGACTCAAAATACTTTTCACAAGCCTTTTCAACAGACTTGCCCTTTGTCTGACTAACCAACTTGGTCGTAAGACCCTTTACTGGCTGTAGCAAAAACGAGTGCCTAGTAAACAGTTTTAACTTAACCATGATTGCTTTAAAACTAATCACAATTTATTTAGAGCTGGGCACATTGCTACCCTCAACAACACCAACAAAAGCAGAGAAATGGCAGGTAACCAGGTCTGCCAAGCCCATCTACGCATGTGCCTTGCATCCTATTCACCTCATCTGTAGAGGCTTCACTGACCTCCTCCTCTTATTTAGGATCGGTTCATACTTCAAGACCCCAGCTGACTGTCCTGCCTTTAGGACACACCAAGAGGAGGGCTCAAGCTGAGCCAGGCCTCTGGCCCAGTGTTGCTGTTCAGTCGTTCAGTCAGGTCTGGACTTCCCTGTCCTTCACTATCTCCTTCACTATCTTCACAGTACTCATGTCCATTGAGTCGATGATGCCATCCAACCGTCTCATCCTCTCTTGCCCTCTTCTCTTCCTGCCCTCAGTCTTTCCCAGCATCAGAGTCTTTTCCAGTGAGTCGACTTTTCAACATCAGGTGACAAAAATCAGTCCTTCCAATGAACATTCAGGGTTGATCTCCTTTAGGATGGACTGGTTGGATCTCCTGCAGTCCAAGGGACTCTCAAGAGTCTTCTCCAGCACCACAGTTCAGTGGAAGAGGCTGATTTCCTGGGTTTGAATTCTCAGCCAAGTCTCTCTCTAGCTGTGGCCTTTAGAAGTTGTTTTGACCTTCCAGGAGTGAGGACATTTCAGTTTCTATATGTGTCCAAAGAACACGCATAGAGGGACTGGCCCAAAGCTAGCTGTCTTCAGTTTTTAAAAACTGATTGGGTGGATGGCTCGATCATATCTACCCTCATAGAATCACTGAGAAGATTAAATGAGAGAACATATATGAAAAGACTGAATGACTCCTGGCACATCAGTCAGTCAGTCAGTCAGTTCAGTCACTCAGTCATGTCCAACTCTTTGTGACCCCATGAATCGCAGCACGCCAGGCCTCCCTGTCCATCACCAACTCCTGGAGTTTACCCAAACTCATGTCCATCAAGTCGGTGATGCCATCCAGCCATCTCATCCTCTGTTGTCCCCTTCTCCTCCTGCCCTCAATCTTTCCCAGCATCAGGGTCTTTTCCAATGAGTCAGTTCTTTGCATCAGGTGGCCAAAGTATTGGAGTTTCAGCTTCAACATCAGTCCTTCCAACGAACACTCAGGACTGATCTCCTTTAGGATGGACTGGTTGGATCTCCTTGCAGTCCAAGGGACTCAAGAGTCTTTGAACACTACAGTTCAAAAGCATCAATTCTTCCATGCTCAGCTTTCTTTATAGTCCAACTCTCACATCCATACATGACTACTGGAAAAACCATAGCCTTGAGTAGACAGACCTTTGTTGGCAAAGTAATGTCTCTGCTTTTCAATAGCCTATCACTATCTTGCTTCAAAATTTTCCGTTGCTCCAGTCACCCTTATGGAAAAGGATCAAGTCCAACCTGCTTATGCAGTCTGGCCTCTGCTACCTTTGGGACTCAGCTGTTTCCTGCTTGTGGCTCCACTGACCCCGTTACTCACCAGCACACCTGCTTCTCCCACCCATTCATCCCTGCTCTGGTCCAGGACTTTCTTCCTCTTAGGACCATCCTCTCTGCTCCTCTTACAAGCCAGGCTAGGTAAGTTTCCCAGAGGGATGAGAAGTTGAAACATCTGAGAACTCATTCAAGGAAGACTTTGCAGAGCTGTCCAGCAAGAAAGCATCCTCTCAGACCTGCATCGCCAAGACCACCTTACTTAGTATTTGACTAGTATGTGAGTATTTGTAGGAATTTCCTGGTAGCTCAGTTGGTAAAGAATCTGCCTGCAGTCCCAGAGACCTGGCTTCAATCCCTGGGTTGGGAAGATGCCCTGGACAAGGAAATGGTAGCCCACTCCGGTATTCTTGCCTGGAAATCCCATGGACAGAGGAGCCTGGCGGGCTAAGTCCATGGGGTCACAAGAGTCAGACACAACTTAGCAACTAAACCACGAAACTCCAGGCTAAACTCCAGAGAAGTTCCTTGTCTGGGAGGGAGTGGAAAGCCGGGCTGCAACTCAGATCGTGGCACCCTGCACAGTGTGGAACTGTTTATACAGAGGAGCATGTTCCTAAAGGAACCAAGCCCTTAGAACTTAGAAAGACCTCACAATTACCCAGAATCTACAACGTGCCAAGAATTACAGGTGCAGTCTCCCGAGATTCCTCATTTAGTAATGGAGTATTTTCTTATATTCCTATGTATAGATGCCGGGCTTCCCTTGTGGCTCAGTTGGTAAAGAATCCGCCTGCAATGTGGGAGACCTGGGTTCAATCCCTGGGTTGGGAAGATCCCCTGGAGAAGGGAAAGGCTACCCACTCTAGTATTCTGGCCTGGAGAATTCCATGGACTGTAGCGTCCATGGGGTCGCAAAGAGTCTGACACGACTGAGCGACTTTCACTTTCACTATGTATATATGCAAGGTTAACCTGTTCACCTTTTCTTTCNGCATCCCCCATGGACTGCAGCCCACCAGCCTCCTCCATCCATGGGATTCTTCAGGCAAGAATACCGGAGTGAGTTGCTATGGCCTCCTCCAGGGGATCTTCCTGACCCAGGGGTTGAACCTGCATCTCTTGCGTCCCCTGCATTGGCAGTCGGGTTGTTTATCACCAGGGAAGCCCAGATCATCATCAAGCATGCATATAAACAGTTCTCCAGAGAGACATTCGAGAGGTACAATCAGGAGTGATGTTTTCTTTCCCTGACCTGCTCTGTGGTTGGCTGTGCTCTGTGTTGGCTCGTCTCCTGCTCCCAGATGAAATCTCAGGTAGTCCTAATGCTTCCTGCCCACTTTCCGAAGATGAATCCCCAGTGTCCACTGCATAGAGGAGTCCAGTCTCCATTCCAAAGTTGAAACTCCTGCCTAGCTCAGTTGCAGTCTCCTCTGCCTGGCACGTGGAGGCAAGTGGTTGGTGTCTTCACTCCTTCCCTCACCTCGCTGGCCACACCTTGACCTCTCCAAGGTCAGAATCAGGAGGAGGCAGAGGTAAACAGCCACTGGCCACGGCCCCGTGTGACACCTGCTCTGTCAAGCCTCCCTCCTACTCCCCCACCCCCCAGACTGGGGATATTTCCTGCCTGTCACGCCCTCACCTCAGGCAAACGCATCTCATCTAGTTCTTTACCTAAGAGCCTTGGTCTCTGGAAACTTAGCAGTACCTCTCGATTCCCCCGCTGCTCTTAGAATTCTCCAGTACAGTCCCACAGGGGTCTCTCTCACGTGGTTCACCCCTGCTCTGCAGTGAACTTGCATCTTTGTCTCATGGTCATTGGAAGTGCAGGTACACAGCCGTCTTCTCTGTGGCTTCAGCAGCCCCCTACCTGTGAGAATCCATATGCCCAAATCTGACTCTGGTCCCTGAGTTACCTAAGTTCCCTGGGCAGTGAGCAACCTTTCCAAAAGGCATCACTGAAGCTATCCTTATAGACCAAGAAAAGAAGATAGCATCCCACCATCCTTCTGTGGAGAGATAAAGCTTATTGCACAAGACGTTTTGAAGAAACCCTCTCTGTAATCTCCAGCCCCTCTCTCAGCCTTGCTGATGTTTTGTATAGGCTTCAGCTTGACTATAAAAAAAGGTCCATATAGTCAAAGCTATGGTTTTTCCAGTAGTCATGTATGGATGTGAGAGATGGACGATAAAAAAGTTGAGTGCCAAAGAATAGATACTTTTGAACTATGGTGCTGGAGAAGACTCTTGAGAGCCAGGAGATCCAACCAGTCAATCCTAAAGGAAATCAGTCCTGAATATTCTCTGGAAGGACTGATGCTGAAGCTGAAGATACTTTGGCCACCTGATGCAAAGAGCCGACTCATTTGAAAAGAGCCTGATGCTGGGAAAGATTGAAGGTAGGAGGAGAAGGGGGATGACAGAGGATGAGATGGTTGAATGATATCACCAACTCGATGGACATGAGTTTGAGCAAAGTCCAGGAAATAGTGCAGGACAGGGAAGCCTGGTGTGCTGCAGTCCATGGGGCCACAGAGTCGGACATGACTGAGCCACTGAATAACGATAATAGGTATCAGCTGAAGGGCTCAAAGCTTGTTTCCAACCACCTCCTTTGCTATCCTGCCCGGAAACCACACACCTCACTTTGGAATGTGATTGTTCTTGCCACGTACTAACTTGGGACCTTGGTCAAAAATGAGACTCCTCCCTTTTGGGGAGTGGCTGTATAGGGTCTTGGTTGCGACATGCAGGATCTTTTGTTGTGGCACTCAGTACTCAGGTTTAGTTGCCCTGTGGCAGGTGGGATCTTAGTTCCCCAACCAAGGATTGACNAGATGTGTATAAGAGACAGTGACTGAGCCACTGAATAACGATAATAGGTATCAGCTGAAGGGCTCAAAGCTTGTTTCCAACCACCTCCTTTGCTATCCTGCCCGGAAACCACACACCTCACTTTGGAATGTGATTGTTCTTGCCACGTACTAACTTGGGACCTTGGTCAAAAATGAGACTCCTCCCTTTTGGGGAGTGGCTGTATAGGGTCTTGGTTGCGACATGCAGGATCTTTTGTTGTGGCACTCAGTACTCAGGTTTAGTTGCCCTGTGGCAGGTGGGATCTTAGTTCCCCAACCAAGGATTGACCCCAAGTCTCCTGAATTGGAAGGGGGGTTCTTAACCACAGGACCACCAGGGAACTCCCCCAGGGTCCCTTTGGGTCTGTCTCTTATACACATCTAGATGTGTATAAGAGACAGCCTCTTGGGTGAAAGGAGCACTTCCTCGTTCTGTCTGGAGAGCCTCCCTGCCCATTGCTACCCAGCCAGGACTGTCAGCTTCTGCAGGACCCAACCCCAGACCTGTCTTCCATGAAGCCATTCCTCTTTCCCCCGCCAACCCTGGGTGGTGTTTCCCTCATCAAATTCTCAAAATACTCTGTGAGTCCGTTTGTCTAGGAGGGCAGGAAGTCCAGTGTCTCCCCATCAGCCTGTCAGCCCTGGGAAGGCTGAGGGCCTTGCTAGCTCGGCTTTCTGTTGGTCCCCAGAGCCAGCTCTAAGCCTGGCATGTAGCAGGTGTCCAGTGGGTGTGTTTGTGGAGAGAGTGAGGGACAGGCGTGTCACTCTCAGATCATCGTCCTGTGTGTGCGCGCACACTCAGCTGTGTCCAACGCTGCATCCCCCATGGACTGCAGCCCACCAGCCTCCTCCATCCATGGGATTCTTCAGGCAAGAATACCGGAGTGAGTTGCCATGGCCTCCTCCAGGGGATCTTCCTGACCCAGGGGTCGAACCTGCGTCTCTTGCGTCCCCTGCATTGGCAGTCGGGTTGTTTATCACCAGGGAAGCCCAGATCATCATCAAGCATGCATATAAACAGTTCTCCAGAGAGACATTCGAGAGGTACAATCAGGAGTGATGTTTTCTTTCCCTGACCTGCTCTGTGGTTGGCTCTGCTCTGTGGTGGCTCGTCTCCTGCTCCCAGATGAAACCTCAGGTAGTCCTAATGCTTCCTGCCCACTCTCCGAAGATGAATCCCCAGTGTCCACTGCATAGAGGAGTCCAGTCTCCATTCCAAAGTTGAAACTCCTGCCTAGCTCAGTTGCAGTCTCCTCTGCCCGGCACGTGGAGGCAAGTAGTTGGTGTCCTCACCTCGCTGGCCACACCTTGACCTCTCCAAGGTCAGAATCAGGAGGAGGCAGAGGTAAACAGCCGCTGGCCACGGCCCCGTGTGACACCTGCTCTGTCGAGCCTCCCTCCTGCTCCCCTACCCCCCAGACTGGGGATATTTCCTGCCTGTCACGCCCTCACCTCAGGCAAACACNCCTCACCTCGCTGGCCACACCTTGACCTCTCCAAGGTCAGAATCAGGAGGAGGCAGAGGTAAACAGCCGCTGGCCACGGCCCCGTGTGACACCTGCTCTGTCGAGCCTCCCTCCTGCTCCCCTACCCCCCAGACTGGGGATATTTCCTGCCTGTCACGCCCTCACCTCAGGCAAACACATCTCATCTAGTTCTTTACCTAAGAGCCTTGGTCTCTGGAAACTTAGCAGTACCTCTCGATTCCCCCGCTGCTCTTAGAATTCTCCAGTACAGTCCCACAGGGGTCTCTCTCACATGGTTCACCCCTGCTCTGCAGTGAACTTGCGTCTTTGTCTCATGGTCATTGGAAGTGTGAGTACACAGCCGTCTTCTCTGTGGCTTCAGCCAGCCCCCTACCTGTGAGAATCCATATGCCCGAATCTGACTCTGGTCCCTGAGTTACCTAAGTTCCCTGGGCAGTGAGCAACCTTTCCAAAAGGCATCACTAAAGCTATCCTTATAGACCAAGAAAAGAAGATAGCATCCCACCATCCTTCTGTGGAGAGATAAAGCTTATTGCACAAGACGTTTTGAAGAAACCCTCTCTGTAATCTCCAGCCCCTCTCTCAGCCTTGCTGATGTTTTGTATAGGCTTCAGCTTGACTATAAAAAAAGGTCCATATAGTCAAAGCTATGGTTTTTCCAGTAGTCATGTATGGATGTGAGAGATGGACGATAAAAAAGTTGAGTGCCAAAGAATAGATACTTTTGAACTATGGTGCTGGAGAAGACTCTTGAGAGCCAGGAGATCCAACCAGTCAATCCTAAAGGAAATCAGTCCTGAATATTCTTTGGAAGGACTGATGCTGAAGCTGAAGATACTTTGGCCACCTGATGCAAAGAGCCGACTCATTTGAAAAGAGCCTGATGCTGGGAAAGATTGAAGGTAGGAGGAGAAGGGGGATGACAGAGGATGAGATGGTTGAATGATATCACCAACTCGATGGACATGAGTTTGAGCAAAGTCCAGGAAATAGTGCAGGACAGGGAAGCCTGGTGTGCTGCAGTCCATGGGGCCACAGAGTCGGACATGACTGAGCCACTGAATAACGATAATAGGTATCAGCTGAAGGGCTCAAAGCTTGTTTCCAACCACCTCCTTTGCTATCCTGCCCGGAAACCACACACCTCACTTTGGAATGTGATTGTTCTTGCCACGTACTAACTTGGGACCTTGGTCAAAAATGAGACTCCTCCCTTTTGGGGAGTGGCTGTATAGGGTCTTGGTTGCGACATGCAGGATCTTTTGTTGTGGCACTCAGTACTCAGGTTTAGTTGCCCTGTGGCAGGTGGGATCTTAGTTCCCCAACCAAGGATTGACCCCAAGTCTCCTGAATTGGAAGGGGGGTTCTTAACCACAGGACCACCAGGGAACTCCGCCAGGGTCCCTTTGGGTTGTCTCAAGACATCCCATACTTGTCTTATCCTCAAATAAGACTGTACGCTCCTGGAAGCAGGCACTCTCATCTGTTCTCATCTCCATTCCCTACCCCCCTTACCTCGTGCTTGGCAGTGCCACACTCAAGGTACTGGGAGGTATTTTAGAGAAGAGTCACCGAGGTGATGAGCCAGCAGCACAGTGGAGCATGGACGAAGAAAAGCAAGAAGAGGCCAGTGCCGGGGTGATGACTCAAAGGGAAGGCTTTAGAAGTTTTGTTTTAGAAGTTACTCAGGCTTGGAATCTATTTTTCAATGAAATCAGAGATCTCGCCGGCCCAGCTGCCTCTGGCACTGAGTCAAAAGCAAGTCTGCAGTGTAAGTAATGTCATACAGCGTGGCCTTGCGATGCCAAGCACGTACAAAATGGGAACACTGAGCTTTAAGAGGGAACAAAGGCACACTCTCACTGGATCTAGTTCCCTCCAGTGATTTTTCTAGATAATCTTGTTCCTGAACATCAGATCTATCACCCAGGGTTTCTTTGGGATATTAGGAAACATATTGGTTCATTTGTTTAGCCCTAGAAAAGGTATATGCTCGATCTTGGGCACATAAAAAGGCAGAATTTATAAGCAGGAGAAAGAGTTCTGGGATAAGACACAAAAAGTGTCCAACTCTTAGCCTCATCCTGGGTGCTATGCTGAGAACTGGGTCTCATTACTCTGCAATCAGGGTCTCTGTTAACATGCTAAACTTAAGTGGGTTACGCTCATTTGTTTTTTGGGTATTTATTGACACTAGGTTTAGAGAAAACTGTCCTTTCCACTAAATTCCCTGCCTGCGTGTCAGCCGTCAGCCCTTTCTCAAAAGGTCCACTGTAGATATGTCCCAGAGTTATGACTCACCTTTCCTCGCCTCGTTGGAATCTACCATCCAAATACCTTCCCAGTCTACCACTGCCTCTCTATCCTCACCATGGCCCCCAATCAGGTCTTCACCATCATCCACCAAGTGGACTTGTACAAAAGAGCTTTAGCAGCCTTCCCCAGCGGGACAGTGGATCAGAATCGCCTGCCAGTGCAGGGAACCAGGTTCCATCCCTGGTCCTGGAGGAGTCCACATGCCACAGGGCAACTGAAGCCTGCGTTCTGTGACTACTGAAGCTGGTGCTCTAGAACGCAAGCTCCACAACAGGAGAACACTGCAACCAGACGCCTGCACACAGCAGCTGGGGAGTAGAGCGCCCCCCTTGGCCCCCAATCAGGTCTTCACCATCATCCACCAAGTGGACTTGTACAAAAGAGCTTTAGCAGCCTTCCCCAGCGGGACAGTGGATCAGAATCGCCTGCCAGTGCAGGGAATCAGGTTCCATCCCTGGTCCTGGAGGAGTCCACATGCCACAGGGCAACTGAAGCCTGCGTTCTGTGACTACTGAAGCTGGAGCTCTAGAACGCAAGCTCCACAACAGGAGAACACCGCAACCAGATGCCTGCACACAGCAGCTGGGGAGTAGAGCGCCCCCCCCGCGCCGGAGCCAGGGAGTAGAGCCCCCACCCACAGTCGGAGAGAAGAGCCCCCCACCCGCAGCTGGGGAGTAGAGGCCCCCCCTACAGCTGGGGAGTAGAGCCCCCCCTACAGCTGGGGAGTAGAGGCCCCCACCACAGCTGGAGAGAAGAGCCCACCAGAGGCAACAAGAGCCCCTTGTGCTGCAACAAAGACCCAAAGCAGCCAAAAGTAAATAAGAAAAGAAGCGATAATGGAGTGCTTCTCTCTCTCTCTATCGCCCTCCCTGCCTCTTTCTTTCCCTCTGTTTCCCTCCCCACCCCTTCCTCTCCCTGCTTCGTTTACCCCCATCCTGCCATGTAAGGGCATAAGAAAGCAGCCATCTGCCGATCAGGAAAAGAACTCTCACTAGCAGCCAAACTGACCAGCACCCTGCCTCCAGAACAGCAAAAAAAAAAAAGTTCCTATCTGGCATTTAAGCTGTCTAGTGTATAGTGTTCACCCCAAGCTGACAAAATCACCTGGGTGGCTGAATGTTGCAGAGGCGACCTCCCACTGTTTTAACCAAGGACTCCACCGCAGACCTGGGAGTGGTTTCCTTATGCAACCGCTGTCTGACACCCCGTCTCAGGTGATCCCCATCTATCTTGTGTTCCTGACACTGATGAGCTCTCTTGGGTCCTTAGAGCTTTTCCAGGTGTATAGTATCATCTGAGCTGTAATGCCTTTCGAACCACTTTCTCCCTTAGGGGCTTCATAATTGCATCTGACTTTTACTCAAAAGTATGCCTTTTAGTTTTTCCACCCTGGAAACTCCTTGGGCCTGTTTTTTGCCAGGAGCCTGTTTGTGTAAATCAACCTTCCCAGTCCCCTCCCTCCCTTGTCCTCGGTCTTTGCCAGTATCACTGGATTATAGTCAGGTTATTCTGTCCTAGGGCTTCTCAGATAGTGCTAGTGGTAAAGAACCCGCCTGCCAGTGCAGGAGACATAAGAGATGTGGGTTCCATCCCTGGGTCAGAAAGATCCCCAGGAAGAGGGCAAGGCAACCCACTCCAGGATTCTTGCCTGGGAAATCCCATGGACAGAGGAATCTGGCAGGCTACAGTCCACAGGGTGGCAAAAACACACATAATTGAAGTGACTTAACACACACACACATACACACACACTAAATAAAAATACTGACAAAGCAGAAAGAGATAATCGCATGTCACAAAGTTTAGGAAGAGTCTTAAACTACTCCTAAAACTTCAAAAGGATCAAAAATTGAAAAATAAGTATATTTTTAAAGGCAGCAGCAGCAGTTGCTACTGCTGCTGCATCGCTTCAGTCGTGTCCAATTCTGTGCTGCCCCAGAGACGGCAGCCCACCAGTCACCCCCGTCCTTGGGACTCCCCAGGCAAGAACACTGGAGTGGGTTGCCATTTCCTTTTCCAATGCGTGAAAGTGAAAAGTGAAAGAGAAGTTGCTCAGTCGTGTCCGACTCCTAGCAACCCCATGGAGTGTAGCCTACCAGGCTCCTCTGTCCATGGGATTTTCCAGGCAAGAGTACTGGAGTGGGTTGCCATTGCCTTCTCCTTACTGTGGACTAAATATTTGTGTATTCCCAGTTCACATGTAGAAGTTCCAACCCTCAATGCTAGCATTCAATTTTACAAGGCAGAGATTAGAGGGAGAAGCCTATGATAGAGATTTTAAAAATTAATAAATAAAATGGAGGTTATCATCATACAGAGAGTATTTAAATTCATGAGACTGTATATAATCATAAAGGGATTATGTTTAGAAGAGATCCAAGTATTGAGCTTTGG
>SJYX01019243.1:21094-48762 GCA_006410675.1 Oreotragus oreotragus
GGTTGATAGACAATTATCCAGGAAGAGAACCATAAAAATATTAACAGGCCTCTTGGCCAGAAGATAAGGTAAACCACCTGAGACCTTTTGTATACGGGAGGGTATGCAAAAAGAAAGCCTGGTCTCAATGAGGGTCAGGACTGCTGCCCCTACGTAACTCTGCATATTCCATTATTTCTTTATGTACAACTTGGAGTATATAAGCTGATTTTGAAAAATAGTTTTTGGAGTCTTGCACCGATGCTGGGCTTCCCCATGTCATTCTTTTTCTCCCCTTTTTTGGCTGAATTCCCATCTGGGGCGTGGAGGCTCACCATGTCTATTTACTTGTCCTGGCTTCTAAGATTCGTAAGAGAGAGAGCCCAAGGTGAGGCACTCTCCGATATTCAAACAGGTGCCAGTGGCCCAAGGTAGATGGTGCAAGGTCCTTGTCTGGAACTTTATTGGTTTTCCACATAAACCAAGTTAATCACCCTCTTTTCTCCACTTAATTTTCCTACTACACTAATTCTTCCTAATCTAATCTTATATCTCTAAGTAAATAAGTTTTTCCTCACCAACGCCATCCCTGCTTCAAATTCCCTGGATCCACCGGGGCTGGACCCCGGCACTGGGGAATCTGTGAAGGCACTTGCGAGTTTGAATTAGAATTATTCCTCTTCTCTCCTAGCTCTTGGCCGCTGTACATCCTTCTAGACTGTGATGCCCATTCGGTTGTCTCCCTCCTCCCCAAAGGAGGCTCCCCCAACTACGCTTGCTTGAAAATCAAGCCTTCTCCATAATGACCAACTGTCCTGGTTTTCCCAGGACTATCTCAGTTTTAACACTGCAAATCCCATGTCCCAGGAAACTCCTTAGTCCTGGGCAAACTGGGATGGCTGGTCACCCTGAGACTCTCACTACCCTGCAGGATGGGTAACAGGTGATTTTGCTATTAATTACACTGCATGCTGTCTAACTGAGGCTTCCCTGGTGGCTCAGTGGTAAAGAATCCACCTGTCAATGCAGGAAACGCGTGTTCACTCCCTGGGTGGGGAAGATCCCCTGGAGAAGGAAATGGCAATCTACTCCAGTATTCTGGCCTGGAGAACTCCATGGGGAGAGGAACCTGGTGGGCTACAGTCCCTGGGGGTCATAAAAGTCAAACACAACTTAGTTACTAAACAACAACCACAGCAACAACACTCTCTAGTAATACAACCTACTGATTCACAAGCTGAGTTTGTCCTAGGTGCTCAAAGTGTCTTTTCTTTCTTTCTTTTTTAAATATTTATGTACTTCTTTGGCCGTGTTGGGTCTTGACTGTGGCATGCACACTCTTCGTTACATCATATGGACTCTTCCATCACAGCACATGGTCTCTCTCTCTAGCTGTGGCATATGGGCTCTGGCACTCACAGGCTCAGTAGTTGTGGCACATGGGATTAGTTGCTGGGCAGCACCACTTAGTTCCCTGGCCAGGGATCAAACCGTTGCACAGCAGATCCTTTACCACTGGACCACTAGGGAAGCCCTATCCTTTCCTAATATCTTGGTATACCTAATCTGGGCACCAAGAATGGGCATCTTGATTTCGTTTCTTTAAATAACAAGTCTCTACTATGACATACTACTCCCCAAAGGTTTCACCTCTAATGAAAACATGGAGCCTCCCCACTAAGAAGTGTCTTGAGCTATGAGCCTCAAGATTGAAGGTCCAGACCAAGAAGATTCCAGACCTAAGGATATTGTCCTGATTTGTAGAAGAGCGCTGAAAGGTCAACCCTTTCAGTTGGTTCCAACTATTGTTTAACTGCAGGTTCCTATAGTCCATCCTCAGAACTTCCGGTTCAAAACTGGGAAAGGAGTACATCAAGATTATATATTGTCACCCTGCTTATTTAACTTCTGTGCAGAGTACATCTTGGGAAATGTCAGGCTGGATAAATCACAAGCTGTAATCAAGATTGCCAGGAGAAATGTTAACAACCTCAGATATGCAGATGACACCAACCTAATGGCAGAAAGCAAAGAGGAACTCAACAGCCTCTTGATGAAAGTGAAAGAGGAGAGTGAAAAAGCTGGCTTTAAAACTTGAAGAACTAAGTTTATGGCATCCGGTCCCACTTCTTTATGGCAAATAGATGAGGAAAAAATGGAAACAGTGAGACTTCATTTTCCTGGGCTCCAAAATCACTGAGGATGGTGACTGCAGTCACAAAATTAAAAGATGCTTGCTCTTTGGAAGAAAAGCTATGACAAACCTAGACAGCATATTAAAAAGAAGAGATATCACTTTGTCAACAAAGGTCCATATCGTCAAAGCTATGGTTTTTCCAGCTGTCATGTACAGATGTGAGAGTTGGACCATAAAGAAGGCTGAGCACTAAAGAACTGATGCTTTTGAACTATGGTGCTGAAGAAGACTCTTGAGAGTCCCTTGGACTGCAAGGAGTCAAACCAGTCAATCCTAAAGGAAATCAATCCTGAATATTCATGTGGTGTTGGAGAAGACTCTTGAGAGTCCCTTGGACTGCAAGAAGATCTAACCAGTCCATATTAAAGGAGATCAGTCCTGGGTATTCATTGGAAGGATTGATGCTGAAGCTGAAACTCCAATACTTTGGCCACCTGATGCGAAGAGCTGACTCATTTGAAAAGATTTGAAAGATTGAGGTCAGGAGGAGAAGGGGATGACAGAGGATGAGATGGCTGGATGGCATCACCGACTCGACGGACATGGGTTTGGGTGGACTCCGGGAGTTGGTGACAGACAGGGAGGCCTGGCGTGCTGTGGTTCATGGGGTCGCAAAGTCGGACACAACTGAGCAACTGAACTGAACCGAACTGAGTATGATAGAGGAAGATAATGTCATCTTTAAATAGCTCCCAAACCCTGCTACACATCACTTCCTTTTCTTAAGGCCATGTTAGATGCCTCGCCATTTGTGCAATAACCTATGTGGGTGCCACCGCTGGGGAAAAAGAAACACCCACAGGCAAAGGAACTCACTGCACTTGTTTAAGACGCCAGGAAAGAAACCCCAAGAATCTGTAATCCCGAGGAGTCTTGGTAGTCAGATTCGGGCTCATGATCGTGAGCGGCCCCTGTGTTCCAGGCTCCTTTAACCTCCTAGCTCATCTGTCTGTGTTTTTCAGCCTTTGTTCTGTTTAGCAAAGCTCCATCTCCTTCACTGCCAAGCAGCTAGTGTCCATTCTACCGCCATATTGATTTTTCAAGACTCCTTAACAGCAATCCTCCAAGAGTCCCCTTGACTTCAGGGCTCTGGAAAGTCTAAAGAAAATCAGCTTTGCTGACTCCTCACACTGTTCGCCCTCTCTGGTGGTCCGGCCAAGAATGGAATTATCCGACAAGCTCTGGAACTGGGCAAGCAGGACCATTCACGTGTGCTTTTTTATTCACAAAATCCTCGCCAAGTGTGGGGCCTCAAAGATCAGTTCCTACTCTACTGCTTAGCAACAATGGCTGGGGGAACCGCTTCTAGGAGTTCCACAGATTGGCAGGATGTCTTAAGACCAGTTGTTGTTAGCGGTGAAACCTGGCTATGATCCCATCTGCCTCTCACTCTCACCAGGAGAGGCTGATGAGAGGCAAGCCTAGGCCTGGAAACCAGCCCGCCTCCCAGCCTGGGCTCTGCGCCTGCATGCAACCTCCTTCTCTCCCCTCCCTCAGCATGTCAGCAAAGCAAGGAGCAGGGGGACGTGTCTGCACGTTCAGGGGCTGGCAAGCTTATTCACCGCCGAGGTCCAGAGTATAGCCATCAACTCTCAGGGGTCTTTCAAGAAGGCATGCACACACACAGCATAGCCACACTCATATTTGCACCCATTCCCCAAACACACCTGTACATACATGCATGATCATATACACATGTACACACATATGTATATAAACACATTCTACACCCACACACATATATAGTATAAACTCGCACCCATATATATACACATGCATATATGCACACATGCAACATACACCCTTACACACATGAAAACAACATATACCCTCACACATACGTACACACAACACATGCACACAACTACATACAGACATGCTTTTGAGAGTTCAGCCATTGCCAGCGCTATTTTGCTTGGCTAACCAAGCTTTAAGCTGCCCAGGAATAGGAAGCAGGCTCAGGAAGTGGGACCCCAACTCACCCTTTCCCTTTAGAAGCAGCTCTGGAAAGGGCGGGGGGAGCTGTACCTTTCCCAATTCTGTCCCATCCCAGAGGCATTAGGAATCAGCCTGGACTCAGGGCAGAACGTGGGCTCTCATGCAGTGTTTTCAGCTGTACTGTGACGTCACCTTCATCTCTCATTACAGGGCCTGCATTATCTGATAGAGTGTCATATGGTTTATGATATTACATGTATATAACAATATAAGAAAGATTAAAGGGTATCTATGAACAGGTCAACCAGAGGAGAGGCAGAGAGGAGAAATTCTCTCTCCAACAGGAAGTGGACAGCCCACTTAGAAAATGACCCCGCAGTAAGTCAGACACAGACAAGTAATATGTGATATCATATGATGTCACTTACATGGAATCTAAAAAAAAAAAAAAAAGGTACAAATGAACTTATTTACAAAACAGAAGTAGAGTCTCAGATGTAGAAGACAAACTTAGGTTTACCAGAGGATGAGGGAGGGAGGGATAATTTGGGAGATTGGATTGACATATAGACACTACTACATACATAAAATAGCTAATAAGCACCTACTGTATAGCACAGGGAATTCTACTCAATACTCTGTTGTGGCCTATAGGGGAGAAGAATCTTCAAAAAGAGTGGATATGTGGGTATGTATAACTGATTCACTTTGAATCTGATTCACACCTGAAACTAACAAAACATTGTAAATCAATCGTGTCTGTGCATGTGTGTCTGTCTGTTAGTCACTCAGTCGTGTCCAACTCTGCAACCCCATGGGCTGGGCTGGATGAAGCACAAGATGGAATCAAGATTGCCAGGAGAAATATCAATAACTTCAGATACACAAATGACACCACCCTTATGGCAGAAAGTGAAGAAGAACTAAAGAGCCTCTTGATGAAAGTGAAAGAGAAGAGTGAAAAAGTTGGCTTAAAATTCAACATTCAAAAAACTAAGATCATGGCATCTAGTCCCATTACTTCATGGCAAACAAATGGGGAAACAGTGGAAACTGTGAGAGACTTTATTTTCCTGGGTTCCAAAATCACTGCAGATGAAATTAAAAGAAGCTTGCTCCTTGGAGGAAAAGCTATGACCAAACTAGACAGTATATTAAAAAGCAGAGATGTTACTTTGTCAACAAAGGTCTGTCTAGTCAAAGCTATGGTTTCTCCAGTAGTCATGTACAGATGTGAGAGTTGGACTATAAAGAAAGCTGAGCACTGATGAATTGATGCTTTTGAACTACGGTGTTGGAGAAGACTCTTGAGAGTCTCTTGAAGTGCAAGGAGATCAAGCCAGTCAATCCTAAATGAAATCAGTCCTGAATATTCATTGGAAGGATTGATGCTGAAGCTGAAACTTCAATACTTTGGCCACCTGATGCAAAAAAACTGACTCATTTGAAAAGACTCTGATGCTGGGAAAGATTGAAGGCAGGAGGAGAAGGGGATGACAGAGGATGAAATGGTTGGGTGGTGTCACCAACTCAATAAACATGAGTTTGTGCAAGCTCTGGGAGTTGGTGATGGGCAGGGAATCCTGGCATGCTGCAGTCCATGGGGTCTCAAAGAGTCAGACACAACTGAGTGACTGAACTGAACTGGACTGTAGCCCTCCAGGCTCCTCTGTCCATGGGATTCTCCAGGCAAGAACACTGGAGCGGGTTGCCATTCCCTTCTCCGGAGATCTTCCCCAGCCAGGGACTGAACCTGGGTGTCCTGCATTGCAGGCAGATTCTTTACTGTCTGAGCCACCAGGGAAGCCCTAAATCAATCATACTCCAATTTTTTAAAAAGAGTTTTACTGTAATAATAAAAAAAGAGAAGAAATTGGCCTGTTGCCCACCAGTGATGCCAGCTGGGTCCTGGGCTGTTTTTGTGTAATCCCTTTCACACACAGGTCAAGCCTTGTAGCCTCTTCTATTCCACTGAGTGTCTCAAGCTAAAATCTGCAGGAATCCAGCAATTTCAAAGGAATGGAGAAAAAAAATGGGATGAAAGGGCAGAAATGTGAATTTTGAAAGGTGGCACTCACTGGCTAATGATACCTGGGTTTCGGGCTCTGCTGTGTGCGCTCTGAGGTTCTGCAAACATCAGGCTGAGCTAATCAGCCTGTTCTCGGAGGTGGGTGCGCATGTGAATTGTTACCATTCAAGCTTGCAGAACCACTTAGTCTGTCACACTTCTTGTAGCAACATGCCAAGTAAAAATTCCCGGAGTTTAAAATACCTGGATCTGAACTGATAGAGCTGGGGTGCCAGGAGCCAGCGTGAGGAATCCCACCCATGACAAGGTCATGCGGCAGAGATCTGATGAGCAAGGTTGAGTCAGATCTCAGGTGTTCCCCCTGGTATTTCTTGAGCATGTACCCCCAAAATAAGAATATGCCTGCCTTATTGTATTGTACTTTTCCACTCTTCTGACACACTCTGGAAAAGGTCAACTCAGGGCTTTAGTCTTCTGCATTTGAAAGGGTGTTTCAATCCCAAAACCCCTCTGGTGGCTTTCTAGCCTGCCTGCAGGACTTGTACAGCTGAGCATGTGATTGTTTGAGGCCTCCCGACCGCGGGAGGCACAAGAAGCTTAAAACATCCTATGAATGTAGGGGCTTCCAAGGAGTCAAAATCATTGGAATAGGACTGATTAAAGGTTTCATTTGCTGAGCCAATACTTGCTGCCAAATTTTCATATCCTTTATTTTNTTTGCCAACAAAGGTACATCTAGTCAAGGCTATGGTTTTTCCAGTGGTCATGTATGGATGTGAGAGTTGGACTGTGAAGAAAGCTGAGTGCCAAAGAATTGATGCTTTTCAACTGTGGTGTTGGAGAAGACTCTTGACTGCAAGGAGATCCAACCAGTCCATTCTAAAGGAGATCAGCCCTGGGATTTCTTTGGAAAGAATGATGCTAAAGCTGAAACTCCAGTAGTTTGGCCACCTCATGCGAAGAGTTGACTCATTGGAAAAGACTCTGATGCTGGGAGGGATTGGGGGCAGGAGGAGAAGGAGATGACAGAGGTTGAGATGGCTGGATGGCATCACTGACTCGATGGACATGAGTTTAAGTGAACCCTGGGGGTTGGTGATGGACAGGGAGGCCTGGTGTGCTGCGATTCATGGGGTTGCAAAGAGTCGGACATGACTGAGTGACTGAACTGAACTGAATATTTTTCAAATTATTTTCCCATTTAGGTTATTATAGAATACTGAGCAGAGTTCTCTGTGCTATATAGTAGTTCCTTGTTGGTTATCTATTTTTAGATATTGCAGTATGTGCATGTCAATCCCAAACCCCCAGTCTATCCCTCACCCCACACACCCCCTTCCCTCCTGTATCCATATTTCATTCTCTAAGTCTATGAGTAAAACAGGACTTTTAGACTCTAACAACTTGAGTAAAAATAGAGATTATATTTGGTCTGGAAGAAGGTTCACAAGATCTTATTACTGTGTTTCTAAGTTTCCACTAAAGTTCTTCCCTTTTAGGCAGAAACCTCTTTCTTGTTTTCTGTTTTGTTGTTGTTGTTGGGTTTTTTGGTTATTGTAATTTTTTGGCTGCACTGCATGGCATGTGGGATCTTAGTACTCTGACCAGGGATTGAATTGGAAGCCGGCAATTTTAACCACTGGATCGCCAGGGAAGTCCCTTCATTTGATGTTTTTGTACTAGTTTACACTCTTTCCCTCCATTATCTGACAGCCTGGCTTGACAGCTGCAGGTTTTGCTACAGAGAAGTGATTAGCTATCCTCCTGCTCCCAGATCCAGAGCCTCAACACCTGTCCCCCTGCCTCTGCAGGGCCTTCAACACTGACACTGTGCTTCCTCGGTGCTTATACATTTCCTGGGCCCTAAAGGTAGCCTCAGACCTTCTGCTGAGACTAGAGGTGTTTGAGGGACACCATCTAATACCAAGTGGCACTGGTGGTAAAGAATCACCGATGCAAGAGACACAAGAGATGTGGGTTCAGTCCCTGAGTCAGGAAGATCCCCTGGAGGAGGAAATGGCAGCCAGCTCCAGTATCCTTGCCTGGAGAATTCCATGGACAGAGGAGCCTGGCAAGCTATAGCCCACGGGGTTTCAAAGAGTCAGCTACAACTGACTGTGCACACACACACACATCTAATAATACCACATCAAACATACAGGTCACGACACCTGACCAGGAACCCCAGCACATCTCAGACAATCTCAAACCATTTTCCCCATCTTTTGGAAACACCCAGATACCTACTGATCACAGCCAAAGTGAGCTGGCTTTGCCTCCTTGATTTGAGCCAAATTTCTTGAGCAGGTATTTTTGAAGCTCTACTGTAAATCTCAGGGATCTCTTTACTATTTCTCTAAGGATATTTGGAATCTCACACAAATAGAATTTCTGATTACCTCTGGTATCCCAGTATTTCCAGGTAGACAGACAGGTTAGGCCTACATGATGACCCTCACATGCCATGAGACAAGCTGTGCAGTCAGTCGTGAGGCAAACTGTTCTGGTTGGCCGTGGACAGTATCAGTTTTAGCACTGACAGTCTTACACCCTAGAAAAGTCCTCAGGCCTGGGAAAACCAGGACAACTGGTCACCCAAGCAATCAGTCAAAGTGAAAACAAAAAGACTGTCTACAAGCTGAGATCACTGCAAGTTAAGGTACAATGATTCAGTGCTCTTCGTGTTGGCACAAGTAGGGTTTTATTCCCCCTTTGTGTCTACACACAGTGCATTTTCTTAGATCTGCCAAAATGCTGAAGTAATTAAGTCCCCTCTTTGTCACAGCTTGAAAATATTCATAGGAGTCCTGGAGCCAGCTTTCTTCAAGCCAGTTGATTGCTTAGTGAAGCATTCCCTGCTTAGCTGCTTCAATCTTCTTTCTTCGCATCACTTTAGCTGATCTCTTCCGAACCGCTGCCAATCTGTCTGCATCTTCTTGCTGCCATGGTACTCTGGGTTGAACACCAGGTATATGTATATTAGACTCTCACCTCCTTGTCTCATTAGATGCCTTCGGCAACAAGTACATCACAACCAGGTAAGCATCTTATCCAATTGTAATCGCTTTTAGGACACGTACACATAGATGGATATTCTGTCAAGAGAATTAAGCATCTCTGAAGATCAAAAACCACATCTCTCTTGGTGAGAAAACTTGGAACACTGATGAACATAACAATAGGAAAGGAAAGGGATGGAGTTCTGAGAATCTTGTTAAAGGTCCAATTCTGCTGGGAAACCAGATGGGAAACCCTGGAGAAGTCGCCTCGGCAGCCTGGCTCTCTATCTCCTCATGAATGAAAATGAAGTGTTTAGAGAGGTCACCCCAAAAGTCCTGAAGTGCTGTTTGGCAAAAGACAGATACTGCTTCAAGATAACATTTCATCCACTGGATCTCAGTGAGGGCAGAGCTGAATCAGTTTTGCTAAATATAGCAGCTTCTCCAACCCACTGCCTGCCTACCCTCCAAGGCATGTCAACATTTGGAGAAAGGGGAAAAAGGCATTTCCGCTTTGCGAAAGTTTATCTACAGGTGATGCCGGGAACTGTGGTAGGCTAGATAATGTCCCCCTCTTAATCCTTGGAACCCATGAATATGTTAGGTTAGGTGGCAAGAAGGAATTGAGGTTCATTCTTGATTCTCAAAGATAGAATTAAGATTAAGAATTAAGATAAAATTGTTTGCTAATCCACTGAGGGTTTTTTTTTATAAAATATAAATTTTGGGGAATATAATTGGTTTTTTGGGAATATAATTGCTTTTCAAGCAATTTCTGCTGTACAGTGCAGTGACGCAGCTGTGCGCATGCCCGTGTCCCGCCCTGTGGAATCCCGTCCGCTGGCCCCGCCCTCTGTCGTCACAGCGGGCTCCCCCTGGCTCTGCTTGGCTCCTGGCAGTGTATAGATGTCGGTGCTGCCTTCAGCTCGTCCCAGCTCTCCTCCCTGCTGTGTCCACGTGCCGGTTCTGCGTCTTCAGCTGACCTTAAGGTAAATTATCCTGGATAATCCAAGTGGACCTGATGGACTCACAAGGATCCTTAAACGTGGAAGTGGGGTGGAAGAACAGCTCAGAGTATCTGATGTGAGAAGGCCCCCGCCTGCCATTGCTGGCTTTGGAGATGGAAGAAGGGTCACAGACCAAGAAATGGGGGCGGCCCCTGGAGACTGGAAAAGCCAAGGGGTGGAGTCCTCCTCCTAGAGTCTCCAGAAGGAACACCTTGCTTTTAGGTCATTGGTGAACTCACTTTGGAGCGCTGACCTTCAGCAATAGAAGATAATACGTTTGTGTTTCGAGCCACTGCATGCAACTCATCTTTGTTACACCTGCAAAGCATAACAACTACAGGGACCTCTAGGGCCAAGGTGCAGACACATACACTCACTCTCACATAGAAACACACACTCACACACATTCACACACACTCATGTGGTCACACTCACGTATTCCCACCAATCCACACTCTCTCTCATACACACACTCATGTACGCTCTCTCACACACTCACACATGCTGACACACGTTCCACACACTCCCATGTACTAGTCAATCACTCACACACTCATGCACATACACCCTAACTCCTCACAAACACACTCCCTCACACGTGCTGCCTCACAAACACACACTCATTTACACACATACACACTTGTCTTGAAGAATGAATTCATTCAACTGCCCTGGACTCTTTGGAATAACACCTGTGGACTTTTCAGTGTCCCCAGGAGAACATTTTAATCTCTTTTAACCATTGTGCTCATTTGTTTGTGCTCCATCAGTTCACTATGTCTGACTCTTCGACCCCATGAACCAAAGCCCACCGGGCTCCTCTGTCCATGGGATTTCCAAGGCAAGAATACTGGAGTGGGTTGCCATTTCCTTCTCCAAGGAATCTTGCTGACCCAGGGATCAGACCCGAAACTCCTGCATTGACAGGCAGATTCTTTCCCACTGAACCACCATGGGAGCCATCTTTTAAGCATGCAACGTGTTAGTCACTCAGCATGTCCCATTATTTGCAGTCCCATGGACTGTAGCCCAACAGGCTCTTCTGTTCATGGGATTCTCCAGGCAAGAATGCTGGAGTAGGTTGCCATTCCCTTCTCCAGGGGACCTTCCTGACCCAGGGATCGAACCCATGTCTCCTGCCTTGCAGGCAGATTCTTTACTGCCTGAGCCACCAGGGAAGCCCTTTTAACCATACAAGAAATAATTTGCAGTGAAACAAGCTAGGGGACTTGAGAGGTTCTGGCAACCCGTACTTCTGCCAGTCTCACTCTTGGTGACTATACACGGCTCCACCCACACTCTCCCAGGGGAGACTCTCTTCCCTCTGACTTCCACTCCAGCCCAACTCCCTACTTCACCACCTCCCAGCCCTGCCTTGCTTCTCTACTTTTTGTACCACTCAACACAGCAAACTGTTAGATTATGAGGACAACCAGCCATAGACCTGGTGTATAGCATTCCCCCTGTTCCTTTCCTCCCTGATTCTTGCCTCCTCCAAGATGCACTTGACATGCTCTTCCTTAAACACCAGGATTTGATTTTTTTTTTTTTAATTTGCTTAAAACTCCCCAGGCATTTAGTGCACAACTTAGTACTGCAGCTGGGGGTACTTGTTGGGGTTGGTGGAGGGCTGATCTGATGGGGAAAGTACTGGGCATGGAGTCAAGGGGCTACAGCTAGTCCTGGCTCACACCATTATTCTGTGGTCTCTTAATTACAAAATATGTCACTCTCCACCAAATAAATTAGACTGCTGGTCTCTAAACCCCACATGAAATGTATCATTATGGGTGTGTTTACATTCAGTGGGAATGTTCTGAGTCCCCCAGAAATTAAAAGTTCCTTCGGGGCATGATTTGAGCTTCTATTTATTTTTAATTCAGCCCCACAGCTAGTAAAATGTGCCACACCCTGTGAGAGTTCAGTAAATGTGGGTTGATTGACTGCTGGCCTCAAAGGAAGAAAGTATGACTCAATTCAAATACTGCAAATCCTGAACCTTTTAGGAAAGGAAACTGCTCTGTGGGCATACATTTGGATCCTTTTCACATCACCAGTGACATTTTGGGAATCTATGTCTGAATGTGTAAAACAACTTTTAGCATGCTATAAAATAATTATTAGCATCATTGTAGCTTCGGGCTGTAATTATGTTTTCATAGCAGAAAGTATTTCATGTGTGAAAAATAGACCTTATTTTATTTAGAAGGCAAGGGTTATGGGCTAAATTGTGACCCCCTTCTTCATGGATCACAGCATTGTTATAGCGAAGGGGCTGCGTAACTCAACAAAGCTGAGCCATACTATGCAGGGCCACACAGGATGGACGTGTCCTAATGGAGAATTCTGACAAAACGTGGTCCACTGGAGGAGGAAATGGAAAACCACTCCAATATTCTTACCACAAAAACCCCACGGACAGTATGACTTGAAAGGACTGATGCTGAAGCTCCAATACTTTGATCACCTGATGTGAAGAACTGACTCATTGGAAAAGACCCTGATCCTGGGAAAGATTGAAGGCAAAAAGAGATAGAGGCCACAGAGGATGAGATGCTTAGTATCACTGACTCAATGGATGTAAAACTGAAAAAACTGGGAGCTAGCAGAGGACAGAGGGGTGTAGCATGCTGCAGTCCATGGGGTCACAAAGAGTCAGACATGAGTTAGTGACTGAACAAATTCATGTGCTGAAGGCCTGATCCCCAGGACCTCAGAGTGTGACTGTACTTAGAGATAAGGTCTTTAAAGAGGTAATTAAGTTGAAATCGGGGAAGGCAATGGCACCCCACCCCAGTACTCTTGCCTGGAAAATCCAATGGACAGAGGAGCCTGGTAGGCTGCAGTCCATGGGGTCGCTGACAGTCGGACAGACTGAGCGACTTCCCTTTCAATTTTCTCTTTCATGCATTGGAGAAGGAAATGGCAACCCACTCCAGTATTCTTGCCTGGAGAATCCCAGGGATGGGGGAGCCTGGTGGGCTGCCGTCTATGGGGTCGCACAGAGTCGGACACGACTGAAGTGACTTAGCAGCAGCAGTAGCAGCAGATGATTAAAGTGTCCCTAACTCAGTATGACTGGTGTCTTCACAGGAAGATGAGATTAGGATACAGACACATACGGAAGCAGGACCACGTGAAGACACAGGGAGAAGACAGGCTTCTATAAGCCGAGGAGAAAAGACTCAGAAAAAATCAACCTTGCTGATACCTTGATCTCAGACTTCCAGCCTCCAAAACTGTGAGAAAATTAATTTCTATTAAGCTACAAGTCTGTGGTTCATTTTGATGGCAACCCTAGCAATCGAATATAAGCATACAGATGAATTTTGTTTGTGGAAAGTATATTCACTTTGAAATTACATACGTAATACCTGATTGTTGTAAAAAATTTTGGAAACAGAAAAGAAAATGGGAATTTGATGAAACTTCAGTTTCACCCTCCCTCCCCACTGGTGAATATCCTTCCAAAGCTTCTTTAAAAATAATATACACATATAAATATATAAAAGTTTTTGAAGTGGATAATACACAGTCTATAGTCAACTTTTTCTCAAAATATATGTCACTTTTGCTCTTCCATTTTAATATAAATTTAACATTGATACTTACGTAGTTCTCTGATATACAAAGGTATCATAACTCAAGCAGTCCTCTGTTGTTTAACAGCTAGACTTTTTTCCTGGTTTTTACTAGTCTAAAAAAGCTAGACTTTTTTAAAGTAAAAACCAGCTAGATTTTTTTAGAGTAAAAACCAGCTAGACTTTTTTAGAGTAAAAACTAGGAAAAACCAGGAAAAAACCTAGCTGTTAAACAACAGACGACTGCTTTAGTTTAATTTATATTTTAAAAATGGAAGAGCAAAAGTGACATACATTACATGAAAAAGTTGATTATAGACTGCTGAAGAATGCTCAAACTACCGCACAATTGCACTCATCTCACACGCTAGTAAAGTAATGCTCACAATTCTCCAAGCCAGGCTTCAGCAATACATGAACCGATGGAGTTTCAGCTTTAGCATCATTCCTTCCAAAGAAATCCCAGGGTTGATCTCCTTCAGAATGGACTGGTTGGATCTCCTTGCAGTCCAAGGGACTCTCAAGAGTCTTCTCCAACACCACAGTTCAAAAAGCATCAATTCTTCGGCGCTCAGCCTTCTTCACAGTCCAACTCTCACATTAACCTACTAAATTACCTACGCCTAAAAAAATTAACAACCCCATACCCTGGGGACTATCTTGCCTTATGAGATGACCCACACTCTGTGGAGTATGCTTCTTTTCTGAGTAAACCTTCTTTCACTTTACTATGGCTTGCTATTGAATTCCTTCCTTTGTGAAGCCAGGAACCCACACTTGGCGACCACCGCAGGGACTCAGATGTGACCTGGGACGTGATGATTCTCTAGCGACCCACTCTCTTTCCTGCAACACCCACACTACTTACAGGGCTCACTGGCCTCCTTCCCTGACAAGATGATGATCCTTCACAGGGCACACAAGACGGGCCCTGCCTGGGCCTTCAACCCTTGACTCTGCACACTCGCTCCTGACCCACACCAAGATGACTTAAGGGTCACTACCTGTATAGTCCAGTGATTCTTTTTTGTTAAACAGCTTTATTGAAGCATAATTCACAAACCATACAATTCACTCATTTAAAGCACACAATCCAATGATTTTTATTGTACTCAAGAGATCTGCAACCGTCAGTCACCATAACGTAAGAACACTGTCAGGATCTAAAAAGAATCCTCCCCCAGGGCCCATTATCATCGACTCCCCAGGTCTGCATCTCCTCATTCCCAAGAACCTATAATCTGCTTCTGGTCTGTATGGATTTGCCTCTTCTGGACACTTTATCTAAATCAGGTCACATGATACATAGCATTTTGCAAGAATCTTCTGCCACTGAGCACCTTTTCAAGGTTCATCATGTTGTAGCAGGTATTACTACTTCATTCCTTTCTACAGGTGAGTAATACTTGACTGCACGGACACACCACATTTTGTTTATCCACTCACCAGTCAGTGGACACGTGGGTAATTTCTACTTCAGTGCTGGCTCTTAGCAGGATATTTTCCGACATGTTGTTTTGCTGCCTGAAGTGATCTTTCTGACCACCTTTTGGTGCCGTGACCTCCAGGGAGGCAGTGATATGGGCTATTCATTGTTCCCTAGGGTCTAGGAGAGTCCTGGCTTCGGTGGATGCTTCACACATGTCTGTTAAATGAACTGAGTGGCCTTTTCCTAGTGGCACGGAGTTCTCAGGCACAGAATAACTCCTCTGGGGTGAGTGGTGTCACAGACGCCATCTCCACTGCTACCTCCACCACCATCACTTATGTTTATGGCTTACAGAGCTTCGGCATCGCTTAACCTCTCAGAATTGTCTCTGTGTACTGTATATGTGTTATCTCATTAACCCCTACAATAATCATCACGTTGATACCATCATCACTCCTCATTTACAAATGAAAAAAAAAAAAAAACATTCTACAGTGAGCAACTTGCTCACACACAGGTAATGAACAGAAGCACAGGGATTCCACACAGGTCCTCCAGTCTACATCTCTGTTTTAAACTTGACTTTATGGTGCAGCCCCTCACCTGGAATCCCAGAGTTCGTGTATATACTTTTATAGTTCTTATCATATTCTACCTTGCTTTATAGTTATTTATGTCTCCTAAAGGAAATCATTGACTATGCCAAAGCCTTTGACTGTGTGGATCTCAATAAACTGTGGAAAATTCTGAAAGAGATGGGAATACCAGACCACCTGACCTGGCTCTTCAGAAACCTATATGCAGGTCAGGAAGCAACAATTAGAACTGGACATGGAAAAACAGACTGGTTCCAAATAGGAAAAGGAGTATGTCAAGGCTGTATATTGTCACCCTGCTTATTTAACTTCTATGCAGAGTACATCATGAGAAATGCTGGGCTGGAAAAAGCACAAGCTGGAATCAAGATTGCCGGGAGAAATATCAGTCACCTCAGATATGCAGATGACACCACCCTTATGGCAGAAAGTGAAGAGGAACTAAAAAGCCTCTTGATGAAAATGAAAGAGGAGAGTGAAAAAGTTGGCTTAAAGCTCAACATTCAGAAAATGAAGATCATGGCATCCGGTCCCATCACTTCATGGGAAATAGACGGGGAAACAGTGTAAACAATGGCAGACTTTATTATTTGGGGCTCCAAAATCACTGCAGCCATAAAATTAAAAGATGCTTACTCATTGGAAGAAAAGTTATGACCAACCTAGACAGCATATTAAAAAGCAGAGACATTACTTTGTCAACAAAGGTCCGTCTGGTCAAGGCTATGGTTTTTCCAGTGGTCATGTATGGATGAGAAAATGAAGATCATGGCATCTGGTCCCATCACTTCATGGCAGATAGATGGGGAAACAGTGGAAACAGTGTCAGACTTTATTTGGGGGGGGGCTCCAAAATCACTGCAGATGGTGAATGCAGCCGTGAAATTAAAAGACGCTTACTCCTTGGAAGGAAAGTTATGACCAGCCTAGACAGCATATTCAAAAGCAGAGACATTACTTTGCCAACAAAGTTCCATCTAGTCAAGGCTATGGTTTTTCCAGTAGTCATGTATGGATGTGAGAGTTGGACTGTGAAGAAAGCTGAGCACAGAAGAACTGATGCTTTTGAACTGTGGTGTTGGAGAGGACTCTTGAGAGTATCTTGGACTGCAAGGAGATCCAACCAGTCCATTCTAAAGGAGATCAGTCCTGGGTGTTCGTTGGAAGGCCTGATGCTAAAGCTGAAACTCTAATACTTTGGCCACCTCATGACTCATTGGAAAAGACCCTGATGCTGGGAGGGATTGGGGGCAGGAGGAGAAGGGGACGACAGAGGATGAGATGGCTGGATGGCATCACCGACTTGATGGACATGAGTTTGAGTGAACTCCAGGAGTTGGTGATGGACAGGGAGGCTTGGCGTGCTGCGATTCATGGGGTCACAAAGAGTCGGACACAACTGAGCGACTGAACTGAACTCTCATCTGATAAATAATGCCTTCCTGTTCAGCCGTCTTTGCATTTTCCTATTGGTTCCCATAGGATAAATAGCTAGGAGATAGTTGTATCAAAAAGGAATGCAGTTTTCAGACTTTTTTTTTTTTAGTTTTTGCCTGTTTTAGAATTTTTAAATATTTATTTATTTGGCTGTGACAGGTCTTAGTTGTGACTTGGGAGATCTAGTTCCCTGACCAGGGATCAAACCTGGGCCCCCTGCATTGGGTGTTTGGAGCCTTCCCACTAGACCAACAGCAAACTCCCAGTTTCCAGACTTTTGATACTTTTTTTAAGGAATTCATTTTGTTCTCCACTTTATCCCCCATACCTCAAACAAGGCTCAGCCTAAAATACAGGCAAATCAATATCTGTTGAATTAATTAATTTTGCCAAACAAGGTAGACTCACTCTTGACATGCCATTTCTAAATCTCTATTAAGATTCCAGGCTGATTCATGTCTATGTCTGGCAAAAACCACAATATTGTAAAGTAAGTATCCTCCAATTAAAATAAATTAATGTTTAAAAAATAAATCTATTTTAAGATTCTATAAAATTAAAAGTTGTTTAAAGACCCATAATCCATGCTTGGTCAGAGACTGGTAGAAATGAGGATCCATTGGTGCCTTCAAACTCATCCGGGAATCTTACCTGGCATCTGAACCAGAGAAACATCTCTCCTAGGTGATGTTGGTCTCAAAAATCTATTCTTTTGGCAAGGTATGGACTTGGAAAGAGTGGAAATGGATGGGCTCAAATCAATTGTCACAATTAAAAAAACAAACCAGTAAGCTGCAAACACATATACAGGTGCACACACACCCCACCCAAGCTCAACTTACTACAAGGCCAGCACATAATGCCTCAGCTTAGCCCGTTCAGGCTGCTGTAACGAAACACCATAGACTGAGAGGCCTATACATGATAGAAATGTGTTTCCCACAGTTCTGGAGGGTGAAAAGTCCAAGACCAAAGTGCCAGCCAATGCAGTGTCTGGTGAACCTGCTTTCTAGACAGCTATCTTTCCACTGGAACCTCACACGACTTGAAAAGCTGAGAGAGCTCCGTGGGGTCCTTTTTATAGGAACACTAATACCATCGTGGGGGCTCTACCTTTGTGATTTAAACACCTTCCAAAGGATCTGCCTTCTAATGCCATCATATAAGGATTAGGTTTAATATATGAATTATTGGGTGGCACATTTAACTCATTGCAACCCCCTCTGCAACAGAGATAAGAAAAGCAACCCTTTGTCTATACCAGTAAGTCATCTTCATATTAAATATTCCACTCATCTATTTCACTGTCCTGAAATCCACAGAGAGTGTGGTCAACCCACATCTTAATAAATGCTCGTGCTTGCCTACAGTAGAAGACATCAGTAAATCTGATGTGACAATGCTTGCCTTCCATGTATTAAAACTCCAGGATCAGGACAGTTACTACTGCAGACTAAAGTGGGTGTGTTGGGACGTCTCTGGCCATCCAGAGACGACTATCACTTCCACTGCAGGGCGCACGGGTTCGATCCCTGGTCGGAGAACTAAGATCCTGCAGGCTTTGCTTTGCAGCCAAATAAATAAAATGGGTGTGTTGCACTGGCAACTTAAATCCCATGAGAATGTTGCTGTCAGTGATGGGATGCTCAGAAATGGTGGCAGTTGTTGGTAATGCCCTCACAGGAGAATGTGATGTTCTTTCAATTTACATGGTTACCCAAATAGAATTCATTGTATATTCAGTTCAGTTCAGTGGCTCAGTTGTGTTTGACTCTTAGTGACCCCATGAACCACAGCACGTCAGGCCTCCCTGTCCATCACCAACTCCTGGAGTCTACCCAAACCCATGTCCATCAAGTCAGTGATGCCATCCAACCATGTCATTCTCTGTCATCCCCTTCTCCTCCTGCCCTCAATCTTCCCCAGCATCAGGGTCTTTTCAAATAAGTCAGCTCTTCACATCAGGTGGCCAAAGTATTGGAGTTTCAGCTTCAGCATCAGTCCTTCCAATGAAAACCCAGGACTGATCTCCTTTAGGATGGACTGGTTGGATCTCCTTGCAGTCCAAGGGACTCTCAAGAGTCTTCTCCAACACCACAGTTCAAAAGCATCAATTCTTCAGCATTCAACTTTCCTTATAGTCCAACCCTCACATCCATACATGACCACTGGAAAAACCATAGCCTTAACTAGTTGGACCTTTGATGGCAAAGTAATGTCTCTGCTTTTGAATATGCTGTCTAGGCTGGTCATAACTTTCCTTCCAAGGAGTAAGCGTCTTTTAATTTCATGGCTGCAGTCACCATCTGCAGTGATTTNAATGTTGATAAAAATGACTCAGGGATGAAAGCCCAAATTTGAACTCCCTTAAGATTTTGTTACCAAGTAACCAATAATACAATTAATAGAAGCTAGAGGAAAACTTTAAATCACAATTAGATCTGTAAATTTATATTTAAATATAAAAGCTATTAATGGGCTTTAAAAATATATTTTGGAAGAGTATCTTGTATTTGGATTGATGCAATTGCTCTTAATTTATACATGGAAAAACATGACAGCAAAAGAAATTTAACCATCTCAGTTGCCTCTATACACAATGAGTCAGACACTGTGACATGGACAGCATTCAGTGCAAAAAAAAGCTTCTTATGAAACTAGTTTATGTAAAGTAATTATTTTTCAATTTCAAAATGTTATCAGCTGTATGTACCTTTGCTGCTGCTGTTGCTGCTAAATCGCTTCAGTCGTGTCCAGCTCTGTGCGACTGCATAGACGGCAGCCCACCAGGCTCTCCCGTCCCTGGGATTCTCCAGCCAAGAACACTGGAGTGGGTTGCCATTTCCTTTAAATTTATCTAAATAATATAAGTTTATAATACTTTACATCATAAATTTACTTAATAANCAGCCCACCAGGCTCTCCCGTCCCTGGGATTCTCCAGCCAAGAACACTGGAGTGGGTTGCCATTTCCTTTAAATTTATCTAAATAATATAAGTTTATAATACTTTACATCATAAATTTACTTAATAAATGCATAATATAAGTAATATATTATTTCTGCTAACAAAATAACAACTTCTTATGGAAAGTTTCAACATAGAAAATACAAGAAGAAATCAATGTAACTCATTATCCCATTTCCCCTTAGATAACAACTGTTGATATTTTTTATGGTGTCTTCATTCATTAAACACCTAGCATTCAGTGGTGGATGCTAGCACAAGTCATTAGTAATGTAGCTGGACAGTTTGATTACTACACTGACTACTTTCCATGAATTAAAAAAAAAGTTTAATTTACACAATATTTTTTTGGTCCGTTTCTTCTGAGTGTTCTCTGTATTTGAAATATAGTAAGTAGTATTATGGAATATAATTTACAAAGATTCTACAAAGTATAAGGAGTAAAGAAAAAATTAAATTAGAAGGAAAAAACAAGCCAGTAGAATCATGTAATGTAAAGAATTCATATTATTTTTGAAAACTTCTGAATAACAGTAGAAAAAAAAATGAATATGCTACACATTTGGACCAATACAGGAATTCCCACATTTCTTACTTGAGACAATTCATTATATGGGCCTCTAAGGAGCCTTAGTATAAAAACAAAGATCTAATTGTTTGCCTTAAAAACTGGTTACACAGTTTACCTAGCTTAATAATCTTGAACAACAAAGGAAGAATTTTTCAGGGTGAATGAGGCTTGGGGCTTGGTTCACCATCCATGGCTTGAGGCATGGGAAAGAATTCAGTTAGGAAAGGACTGCGCTTATGGTGGGAGTAGATTACTAAGTGGATAATTGATGGAGGCAAAGATAGGAGATGGTCCCTTCCTCCTTGAGCTCAGTCTCACACCGAGGCTATAGCCCTGAGCAAGGTTGTTGGCTTTCAAGATCATTCTTTCTGAAACTTTTGGTCTTTCTGGGGTTTATTGAGCTGCTCTCTAAGGTTCAACAGGGGTCAAAACAGAAGACATCTTCTCCAAGGCATTAAACAGACATTAAAAGAACAAAGTCTGAAGAGTTTTCACAGGATCTTCTTCAAAGGTTTAATCTACAAAGGAGCTTTTTCTCCCCAACATAAGACATTTACTTAATGACCTTAGGAGTCTTAATTTATATCTTTATCCCTTTCAGTAAAAGTTTAAAACTGATCAAATTTGAGCACATAAATTAACAGTGTAGATAGCCCTAAAGACTAAATCAAAAGTTTGAAGCTAGGAGATTGTGATAGATTTCTGTCTTGATTCTTCCCACATATTGGAATTTTTTAGATGTATTACTATTATTAAACACTGTATAAACATACACAAGAAGGGTATATATATATATATATATAATTTTCCAAATTTGAATGACCTATGCATTACATACATACACAAACTTGTAAATGTTATTCTTAGATTATTTAAAATATCACATCATTTTAGTAAGTCATTTTGTGTGTACAGGCAGCAAAAAACAAAAAACACATGAATTATCAAAGCTTTTTTATTTATGTCATTGGCATAAATAAACAAAGCCAGATAAAGAGTAGGTAACACTAACAGTAAGTGTATATTGATAAATATCTATCAGTTATCATGGTACGGTCTTATAGCCACACATATCACAGGAATAAAAACAGCCTTGAAACCATTTGAACACCACCAGGTCTTGTGTTTTTGAATTATAATGTAAATAATGACAGAAGAATACCTTTTTGAATGTCCTATTTTTATTGCATGTGTGTGTATGTTCACACATGCACATAGGTCATGTGTCTTCATTTAAAAGATGTGGCTTCTATAAAATTTAATTACATTTCCCTGCAGCTTTAAATTGTGAGTGGCTTTAAATCAAATGTGTCTTCAAACCAGAGGTAACTTCTATTAAATTTAATTATGTTTCCCTGCATATTGTACAGTGGAGGTGTTGCAGCGAAATGAGGGCATCGTCTATTAAAATGGCACAGGGAAGATATAGGAGCAAGTGGGATGGCCCTAATATCTTTTTGAAATGAATATAAACCCTGTTGTCTTGCCATAGTCAAAACTCTCTGGGACCAGCTTTGGTAATATAAAACAAAGCCAAGAAGATAGAATTTTTCATGCTATTTTCACGTGTGATATATACATTTTTGGAAATGTTCCATTTATGCTAATTTTTCAATACGTTAAATTTGAATTTAAATGATTGAAATGTAAAAAGTCTTTTGCATTATATTTGAATTTCAAAACCGTATGCATCACTAATTTCCAGTCATAGGAAAGGGACTAAAGAAGCAAAGCAACCTTGAAGGCAAAGAAATTATACTTTCTTTTGTTAAAAAATAAGCAAAAAGGAATACTAGGGATGCTCTTCTGTTATCTCCAAAGATGAAAACATTTTTCTTTTCAAAATAAAAAAATCATGATCTGATAGCTCTTAATAGTTGCTCAAGTATATGACTAGTTCGTATGAGGGTCCGTATCTGATTATACATACATTAAATATTAAAAAACTGGCAAAAGCAGAGAATTCATGAATAGCTCACTTGTAAAATGATATTGACTCAGAGTACCTGCTTTATTAAGTACTTATTGATTGATGCTATAAATCAGGGTAATATACATTGCAAACATAAAGTCTCCACAGGTGCAAGCAAAGTAAAATGGGTAACTACTTCTATATGTGTCTCACAATATTTAATAATATATTTTTATACAATTTATTATGCTACTATTTTTATTGTAAAATTGCTTCTGGTAGGGTGGCAAGAAGTCGATTATCTCAATATTCCTCTCCATCAAGGACACAGATTTTTTAAATGGGTTTCCATTTCAGGTGTGTGATGCTTAGAGAAGGAGATCTAATTAAACCAAGTATTACAGTAGGTCATATTCCGAAACTCAATATAATGCTCTTTCTTTTTTTTTTTTTTTTACACCTTAAGCACCGTGGCAGTTGCTTGGAAAACAAAACATAGAATTACCATATGCACCAGCAATTGTACTTCTGAATATATATCCAAAATAACTGAAAGTAGAATCTCAAACAGATACTTATACTGCCACATTCACAGCAGCATCATTCACAACAGTCAAAAAGTGGAAATAATCCAAGCGTCTACCTACCGAGGAACAGATAAACAACACGTGGTATATACCTGCAGTGAACATGCATTTACCCTGCTTTTAAAAAGGAATGAAATTCTGATCCGTGCTACAGCATGGGTGAACCTTGAAAAAACCATGCTAAGGGGAACAAGCCATTCACAAAATGACAAGCACGGTGTGACTCCAGTTCCACGCGGCATCTAAAGGAGGCAAAGGCGTAGAAACAGAAGAGAGAATGGTGATTATAAAGGGACTGTGGGAGCAGACCGAGGGGTTAAAGTTTAACGGATACAGACCTTCAGTTTGAGAAGATAAAGTTCTGGCGATGATCGTGGTGACGGCTGTACAACACTGAGTGGACTTAGCGCTGCTGAGCTGTACGCTTACAAGTACAGTTTCTTGGAAAACAAAAACAAAACTTAGAATTACCATATGCACCAGCAATTGTACCTCTGAATATATATCCAAAACAACTGAATAGCTCAACTGGAATTCCATCACCTCCACTAGCTTTGTTCGTAAATTTTGTATAGCGTGTGTTTTACCACACACACAAAAACGAAAGACAAAAGACAGTGATGACAGAAAAAAAAAAAATAACAGGGAAAAAAAAAAAAGGTCTTGCAGATTTCCAAAACACTCCAAGAGTGGAACTGCCCTGTTAAGCATCACTGCACAAATATGCTTCTTAAAATAGAGGCCCAAACGCTATACTTGGAACAGGGAGTGATAAGAGTGTGAAGAACATTTCAGGGACACCAAATTGGTTTTCTCTCAAGTGCCATTGATTGCTGGAAGTTGACTGAAGTGCTGTGTTAAGAAGGCATCCAGCCTTCCTTTGAACTCAGCAAGGAAGAGCACCTCAGTCTATCAGCTGTGCCTTCCGAAGGCAAGAGACTGGGACAAGGGTGGCCTCATGTCACATGTGTGCAGGCTGAGAAACGTAAGCCCCCTTGCTCTGGACTTCTGCCTGCGACTAAAGCCTAAATCAAAGTAGCTTTTTGGCAGGAAAAAAGTGCAGTTGACATATCAAACTCCGTTTCCCCATACTTTGCAAAACGTTTCAGAATCTAGAGCAAAGAGGGAAACACTGGGTTCAAATACAGTAAGTCTCCTACATAGAAACCTTCAAGCTGCAAGCTCTCAAAGGTGATCTTGGGCCCCTGTGTAGTGTGCCAGCTGTTGTAGTGTTCTTAGATTAGCCCCAAACTCGTGCCAGACTCTCTTCATGGACTGTAGCTCACCGGGCCCCTCTGTCCACGGGATTCTCCAGGCAAGAATCCTGGAGTGGATTGCCATTTCCTTCTCCAGGGGATCTTCCCAACCCAGGGATCGAATCTGAGTCTCCTGCATCGGCAGCCAGATTCTTGACCACTGAGCCATCAGGGAAGCCCAGTCCTACTGTACATTTCAAAGTACTGCACTGTAAGATTAAAAATNTCCAGGCAAGAATCCTGGAGTGGATTGCCATTTCCTTCTCCAGGGGATCTTCCCAACCCAGGGATCGAATCTGAGTCTCCTGCATCGGCAGCCAGATTCTTGACCACTGAGCCATCAGGGAAGCCCAGTCCTACTGTACATTTCAAAGTACTGCACTGTAAGATTAAAAATGTTTTCTTGGACTTCCCTAGTGGTCCAGTGGCTAAGACTCTGCCCTCCCAGTGCAGGTGCCCTGCAGGGAACTAGCTCCCACAGGCAGCAACCAAGGGTTCACATGCTACAGCTAAAGACCCAGTGCAGACAAATGAATACATGCATAGATTTTTAAAGGTTTCTTTATATTTTGCTTGTTTTTCACGTATTATTTGGGTGAAAAGTATTATAAACCTATCATAGTACAGTTCTATATGCACAATTGTGTTAGTTGAGTAGGCACCTAGGCTAACTTTGTTGGACTTGCAAAAAAATTGGCTTTACGAAAGCACTCTCAAAATGAAACTCATTTGTATGTAGGGGACTTACTGTATTCCAAACCGTATGTATTTAACTCAATGAGAGAAATTCACTGTGACAAAGAAAGAAGAAAAAAAATAGGACTGCTTTAGCAGTCTATAAAGCATGGATTGGGGAGCTGTCTAGAGGCATTTATACTCAGGCAACTCCAAAATTTAAAAAAATCTAGTAAAATTCTTCCCTGTATTAACTTTGATCACAGTTTCCTTCCATAGTCTGCCCTCTGGTGATGTTACTAGGCAGCAAACTCATCTGAGATTGAATTGACTGAGGGAAAAGGGGAGGGTAAGGAGAAACTAATCAAATTCTGCTTGAGGATCTTCTCCCGACAGAGGGAAAATTCCACGGCTGCTCCTGCTGCCAGTGCTGGTGACGATGCTGGTGGTGACAGTGATGGTGGTGATGGCATTAATACCTAATCTTTATATGAGGTGAGAGTTTAGTTGCTCAGTCCTGTCCAATTCTCGTAGCCCCATAGACTGTAGGCTGCCAGGATCCTCTTATCCATGGGATTTCCCAGGCAAAAATACTGGAGTGGGTTGCCATTTCCTATTCCAGGGGTTTTCCTGACCCATGGATCAAACCCAGTCTCCTGAATTGTAGGCAGATTCTTTACTGACTGAGCCACCAGGACTTGCCCCTAATGTGTGTCCAATTCTTTGGACTATAGCCCACCAGACTCCTCTGTCTATGTAATTTTCCAGGCAAGAAAACTGGAGCGGGTAGACATTCCCTTCTCCAGGGGATCTTCCCAACCCGGGGATCGAACCCAAGTCTCCTGCATTGCAGGCAGGTTCTTTACCCTCTGAGCCACCTTCTGGAGGCTCTAATCTATATATAGTATTTCTCTATGCCTGGTTCTATTGCAAATGCACTACACAACATTCATTAGTTTCATCACTACAACAGTCTTCTGGGGCAGATACTTTGTGTTACCTACTAACACACGAGGAAACTGAAACACAGAGAGGTTATGTCACTTGGTGAAGCAACGCAGCTAACAAGCAGAAAGAAGCTCGGAGGCGCCTAGCATGCATGCGTGCTTAGTCACTCAGCCGTGTCCTACTCTTTGTGACCCCACGGGCTGCAGCCCGCCAGGCTCCTCGTCCAGGGGATTCTCCAGGCAAGGATGCTGGAGTGGGTTGCCACTTCCTTCTCCAGGGGATCGTCCCAACCCAGGGATCGAACCGACGTCTCCTGCATCAGTAGGCGGATTCTTTACCACTACAAAGACTACATATTGGTTAAAATTGTCACTAGAAATTATTACCATGAACGTTTCAACTGCCTAGTAATTGCAGCAGGCTCCCAAATAACAAATACACATATTTAGGAACAGGCTTAGAAATGTTTATGTGAGTTTATGTATTCACCTACTATGTTCTTCATAAAAGGGAGAGGAGGTGGAGTTGGGAGGGTAGAGAATACTATAAAGTTGCCCTTGGGGGAGTTGATTTGTCATGATTTCCTCAGAATTTGGCAGAGTGTAGATGTTCAGTGGAGGCGTCCCAAGTGGTGCAGTAGTTTAAAATCCTCCTGCCAATGCAAGAGACTCAGGTTCAATTTCTGGGTCAGGAAGATCTCATGGAGTAAGAAGTGGCAAGCCACTCCAGTATTCGTGCCTGGGAAATACTACAGACAGAGGAGTCTGGCACACTACAGTCCATGGGATCACAAAAGAGTCAGACACATCTTAGTGGCTAATCAACAATGAGTACATGAACTATACCAGAGATATTTCTAAAGTAAGAAGCCTGAAGGCCACAGGTGTTGCAAAGAGTNCACGCCAGTATTCTTGCTTGGAGAATCCAATGGACAGAGGGGCTTGGCAGACTGTAGCCCGTGGGGTTACAAAGAGTCGGACACGACTGAGTGACATCACTTTCACAAGGCGACTGTTTTTAAAGAACACTGGCTGTGTTTGAGGAATTGGTTGAAAAGGATGAGCTAGGGAGCAGAGGAACCACAAGGAAGCTTCCTGGCGGAAGTCCAGGCCAGCAATCATGGCGGCTTCGCTAGGTCGGAAGCAGAGAGGGTGAAAGAAGGAGGGCATGGTGGGGATGTTCCCCAGGAAAGTCGGCAGGACCTTCTCTGGGATTAGAGGAGGAGGAGACAGAACAGACTCAAGGATTTGATTTTTGGCCTGATCAGCTCAGGCCAAGTGATAATGGTGTCGTGCATGGTCATGGGAAGATCAGGGATGGAGTAACTGGTTATTTTTCTTTTGGAAGTGGAGAAGGATCGAGGGTTTATTTCAGCCCCGTTAATTTTAAAATGTCTGTTTGACATCAGGGAGGAATTCCAAGCAGGACTTTGGAGATTCAGGCCCGGAATTCTGGTGAGGGGTCGGGCCCAGAGAAGCAGTGGAGCGCCCCATGCGTGTCGGCAACAAACACCCATCTGCGCAGCATCGTCCAGCTCTCAGAGCCCCTGTGTGCATTAGC
>SJYX01019243.1:52006-84320 GCA_006410675.1 Oreotragus oreotragus
GGAGGATGATCCCACTGCAACTAAATATAGATTCCACTGCAGACCATGTTGCTGAGATGCAAACTTTTAGAGAGGATGTGCAGTTTTGCTTAAGACCCTTTGCAGTCACTCTTTAGCTGTACAGCAAGGTACCCTTAGGGAAAGAGCCCCACCCATTGCCTTACAGATGGGGAGCTTGCAGTAGCTTCTGACCATCATCACAAGGCTGCTGAGTGTCAAGGCTCAGCTCCAGGCTGGGCTCGTGACAACCAACCAAGGCCTCTTTCAACAACACTATGAAAGATTTATGAAAGGCTGGGCAACAGTAAAATGAGCTTATGCAACACTTCCCCCAGTGCAAATTAAGAAACTGATTTGAGGAACAGAAACTTGGTGACGGCTTGCCTACCTGCAAACAGCACCGAGATGTGTATAAGAGACAGGGCTGGAGGTGGGGGCTGCGGAATCAGCGGCATCTAAACTCTGACATCAGACTGTAAAGGTTCCAGTACTACCTCTGGCATCTCCTAGCCACCTGAACTTGAGCATGTTACTTCATCTCTCTGGGCCTCAGCTTCCTCACACAGAAACTGTGATTGATCACGGCATTTGTCTTGTAGAGTTCTTGTCAGGATTAAACACAGTAAAACAATGGAAAGCGCTAAGGATTCTCCCTAGCATAAAGTGATGGTATTGGATGCTAATGTGATCAGGCTGGAGGGGTCAGACTGAATGGCCTTTAAATTGGACAGAGAAAAGTAGATGCTATGGAAATGATAGTCTCATAGAGGTAGCTTATTTGTATATTTTTCTATTACATTAATAAATGTTTCATACAAAATAAAGAATACATGTTATGTATACGTCGGGTGCGTGTGTGCACAGCAGATGCAAGATTTAAAGATTCAAGCAACTTAAGAAATTGAACATCACCCATGTAGTGAAAACCCTCACCAACCTCTCCCCAGTCTCTCTCGTTCCCTCCTCATCGAAGGGAACCGCCAATCCGATTTGGAAGTTTAACTACACTGGCATGTTCCTCTCTATATATTGCTTAGTTTACTGATTAGTGAGCGTTATATCAGCGTAACCAGGCTGTACTTATTTTTCTGTGACATTCTTTTTTCATTCAACTTCATGTTTCGAAGATCCACCCGTAATGATAAGTTCATATATCTTCCATAATGATACACCAGCTCAAGTTCATATATCTTCCATAATAATACACCAGCTCAAGTTCATGTATCTTTGCTGTTCTTTCCTGCCGTGGTCCACTGAATGAACATAGCCTGCACTTTTCCATCCATTCTCTTTTTAATGAACATTTGGGTTAATACCTATTTTTTTCCCTAACAAAAATGTTGACAAGGGCATTTTTATGCCTGTTTCCTGTTGGACCCGTGTGAGAGCATCTGGATGGCAATATGCCTCCAACTTTTCTAGATGATCCCAAATTGCTTTCTGAAATAATGAAATAGTCTCCCTGCCCTGCCCCTCTGCCAGTTGAATATACAAATTCCTTTTCTTCACATCACTTATCCTGCAGACTTTGGGCATAGGTCTGACCACACAAAACTGTGTTTAGGAAATTTGTCTGGCAGTGACAAGAAGGGGCAAGGGGAGAAGCCCTTGGTACAGTGAATACGAAAGCAGAAGATGTCAAAGATGCATCATGGACCTAGCAAGAAGCAGGCTTTGCAGGGGGCTGAATGCCTATAATATGTTTGCATGTGCGTGTGTGTGTGTGTGTATGTGTGTGTGTGAGTTGGTATTCACCAAAAAGTTCATGACCCTTAAATGTGCCTAACTGTCTGCATGGCTTGTAGAAAAAGCAAATAATTTAAAACTGGAAATTCTAATATATTTCCCTGGCTCTGGTGAAAAGCATCTGGCCCCAAGACTTCCCTGGTGGTACAGTGGATGCGAGTTCGCCTGCCAGTGCAGGGGACACAGGTTCAATCCCTGGTCCAGGAAGAGTCCACATGCCACGGAGCAACGAAGCCCATGAGCCACAACTTCTGTAGCCTGAGCACCCAGCACCTGTGCTTTGCAGGACCGTGAGAAGCCTGCACATCACAATAAAGCCCCCACTCGCCACAGCAACAGAAAGCCTATGCACAGCAACAAAGACTCAGTGCAGCCAAAAATAAATCAGTAAATAATTTTTTAAAAAAGCATCTGGCCCCAGGCAAGAGACTTTGAATCTTCAAATCTCACCCTCCTCATCTCTAAACCAGACATCATTATCTGGCCTGGAGAATTGTCACGAGGCATAAGACTAGTGAATGGCAAAGAGCTCTTGGCACCTATCAATCCAGATGTCAATGAGTTTAGTAGCAGAAACAGGTGATGCAGTGACATTGACATTCATTAGGTGAGAAGCGAGATTGAACGTGATTGCTCCAAATAGTGTGACTCCCACTAAACTGTAAACAAGTTAGGTTTGTCTCAACAGGACTTTCCCCAAAGCATTAGTTTCCTTGGCTTCCTGCACAAATAAACGGGATAGTCCCGAGAGAGGTAGGCAGGTTTCCTGAGAGGTCACATCTTCCTGGGCAGGTCAGCGCCCCAACAGGAAAGCCAAGGTCTCATCTTCATCAGTCTTCTAATCTTGCTTAACCTAGGACCCACAAGACCAAAATGTATCCCTCTGGCTGCCTTCTGCCTCCTGTGTTGAAAAAAAGTCCTGACCTTCTGCCCTAGGTGACTGAAAGAATTGTAACAGTAACACTCTTCTCACCAGAAAATAAAATGTGTTGCAAAGCCATTCTTGTAAATCATGAGGGGTCCAGAAGCAGAAAACTGAGGCAGGTAGCTGTTCCGACACAGCCAGTTGGGCTGCTTGAGGAGCAGCAGTGAACCTTTCATTTGTGAACCACTGCAGAGCAAAAATGAGGACCAAGATTGTGACTGCATGCTCACGGGAAGCTGGACCAGGAGGCTCACTGCAGTGGTGTTTGTATGTTCAAAACCACCAGGAACAGTCTAAACATCAGTAGAGAAACAGAAAAATAATATTTGGTATGTCCATAGGACAGAATTCTAGAAAGCAATAGAAAGACATTAGCTAGATTGATCCTTCTTTCTCTCTCTCTCTCTGTCTCTCTCTCTCTCTCTCTGTGATTGGCTCTCAAAAGTGTAGTATTGGGACTTCCCTAGTGGTTCAGTGGTAAAGAATCCGCTTGCCGATGCAGGAGACACGGGTTCAATCCCTGATCCAGGAAGCTCCCACATGCCGCAGAGCAACTGAACCTGAGCACAACTACTGATTCTGTGCCCTAGAGCCCGGGAGCCACAACCACTGAGCCTATTTGTGCCACCACTACTGAAGCTAGTGTGCCCCAGGGCCGGAGCTCTGAAATAGGAGAAGCCAGCACAGTGAGAAGTCCACACACCAAACGAGAGAGTAGCCCCTGCTCGCCACAACTAGAGAGAAGCTCACGCACAACAAAGACCCAGCACAGCCAAAGTGAAAGTCGCTCAGGCGTGTCAGACTTTTTGCAACCCCATGGACTATACAGTGCATGGGATTCTCCAGGCCAGAATACAGAGAGGGCAGCCTTTCCCTTCTCCAGGGGATCTTCCCAACCCAGGCATCGAACCCAGGTCTCCCGCAACGCAGGCAGATTCCTTACGAGCTGAGCCACAAGGGAAGCCCAAAAATACTGGAGTGGGTAGCCTATCCCTTCTCCAGCGGATCTTCCCGACCCAGGAATCCAACCAGGGTCTTCTGCATTGCAGGTAGATTCTTTACCAACTGAGCTATCATATATAAATAAAATTATATTAAAAAATTTAGTACTGAGTGAAAGCACATTNAGGGAAGCCCAAAAATACTGGAGTGGGTAGCCTATCCCTTCTCCAGCGGATCTTCCCGACCCAGGAATCCAACCAGGGTCTTCTGCATTGCAGGTAGATTCTTTACCAACTGAGCTATCATATATAAATAAAATTATATTAAAAAATTTAGTACTGAGTGAAAGCACATTTCTAAATGAACATCCAATATAGTATATTATGTTTATAAACCTATAAAATAATGTTATATTTTGTTCATGGAGAACATATATAAAAGTATGCAATACATATTTTTGATAGGCAGGAGGATACTTGGCAAATTTATACCACAGATTATCTTAGAAGGAGGAGAGGATGCAGGGACTAGGGAAGGATCAATGGGACTTCTATTCAACCTGCAAAATTTTGTTTCATATATATGTAAGTATGTATATGTGTGCGTGTGTGCTAAGTTGCTTCAGTCATGTCTGACTCTTTGTGGCCCTGGGGGCTGTAGCCCACCAAGCTCTTCTGTCCATGGGCTTCTCAGGAAAGAATACCGGAGTGGGTTGTCATGCCCTCCTCTAGGGGCTCTTCCGGACCCAGGAGTCGAACTCACGGTTCTGACAGCTCCTGCATTGGCAGCCGGGTGCTTTACCACTAGCGCCACCAGGGAAGCCCCATGCGTGCGCGCACGCGTCCTTAGTCACTTCAGTCGTGTGTCCAGCTCTTTGCAACCCTATGGACTGTGGGCCTCCAGGCTCCTCTGTCCATGGAAAGCACCATAGTCAAAGTGAAGTCACTCAGTCGCGTCTGACTCTCTCTGACTCCATGGACCGTAGCCTACCAGGCTCCTCCATCCATGGGATTTTCCAGGCAAGAGTACTGGAGCAGGTTGCCATTTCCTTCTCCTATGAAGAACCCAGGGATCAAACCCAGGTCTCCCACATTGTAGGCAGACGCTTTACCATCTGAGCCACCCAGAAGCCCTAGAAAGCACCATATATACGTGTATATATATAAAACCAGGCTCCTCTCTCCATTGCAGGCACTATATATATATATATATATATATAACCAGGCAAATAAGTTGTGATTAACCATTGCTCATCCTGATGATGAGAGAAGAGGCGCAGGCGAAGGAGAGACAGGAATAAGCACTCAACCACTTTCGTTTGACAAACAAACCACAAGAAGCCCGTTCCCGCCCTCCCCGCTGCCCTGTGAAGGGAGAGGAACCTCACACCCAGGTGGGATGCTGGACGCGGCTTCCACTGTTTCTGCACAGGCTGAGAAGCCTGGCTTCTACCATCTCCCTCCCCGAGGCCACAGACGCCCGCCAGCCAGCCTTGGAGCAGTGATCACACCTGTGATCCCGCCCGGGGAGCGACGTGGCAGGACAGACGTGTCCCGAAGGCCAGTGCCACGCCCCTTCCTGGGAGCGCGCGATAATAAAAGCTGACATTTTACCAATAGAAAAGAAAGGCGACAAACCTGGATCATCAGACCCAGGGCAAACTGTAGCCCTTGCGTCACACGTGTGGCTGGGTCCACTAACCCGGCGCGGAGGGAGATTCCCTCAGTTGAGCTCAACTTTGGTCAGGAGAGGGTGGTCTCTTACCATTCCGCCCATCTCTTCTCATTAAAAGAGCCCGAGTCTCAGGTGTTTGTCCGATGTTGTTGGGACTGTGGGAGGCTAAAGAGGTGGGTCCTTCCTGCTCCCCACCACCCATGCTCCAGGGACTCTGCTTCCCCCCACACCTTGCCCTAACATCTCTCAAGATCTTAAGCATCCAGATCATTCTTTCATTGGTGTCATTGGTATCCCTTTCTGCTTCTATGCATCCTGGGGGCAACCGCAGCAGAGAGGAAGGAAAATACACAGAAAACTGTTTTCTCCATTTTGATGGAAATCCCTGCTACCTGTGCGTTCGCTCAGTTGATCCTTCCACACTTCTGGGAGGTGGGTTTTGCTATTATTCCCAGGTGAGGAAACTGGACTTCATGCCTATGGTCCCTAAGGAAAAGTTCCATCTTTTTCCTTCCTTTTTCCTCCAAGACAAGTCTTTTGAGCTAGAAGATTGGGGAAGGGAGAAGGAATACAGGAGGTGTGCAGGGGAGGGACCAGGGGAGTATTTTAGGTGGGGTGTTCTTGAAAACTGCACCTGTGTTGTCTATCTGCAGTGAACAGGAGAGGAAAGGAGGATTTTGAGAGCTGCGGTGATTATGGGTTTCCTGGAGTTCAAGAAATAGATGAAACAAAATTGAGTTACATTGATATGATTTTTGGTTACTTGGACTGTCTTACCACTTGGTGGCTTCCCTGGTGGCTCAGAGGGGAAAGCGTCTGCCTACAATGCGGGAGATCTGGGTTCTATCCCTGAGTTGGAAAGATCCTCTGTAGAAGGAAATGGCAACCCACTCCAGTACTCTTGCCTGGAAAATCCCATGGATGGAGGAACCTGGTAGGCTACAGTCCATGGGGTCATAGAAAGTCGGACACAACTGAGTGACTTCACTTGATTTCACTTCAAACTGTCCTATTTTGAAGACAACAACATACCGTAGATGATCTATAAGAGTCATACCTTTGTAAGCTTTGTAGAAATTAAATGAGGGTCAGGATACGACCAGAGGCCTCTGGGCTCTGGACGATGTCCTTTCCACTGACACTGGGTGCCTGTCCCACTGTTCTCACGGCTCTGACTCAGACCTGGGGCAGCTGGACTACAGAGCCAATCAGTTAATGCTTCACCTCTGATATACTGAGGCCTCTGGTGACTCAGCCTTAGCTACAGCGTCCTCTCTGCTGGACCCTGAACCTCTGCCTGCAGCCGAATTGCTCTTCTTGCTCCTCACGGCCACCACCTGACCAGGGAGGAGCCGTGGAAATTTCTCACCGAGACTGTGGGTAAGCAAAAAAAAAAAAAAAAAAACAGAGGAAAAAGTAGAACCCAGAAATACAAGGAAAAGGAACGAATTAAGGTCCTTTAGAGAGATGTGGATGGACCTAGACACTGTCATACAGAGTAAAGTGAATCAGAAAGAAAAAAACAAGTCTCATTTGTTAACGCATATTTGAAGAATCAAGAAAAATGGTAAAGATGAACATCTTTCCAAGGCAAGAAGAGAGACGCAGATGTAGAGAATGGACATGTAGACTCGGGAGTGGGGGGCGGGGTGAGGGAAGGGTGGGATGAACTGAGGGGTTAGGATTGACATCTTAATATATATACTGCTGCTGCTGCTGCTGCTGCCAAGTTGCTTCAGTTGTGTCTGACTCTGTGCGACCCCAGAGATGGCAGCCCACCAGGCTTCCTCGTCCCTGGGATTCTCCAGGTAAGAACACTGGAGTGGGTTGCCATGTCCTTCTCCAATGCATGAAAGTGAAAAGTGAAAGTGAAGCTGTTCAGTCGTATCCTACCCTCAGCGACCCCGTGGCCTGCAGCCTTCCAGGCTCCTCCGCCCATGGGATTTTCCAGGAAAGAGTACCGGAGTGGGGTGCCATTGCCTTCTCCATGCATAAAATAGCTAGCTAGTGAGAATCTGCTGTAAAGAACAGGAAGCTCAGCTTGTGATAACCTAGATGGGTGAGATGGGGTGGGGGGGTGGCGTTTAAGAGGGAGGCACAAGAGGGAGGGGATACATGTATACATATAGCTGATTCCCTTTATTGTATAGCAGAAAAGAACACAACACTGTACAGCAATTATATTCCAGTTAAAAAAAAAGAAACACACGGAAATAAGAGGCCAAAGATGACGGAGGGGAATCTGAGGAACCAGAAGTGGATCCCAAAGCTTCAGTCAGTTCAGTTCAGTTCAGTAGCTCAGTCGTGTCCGACTCTTTGCATCCCCTGGACTGCAGCATACCAGGCCTCCCTGTCCATCACCAGCTCCCGGAGCTTACTCATATCATGTCCATTGGGTTGGTGATGCCATCCAACCATCTCATCCTCTGTCGTCCCCTTCTCCTCCTGCCTTCAATCTTTCCCACCATCAGGGTCTTTTCAAATGAGTCAGTTCTTCGCATCAGGTGGCCAGAGTATTGGAGTTTCAGCTATAGCATCAGTCCTTCCACTGAATATTCATGACTGATCTCCTTTAGGATGGGCTGCTTGGATCTTCTTGCAGTCCAAGGGACTCTCAAGAGTCTTCTCCAACACCACAGTTCAAAAGCATCAATTCTTTGGTGCTCAGCTTTCTTTATAGTCCAACTCTCACATCCATACATGACCACTGGAAAAACCACAGCTTTGACTAGATGGACCTTCTGATAAGCCTAGCATCCTTGCCCCTATCCATCTCTTCATTCGTTCATTTGCTCATTCACCATTCACTCTTCAAATGTGTGTCAGGCACTGAACTACGTCCCGAGGGCACCATGAAGAAATTCACAAAGCTCCTGCTCCTTGAGATGCTCACAGGCCAGTGGAGGAGACAGACGTCAAACAGCCCCATTTATAGTACAAGGTCAAGTGCTGGTAAGTGCTACAAAGCAAAATAAATTTGAGCAGGAGGACAAAGAAAGCTGGGAGTGAGACTGGCTCTTTCAGTTTGGGTGGTCAGAAAATGTCTCTAAGAAGTTGACATGGCCACTTGGATAAAGGGAGAGGGTGTTCCAGGGAGAGGAAACAGCGCGAGCAAAGGCCCTGGGGCGGCACCCTGCTATGGAATCCTGAGAAACCAGCGTTGTTGGCCCACAGGGAGCACGGGAAAGACTGGCAGAAAACAAGACGAAGAAACAGCAAAGCTTAGACCAGGGAGCCTTTGTCAGCCAGTATAAGGACAGATTCTTTTATGTTTAAGTGAGGCAGTAAACCATTGAAGAGTTTTACGTGGGGGAGGGTCATAATCTAAATTTTCTTTTAAAATATAGTCCTAACTTGGCCGCACTCAAGTCAGCAGTGCTGTCTTTGAGTCCCAGAGCCAGAGATCTCTAAAACTAACCCATTTCTCAGCCCTCTTTCAAAATTCAAATCTTCTTTCCTCCTTGTCCAGCAATTTGCCCCATTTTTCTTGTGAGGTGATTCACACGTCTTGCCCCCATAGCCTGCCAGCTCCAATATGTACTTCTGCAACAGTTCTATCTATATATTTGTCAATTTCCGGCCAGGAGCCCCAGCAAAAATTGCAAGAAGCATATTTGCATCTCACCTGCATCAGTAGAGCAAAAAGGGGGCACAGCTGTAATAAAAAATAGTTGGAGGTAGGAAGTTCTAAAGCTACCAAAAAAAAGGGGGGGTGGGAGGATGATCCCACTGCAACTAAATATAGATTCCACTGCAGACCATGTTGCTGAGATGCAAACTTTTAGAGAGGATGTGCAGTTTTGCTTAAGNAGCAAAAAGGGGGCACAGCTGTAATAAAAAATAGTTGGAGGTAGGAAGTTCTAAAGCTACCAAAAAAAAAGGGGGGGAGGAGGATGATCCCATTGCAACTAAATATAGATTCCACTGCAGACCATGTTGCTGAGATGCAAACTTTTAGAGAAGATGTGCAGTTTTGCTTAAGACCCTTTGCAGTCACTTTTTAGCTGTACAGCAAGGTACCCTTAGGGAAAGAACCCCACCCATTGCCTTACAGATGGGGAGCTTGCAGTAGCTTCTGACCATCATCACAAGGCTGCTGAGTGTCAAGGCTCAGCTCCAGGCTGGGCTCGTGACAACCAACCAAGGCCTCTTTCAACAACACTATGAAAGATTTATGAAAGGCTGGGCAACAGTAAAATGAGCTTATGCAACACTTCCCCCAGTGCAAATTAAGAAACTGATTTGAGGAACAGAAACTTGGTGACGGCTTGCCTACCTGCAAACAGCACCGCAGAGAAAGTTGAAAACTTAAAAGAGAAGAAAACGGTCTCTCAGGGGCCTGGGAGCATTCTTTCTGCTCTGAATAACTGAGAAGTTGCGTGTGAAAGAGCTTCTGCCCAAATTGAGAAATTTCAAAATCTGACGTTCAGTTTCTCCAGGGTTGTTGTTGATGTTGTTTAGTCACTAAGTCATGTCCGACTCTTAGCGACCCGTGGACTTTAGCCCTCTAATCTACTCTGTCCTTGGGATTTCCTAGGCAGAAATACTGGAGTGGATTGCCATTTCTTTCTCTAGGGGATCTCCCTGACCCAGGGATCATGTCTCCTGCATTGGCAGGCAGGTTCTTTACTGCTGAGCCACCAGGGAAGCTCAAGCTTCTCCCGTAGACCACAAAATAAACAATATTTGTAGAGCTTAGTAGTTTGCAAAACACGGTCATCCTAAACTTCCCCTCATTTAGTTTTTGCAATAATCCTGCCAGGAGGTGAAAATCAGTATCGTCGTTATCCCCATTCTACAACTGAGGAGACTGAGGCTCAGAGAAAGTAAATGACTTCCTAAAACCAAGCAGCTGTGCCTTGAACATCAGGCCACTGAATTCTTTTCATAAGCGATAGAAGTCTCAGTTGCGTTCATGCCTACCAAGTTGCTTCAGTCATGTCTGACCCTGCAACCTATGGACTCATCTGTAAAACAGGAAGAATAATACCTACATGGTAGCTATTGTGAGAATTAAATGAATAGCTGTATAAAAAGCACCAGCTCAGAGCCTGATGCAATGTAGATGTTTGCTATTATTTACAGCTTCTTTCCATTAATCTCAATTTACAGCTTTTCTAGTCACACTTTGGATAACACATGATTAAAGATACAAATTTGTTTCAGTTGCTCGGTCATGTTCAACTCTTTGCAACCCCATGGACTGCAGGTTGCCAGGCTTCCCTGGCCTTCACCATCTCCTGAAGATTGTTCAGACTCATGTCCATTGAGTCAATGATGCCACCCAACCACCTCATCCTCTGACGCCTCCTTTTCCTCTTGCCTTCAGTCTTTCTCAGCATCAGGGTTTTTTTTTCCAATAAGTCAGAAAGTTAATAAAATAATTTAAGTCCTCAGTGATTCCCATCACTGCCACTCACATGCCACTGCTGAGAACTAATCACATGACTCTACCAGGATGTAGCCCTTTACTGGGCTGTCACCTTCCACAATGGGGAGGGGGGAGCATGTGGTCAACTGGTCACCTCTGTCACTACCGGAAAAAAGGCAAATATATCAGTTATTATAACACCTAATGAAAATGACCCAGGAAAGTCAAATACAAAGCTATGGGACCACCCAACCACCTCATCCTCTGACGCCTCCTTTTCCTCTTGCCTTCAGTCTTTCTCAGCATCAGGGTTTTTTTTTCCAATAAGTCAGAAAGTTAATAAAATAATTTAAGTCCTCAGTGATTCCCATCACTGCCACTCACATGCCACTGCTGAGAACTAATCACATGACTCTACCAGGATGTAGCCCTTTACTGGGCTGTCACCTTCCACAATGGGGAGGGGGGAGCATGTGGTCAACTGGTCACCTCTGTCACTACCGGAAAAAAGGCAAATATATCAGTTATTATAACACCTAATGAAAATGACCCAGGAAAGTCAAATATAAAGCTATGGGGGAAAAAAAGACAGAAAAGGCAGGTACATGTTCATAATCGTTTTGCACAGAAATTCAGACTGAAAAGCACTAAAAGGAATGTATCATAGTTAGAAAAACACCACCCACCAAACATCTCATAACCCTTTCTGAACCTAAAAATCTTAGCCTCAAAGTAGATCAAGTAAATTTCATGGGAAAAAATGGGGAAACAGTGGAAACAGTGTCAGACTCTATTTTGGGGGGCTCCAAAATCACTGCAGATGGTGACTGCAGCCATGAAATTAAAAGACGCTTACTCCTTGGAAGAAAAGTTATGACCAACCTAGATAGTATATTCAAAAACAGAGACATTACTAGTAGAGTATATCATGAGAAACGCTGGACTGGAAGAAACACAAGCTGGAATCGAGATTGCTGGGAGAAATATCAATAACCTCAGATATGCAGATGACACCACCTTTATGGCAGAAAGTGAAGAGCAACTAAAAAGCCTCTTGATGAAAGTGAAAGAGGAGAATGAAAAAGTTGGCTTAAAGCTCAACATTCAGAAAACGAAGCTCATGGCATCCGGTTCCATCATTTCATGGGAAATAGATGGGGAAACAGTGGAAACAGTGTCAGACTTTATTTTTTTGGGCTCCAAAATCACTGCAGATGGTGATTGCAGCTATGAAATTAAAAGACGCTTACTCCTTGGAAGAAAAGTTATGACCAACCTAGATAGTATATTCAAAAACAGAGACATTACTTTGCCAACTAAGGTCTGTCTAGTCAAGGCTATGGTTTTTCCTGTGGTCATGTATGGATGTGAAAGTTGGACTATGAAGAAGGCTGAGCACCAAAGAATTGATTTGAACTGTGAACTGTGGTGTTGGAGAAGACTCTTGAGAGTCCCTTGGACTGCAAGGAGAGCCAACCAGTCCATTCTGAAGATCAGCCCTGGGATTTCCTTGGAAAAAATGATGCTAAAGCTGAAACTCCAGTACTTTGGCCACCTCATGCGAAGGGTTGACTCATTGGAAAAGACTCTGATGCTGGGAGGGATTGGGGTCAGGAGGAGAAGGGTCTCTACATCTATTGAGATAATCATATCGTTTTTATCTTTCAGTTTGTCAATGTGGTGTATCACATTGTTTGATTTGCAAATATTGATGAATCCTTGCATCCCTGGGATAAAGCCCACTCAAAATTAGATACATTTTGATGATTTCAAAACTGCAGTGTAGCCTACTAGGCTGCTGTGTCCACGGGATTCTCCAGACAAGAATACTGGAGTGGGTTGCCATTTCCTTCAACAGGGGATCTTCTTGAACCAGGAATTGAATGGAAGTCTCCTGCATTGTAGGCAGATTCTTTACCATATGAGCTACAAGGGAAGCCCATGCAAAGAAATATATAAAGTTTAAAAAGCATAAAAGACAGAACATCTAAAACCCTTACATTTTGACCTTCTTTTCACATTAGACAATTTATATAATTATTCTCTGATTTCTCTTTTTAACCTACTATATCCTGGAAAACTCCATGACATTGTATATTTAGTGATCTCATTTTTTAAAATATCTATAACAGAGTTTCCCATTGTGATTCAAATATTCTCATTCACTGCATTTACAAGGTGGGGGAAACATTTCATTATTTTTAATTAGGACTTGATTTAAATCTATGTTGTTAGACTACAATATAAATTTGTACTTCTTATCTTCCGTATTTTTCACCGTATGTATTTGCTATTGATCAGTTTTGGAGACATGGTATGGAATTTGAACATAGCATTCTTAGTCATTAAAAGCAGATTAGTTTAATTGCTCCAAGATGTTGGCCATTTTGTTTGTGAATTGCATTGCACTTCTCAATGTCATCCAAAAACTGGGAGGCCATATGGCCCGCACTGAACTATTACAACAACTTCTTAGGGAAAGGGCATCTCCTACACACACACACACACACAAATGCATGGAAAGACTAAGGTTCTAGCAAATTTTAGTAGAGAAGGATCTGTCTCTTGAGTGAGCAAGAATGGCAACCAGAAATGTGCACACACCAAGAGAAAAAGAGAACTTAGAAATAGAGTTCCATCTCAGAATCCGCTGTCAGGCTATTTTTCAACTTTTTCCTTCAGGTGCCTTTTTTCTGCTAAAATTGAGAATGCTAGAATTTGTTCCAAGAAAAACATTCATCTCTCATAGGGCCATCTACAAATTGTCAAAATTTATAATAAGAGACCATTTCATCATCCTGCCCTTAAAAGAAAAAATGTATCTTGGCATATGCACAATGGTTTGAAATGCTAGAAATTTTAATTTTAATTAATTTTAAAATAACTATATTAGCAATACCATATGTTTATTAAATGCACATTTGTGTGCCAGGAGCCATACTAAGTCTTTCACTTGAGCTAATTTTTAAAATTCTTACCGCAAACAGATAAGGAAGGTATTGTTACATGTTCATTTTATAGATGAGGAAACAAACTCACTAAACACAGATAACTTGCTCTAGGGCACACAGGCAGCAAGAACAATAGCCACGTGGGTTTGATTTGAAAGTGGAGCTCTTGTTATTATAAGTTACTTTTTGAAGTACTTTTAAAAATTAAAAAAAAAAAAAACCCTTATATGACATTAAAGAATGAAATGCTGTAGAATTATAATAAGTGACATTTCTCCTCTTCTGCAATAATCTGCCACTCATACCCCATTCTCACATCCCATTCTCTAGGAGTAAGCAATGCAAAGAGTATGATGTGTTTCCAGCCAGATTTTTTTCAACGCTTATATAAAATATTTGATACATATATATAATCCTATGTCATTTTTCTCAGAAAGAGAAATACACAGTATAAAATAAACTTTAAATTTCATACTTTACTTAGCCTTATATTCTTATCTTCTATGTTAGCAAATAATAATCTATGCTTTTGAAGGGCTGCATATTATTCCACTGAATAGATGAATCAACATTTTTATTATCAGACAACTATCAATGGTCATTTAGGTTATTTCCAGCTCTTCTAATTAAAATCACATTCCTGTCAAGAATTGTAAAGAGTCTCTAACAGCTGAGGCACTCCAAGCTTGCTGCTGCTGCTGCTGCTAAGTCGCTCCAGTTGTGTCCGACTCTGTGTGACCCCATAGACGGCAGCCCACCAGGCTCCCCTATCCCTGGGATTCTCCAGGCAAGAACACTGGAGGGGGTTGCCATTTCCTTCTCCAATGCACGGAAGTGAAAAGTGAAAGTGAAGTCGCTCAGTCGTGTCCGACTCTTAGCGACCCCATGGACTGCAGCCCACCAGGCTCCTCCATCCATGGGATTTTCCAGGCAAGAGTACTGGAGTGGGGCGCCATTGCCTTCTCTGACTCCAAGCTTAGGAGGTTTCAATTTTTTATAGTTGCTACACCTACCAAAACGTTGCCCTGGAAGAATGCTATCTTTACTATGCTGTTCACAACCAGTAAATCAACCCTTTGCTACTGAAGGAAATACTGTATCTTTCCATGTGTTCACACTTTAACAAATAGTCTAGAAGAAAAAGCTGTGTTTAACAAATCAGTTCAGTTCAGTTCAGTTATTCAGTTGTGTCCGACTCTTTGCGACCCCATGGACTACAGCACACCAGGCCTCCCTGTCCATCACCAACTCCCAGAGTTTACTCAAACTCATGTCCATTGAGTTGGTGATGCCATCCAACCATCTCTCCTCTGTCATCCCCATCTCCTCCCACCTTCAGTCTTTCCCAGCATCAGGGGCTTTTCAAATGAGTCAGTTCTTCACATCAGGTAGCCAAAGTATTGGTATTTCAGCTTCAGTTTCAGGCCTTCCAATGAATATTTGTGTTTAACAAATAGTCCAGAACAAAAAGCTGTTAGTGCCTCTCCTCTGGAATGTGCAGAAACACAAGAAACTCATAGAATTGCTTCCCAGTAGTACAAAGAACGTTATCCCAGTTCTTAATCACTACAGCCCAGTTCATAGTGATTTTTGCACTCCCCCAACATTACTACCTACACAGTCCACATACTTCTCTTTCAACCTTATGTTTTAAGGCATCATGGTATATTGGAAGGAGCATGGGAAGTGTTGTAAGACATATGTAAATTCTAACCTCAATCTATTATTATATTTAGAGAGGTATGAATTTATATTTATAGACTGTTAATAATGGCTATTTTCAATTGTAGAATTTGAGGTGAATTTTAATTTATCTTAATTTTATGTATCATTTGCATGTTTAAAAACTAAGCTAGAATTATACTAAAAAAGCAGTAAGTCATTATCTTATAACAAATGAGTACAATTTTTAGATGGTAATTTATCTACTCTTCTAAAAATCTCTTTCATTTATATAGGAATTTATCCAGCAGTTTAATAATCATTATTTTGGTCAGGTCATGAAATGTAACTCAGCATGGCTTCAAATGAACAAAATGTTTTCTGAATAACAGCAAATAATTCCACTGAAAATATTGTGACAAAATTCTGTCATTGTTTCTTGTGAAACAAAACACACACACACACACACAAGTTATGTGATTGGTTACAAAATGCTTATTATCTTTTAAAATGAGAATCAACAGCTGTGTGAAACTACTTTCTTGTCCTAAATAATATTTGATTTCTTAATTTCAAAAGTTGACTTTTAAATACAAATTTACTGTCCTCTCCATGCCTCTGTACTGCTTTGAGTTCTTTTTTGAATTTATTTAAAATGGGTTTCCAGTTATATTCCCAACCATCATCATCATCATTTTCTTGAAATTTCAAAATGGATTGTACTTATATCATGCTGCATGTGAGTGAAATTGCTGAACACACAAATTTTAAAGACCTATAAAAACTCTGACCTCTTAGACATAAAATGGTACCAGAACATACTGGCTTTACAGTTGCACTATTGCGCAAGAAGTCAAAAGAATACTTCAGCAAAAATGACAGTACACACTGACAAATGAAACCAAAATTGCCAGGATACTTTGCAGTCATATTTTGATTTGATAGACGAAATTGGATAAGTTCAGCGACCACAGCATTCCTCACAGAGCACTACATTCACCTCAAGAAAAATGTGCTCTCCCACATAGAAGCCTGCTATTCACAATATCTTCTGGCAAATATGTTTAGATTGGTAAAGTACGTGAGGATATAAATCAACGAGCACACACAATTTGCAGCAGAAGCAGAATGAATATGAAACACCCAGAATTTAAACTGCTTTATAAAATGTGCCCATCTATATAATTCATTAACTCAACAAACAGTTCTCAAGGGCCAAAAATGGATCAGGAACTTGACAGACACTAGAAATTCAAGTGGGAAAATAATGAACAGAGTCTCAGCTATTATGTAGTGCATGATATGTATTTTATAGTGGGATAAACATATAAAAGGAAGATATGTAATTTCTGTTTTACTACAGCACTGAAAATGATTGTGCAATATTATTTGATGCTATATTGGAAAAGTAACTTCATTGGCAATATGTTCCATTATTGAGGAAAAAACTAAGCAGAAGACAAGGGAATTCTTATTTTCAGTTTTACAACCTGCAAAGATTTCTCTATAATGCTTTCAAAATTAAAATTCAGGTGACTATGATGAAAGTGCCATAGAGAAAGAAATACAGTCTTCATCTTTCACAAAACTGAAAAGCCCAATTAAATTATTTTATCCCTCCTTTCTAACATTATGACTTACTAATGTACACAATGCTTAAATAAAATAGAATCATCTTACTATGTTGCTTTGAAGATAGGAAGAAAGTACAGAGTTAAATAATTTTCAAATCCTTCTAATGTTTTGAGAACAGAACATATTTAGTAATAAACATCAACATGGGTAAGTAAAATCTTGGCTTTTGGAAATTTTTAGACTGATATGAAATACTGATCATCATTAATACTCCAAACTTCTTTTCTAGGTAATCCTCCAAGGCTAAGGAGAACTTTCATGAAGGCGATGGCACCCCACCCCAGTACTCTTGCCTGGAAAATCCAATGGACAGAGTAGCCTGGTGGGCTGCAGTCCATGGGGTCGCTAACAGTCAGACAGACTGAGCGACTTCACTTTCACTTTTCTCTTTCATGCATTGGAGAAGGAAATGGCAACCCACTCCAGTGTTCTTGCCTGGAGAATCCCAGGGATGGGGGAGCCCGGTGGGCTGCCGTCTATGGGGTCACACAGAGTCAGACACGACTGAAGTGACTTAGCAGCAGCAGCAGACAAATTATATCATACTGTGCCTAATTTAAGAATGGTTCACTCAAAGTAAAATCATAAAATGACTATTACAATAATTCACGGTGCTCAGTTCTTCTTTATAGTTTGGCTTCTCTGAAAACCTGGACATGAACAAACATACTCCAGCCAACTGTGTATGTTATGCTGAGATTTTCATGAACTAAGATTCCTGTTTTCCTTCCATTTCCATGGCAGGATCCTTCTGAGACAAAGAATGTTTATGCGGAAAGATTACCTCACTGAGTGCACTTTCTCTCCACTCTCTCCACACATATTTTTTTTCCCAGAATACTTTAAAAAATTATATTTTTGGTTCAGATGAGGAACAGATATATTATTGAAGAATGTGGATTTTATACATCTAGATACTACTCCCAAGATTTCTTTATTTTCTTGATTCCGTTATACTCTCATCTCTTAAAGGACTCTGAAATTTTCTAGGATCACTTTTAAAATTTCTTCCATGTTAAGGTATAATCTATGATGACAAGGACCTTATTTTCTTACATAATAGTGTATACACATGCTAACTTTACCTCTGTAAACCATTTAAGATATGAGCAGAGAGAGTATTAACTAAACCGAAATGAGAGCTGAGAGAATTCAGTCAGTAAGAGTATCTTTAAAGTGGAGATGGTTTTCAAGGCAAGTAGTCTAGGTTTCAGAAAGGCTGGGCTGGTTGCTGACACTGTGATCAATAGTACAGAACTGTAGCTATTACTTCACATATCACAATTATATCCAACTAGGGGAGTAATGATGTTGAATAAGGCATACTAAGGGCTCTGCATCTGAGTTTCAATATCCACTAAATGTAGGAACATGAGCAAGTTTTTCAAATTTCTTTAAATGAGTTTCATCATCTGAAAAATGATATAATAATATTTCTGATTTACCAGTATTTATTGCATATTAGCTAATACATGTAAAAATGCTTGCTATAGTACCTGTGGCTATTCAGTAAAAATTATTATCAATAATTATATATTTACATTGCTCTCAATAACTACAGTTAATACAATCACTTCGTTTTATATATTTACTTCTTTGTATGTCCAAAAAGACTGGGAAAAGGGAGGAAAGCTAAATATAGTCTTTATTCAGAGATGTTATTGCTCTATAATTTGTTTGCTCTCCATTCTACAGACTTCTATCAGTGAAATTACATACCCTTATGCCTTCAGCCATCACTCCAAATCTTGTGCAAAGGACTTTATCACCAGTGAAGATCTTGCTGATTAAGTTCACAATCCATGAAAAAACTACCCATTAGACATTTACTCTTGAATGTCTCGCTGCAATCCCAGACACAGATTTTCATAATGTTTTTCTGAAAATCTGTTCTTCCTCTTGGACTCATTCAGTTCAGTTCAGTCGCTCAGTCGTGTCTGACTCTTTGTGACCCCTAAACTCTCATTGCCCCAGTCTTCCTCTCTTGATCCTCACGCTCCATCAGACCTCAGTCCCTACCAAGTCTACCTCTTTAATCTTTGTCAGCCATACTCCCCCCTGGTCTCCAGCACTTTGTCTTCAGTCCAGGTACTGACCATCCGCCATTCCTGCAACTGCAAGAGCCTCCTAGAGCATTTCCCTGCCTCCAGTCTTACCTCTATCCATTATTACAAAGCATTTGCTTGAAAATTCAAAATGATCATCAAATGTTCCCTATCACCTTCAGGATAAAATCTAAACTCCTTAGCATGACATACAACATCTGTCATCATTTAGGTTCCCTTATATCTGGAGCTTTTGCCTCTTCCCACACCATACAATACACTGAATTATTTGAATTACTTGAAGTTCATCATGTGTTCCATGATTCTTTCACACGTCCTTGAATTTTCCCAAGTTGCTTCCACTGCCTGGAATGCCACCTGCCTCCATTTCTTTATCTAGCTAATTTCTAACTAATAAAACTTGGCTTAGACGCCTTCACCTCTAGACAACCTCTTCTGAAACTTCTCCCTACATGTGCATACCAGCTCTCAGGGTTTGCATTCACTTTTTCACTTACAATTGTGAACATGGTGACAAGTTTATTATCTTCATTCCAATTTGAGCACAAGTTTCTTGATGGCATGAAAAGTAGCTTAAACATCTGCATCTGAAATGCTAATTCCAACCACAGCAACATATAGAAATGGGCATACAGTAGATCCAGTAAGTTGATTTCAATAGATGATATCCTAATCTTATTGAATCACATACCATAATTTGCATCCTCCTTTATACCTGCCGACATGATCCCCACCTTCTCCTAAAACATAGCCTAGTTTTGTATGTGGTAAAGAGAAGATAAGACACCAAGCAGACCATGTTTCCTAAAACTCCACTGTCATTAACAGCTGCTAACTTGAACATGGCATGAAAGGAAACAAGTTACTTTTCACTGTCCTAATATTGGTCCTATCCCCTAGCAAACATAATCACTTGTACTCAGATTCAAGATATCAGATATTTACATTTATGGATATTTATATTTATAGATATTTTGTGTCTGACTCTTTATAAGCCCACGAACTGCAGCATCCCAGACCTCCCTGTCCATCACCAAATCCCGGAGTTTACTCAATCTCATGTCCATTGAGTCAGTGATGCCATCCAACCATCTCATCCTCTGTCATCACCTGCCGACATGATCCCCACCTTCTCCTAAAACATAGCCTAGTTTTGTATGTGGTAAAGAGAAGATAAGACACCAAGCAGACCATGTTTCCTAAAACTCCACTGTCATTAACAGCTGCTAACTTGAACATGGCATGAAAGGAAACAAGTTACTTTTCACTGTCCTAATATTGGTCCTATCCCCTAGCAAACATAATCACTTGTACTCAGATTCAAGATATCAGATATTTACATTTATGGATATTTATATTTATAGATATTTTGTGTCTGACTCTTTATAAGCCCACGAACTGCAGCATCCCAGACCTCCCTGTCCATCACCAAATCCCGGAGTTTACTCAATCTCATGTCCATTGAGTCAGTGATGCCATCCAACCATCTCATCCTCTGTCATCACCTTCTCCTCCCACCTTCAATCTTTCCCAGCATCAGAGTCTTTTCAAATGAGTCAGCTCTTCCTATCAGGTGGCCAAAGTATTGGAGTTGCAGCTTCAGCATCAGTCCTTCCAATGAGTATTCCAGATTGATTTCCTTTAGGATTGACTGGTTTGATCTCCTTGATCTTCAAGGGACTCTCAAGAGTCTTCTGCAACACCACAGTTCAAAACCATCAATTCCTCCACACTCAGCTTTCTTTATAGTCCAACTCTCACATCCATACATGACTACTGGAAAAGCCATAGCCTTGACTAGATGGACCTTTGTTGGCAGAGTAATGTCTCTGCTTTTAATATGCTGTCTAGGTTTGTTATAGCTTTTCTTCCAAGGAGCAAGTGTCTTTTAACTTCATGGATCTAGTCACCATATGCAGTGACTTTGGAGCCCCCCAAAATAAAGTCTCACTGTTTCCATTGTTTTCCCATCTATTTGCCATGAAGTGATGGGACTGAATGCCATGATCTTCATTTTTTTAATGTTGAGTTTTAAGCCATATTTTTCACTCTCCTTTTTCACTTTCATCAAGAGGCTCTGTAATTCTTCTTCACTTTCTACCATAAGGGAAGTGTCATCTGTTTATCTGAGGTTATTGATATTTCTCCTGGCAATCTTGATTCCAGTTTGTGCTTTATCCAGCCTGGCATTTAGCATGATGTACTCTGCATAGAAGTTAAATAAGCAGGGTGACAATATACAGCCTTGATGTACTCCTTTCCCAATTTGGAATCAGTCTGTTGGTCCATGTCCAGTTCTAACTCTTGCTTCTTGACTGCATACAGATTTCTCAGGAGGCAGGTCAGGTGGTCTGGTATTCCCATCTTTTGAGGAACTTTCCTGGAGAAGGAAATGGCAACCCACTCCAGTATTCTTGCCTGGAGAATCCCAGGGATGGGGGAGCCTGGTGGGCTGCCGTCTATGGGGTCGCACAGAGTCGGACACGACTGAAGCAACTTAGCAGCAGCAGCAGGAGCAGAGGAACTTTCCAGTTTGTTGTGATCCACACAGTCAAAGGCTTTGGCATAGTCAATAAAGCAGATATTTTTCTGGAACTCTCTTGCTTCTTCTATGATCCAACAGATGCTGGCAATTTGATCTCTGGTTCCTCTGTCTTTTCTAAAACCAGCTTGAACATCTGGAAGTTCATAGTTCATGTACTGCTGAAGCCTGGCTTGGAGAATTTTGAGCATTATTTTGCTATTGTGTGAGATGAGTGCAATTGTGTGGTAGTTGGAGCATTCTTTGGCATTACATTTCTTAGGGATTGGAATGAAAGCTGACCATTTCCAGTCCTGTGGCCACTGCTGAGTTTTCCAAATTTGCTGGCATATTGAGTGCAGCACTTACAGCATCATCATTTAGGATTTGAAATAGCTCAACACTTTTCTAAAACCAGCTTGAACATCTGGAAGTTCATAGTTCATGTACTGCTGAAGCCTGGCTTGGAGAATTTTGAGCATTATTTTGCTATTGTGTGAGATGAGTGCAATTGTGTGGTAGTTGGAGCATTCTTTGGCATTACATTTCTTAGGGATTGGAATGAAAGCTGACCATTTCCAGTCCTGTGGCCACTGCTGAGTTTTCCAAATTTGCTGGCATATTGAGTGCAGCACTTACAGCATCATCATTTAGGATTTGAAATAGCTCAACTGGAATTCCATCACCTCTACTAGCTTTGTTCGTACTGATGCTTTCTGGGGCCCACTTGACTTCACATTCCAGGATGTCTGGCTCTAGCTGAGTGATCACACCATCATGGTTATCTGGGTCATGAAGATGTTTTTTGTATAGTTCTTCTGTGTATTCTTGCCACCTCTTCTTCATATCTTCTGCTTCTGTTAGGTCCATTTCTGTCCTTTATTGTGCCCATCTTTGCATGAAATTTTTCCTCAGTATCTCTAATTTTCTGAAGAGATCTTTATTCTTTCCCATTCTATTGTTTTCCTCTATTTCTTTGCATTGATCACTGAGGAAATCTTTAATATTTTATGTATATTAATTAGAAAAAAACTACAGGTTATTGGAATTAGATTCAGTTGCCTCAGTTTACTATAACTTTCCTGCTTAGGGTTATATACAGCTTCAGAGTGGTACTCAAAGTGAAAGTGTTAGTCGATCAGTCATGTCTGACTCTTTGTGACCCCATGGACTGTAGCCCACCAGGCTCCTCTGTCCATGGGATTTCCCAGGCAAGAATACTGGAGTGGGCTGTCATATACTAGCCAATGCTAGAGACGAAGTGACCTAAATCCTGAGAATCCCATGAAATACTGTGGAAGTGGAAATGTTGTTACCTTGACTGACACATGGATGTCAGGCTCTGGATTCATCAGCAACTCATACTGAGGATCATGATTTTAGGAAATCAAGTTAGTTTCTTTCTTTTTTTTAAAGTGGGCTGTCATATACTAGCCAATGCTAGAGACGAAGTGACCTAAATCCTGAGAATCCCATGAAATACTGTGGAAGTGGAAATGTTGTTACCTTGACTGACACATGGATGTCAGGCTCTGGATTCATCAGCAACTCATACTGAGGATCATGATTTTAGGAAATCAAGTTAGTTTCTTTCTTTTTTTTAACCAAGTCATATGTTTATAAAATTTAGAATCACAATAAAATAGAAGTGGTTAGAAAGTACATTGGGAAACTATTTCCTTCAATCCTAAGTACAAGGTGTGCATCAGTTTAGCACCTTAAGCACAACTGTGTGCACAATGAGCTTAATTGGAATATGTGTTGGAAAGCAAAATACGTATTACAAGTAAATGGAGGTAAATTTCCTGAGAGCCCAATCTCCCTAAATATGCACAATTCCTGAGCAGTGAGATGAAATCATATTCTTTGGTGGATCTGTAGTGTTTTTGTGAGTATTTGATACTGTTGATTTTATCAGTTTTATTAACATGGAGTTATTTGTCAGTGAGCCATCATCCCAGCAGGCTCGGCTCTGAGGGCAACCATTAACTTTGCCAACGCTGTGAGGATTCTGAGCATTAGTATTCTAATGAGACACTCATGTGTCTCCTTCTATATTAAGAGTACCTTTTTATGCTAAACCTGCTGCTTCTATGTCTAAACTGAAGGAACAGATTAAAGAAAAATTGACTCGAAAACAGAAGCTAATTTTTTTTGCAATGTTTTTTACAACTTGTCATTTATAATACCCAAAGTTATTTATAAAGTAGTTTATCCAATCTATCATCAATGAGGGACCACAAACTGGTCTGACTCTGTTTGCAAACAGAAGTAATTTTTGATGAAATATGTTCCTATTCCCTTTGCTTGTTTGAAGAGCAAGAAAATATATAGCTCTATTTTATTCCAGGACTTTTCAACCAGGAGTGTTTCAATGGCAAAATGATGAAACATTCCTGACTTTTCCCCAGCTCAGTAAAAGGCAAGACAAGCTGTGCTGTGAATACCAAAGCCTTAGGCAGACTTCCACTAAGAGGGCAAATTTGTTTTTCTTTCTTTGAAGGAGCACATGTGGCTCACGAGGAACCATGAAACTAGGAGGAAATGAAGAGGAAACATTAAATCTATGGGGGAAAAGGAGACATGTGGTATAATATATACATTACAAATCACTTCAAAAATTTGCTCCTAGGATCTAAAACAATTAAAGCCTTTGAAAAAATGGGCATGATTTTCTTGCCCCAAAATTACCTAACATGTCCTCTTTATTTCATGTACCACTTTTTCCCCCTTACTTGCTGAAAAGTGATATCTTTATAGATGTCATTTGTAGAGACTGATTCAGCACTTATAAGTAGAAATGTTCATTGTATGTACCACACACATATCTAAATTTGCAGTTCCCCTTATTACCATAAAACTTTTACAAAATCAACCTATAACTACCCACAAAACAATGCTAAACAATCTATGTAGTTTGAAATATAATGTCTGTAGTAACCCTGAAATAACTATGATATTTTGAAATAAAATAATAAGAATCTTTGGGATGGCAAAAGAGTATCTCATGTCAGCTTGGAGTTATAAACATCATAGTAGGGATTTCTGAATCCTTACATATAAGAAATAGAGCTAGAATCCATCTGCCATGGCTCTTTAGTTCTCATTCTGAACTTCCAGAATATACTTAGAAACTCTCATTTTAACTAAGATTTTGGAGTTCCCCGTAGAGATCTTCAGTTGATTAGGAATGTTATATGGATAAATGTCCTTTGACTGAAATGCAATGCTTCGTTCTAATATCTTAATGGTTGACATACTGGGAAGGTTTTAACTGTGCAAAGTGTACACTGCTTTCTAAGGCTGCTCCTTCTCCATTTTTGAGTACTCTAGAAGAAAGTGTTACATAAATTTTAATAACTTCAAATTTGACAAAAGGACAAACATCCAATTAACATTTATGCTTAGGCATTTCAGAACAATCCACACTCAAAAAACAGAAGCCTTGTACACTGTTATTAGAAATGTAAACTGGTGCAGCCACTACAGAAAACACTCTGGAGGTTCCTTTAAAAACTAAAAATAAAATTACCATAAAATTTAGCAGTTCCTCTTCTAGGTATATACTCAAAAAAGAAACCCACTAATTTAAAAAGATACATACATGCAACACAATGCTTGCAGCAATACTGTTTACAATAGCCAAGATGTGGAAGCAACCCAAACTAAGATGTGGCATATACATATGTGCACACTCAGAGTGGAATATTATACAGCCATAAGAATGAAATTTGAAGCAACATGGATGGAATTGGAGATTATCATAGTTTCAAGTGAAGTAAGTTAGGCAGAGAAAAACAAGTATTATGTGACATTAAGCACATATATGTGGACTCTAAAGATATCAATGAACCTATTCACAAAACAGAAACAGACTCACAGGTATTGAATATAAACTTGTGACTATCAAAGGGAAGAGGGAACCAGGAAGGGACAAATAAGGAGTATGGGATTGACAGATACTAATTACTATATATAAAAGAGATAAGAAACATCAATTGACTATATAAGACAGGGAATGACAGCCACTATTTCGTATTGATCTGTTAAAAGAATATGGGCTTCCCTGGTGGCTCAGGGGTAAAGAACCCACCTGCCAATGCAGGAGACACAGGTTTGATTCCTGATTGGGAAGATCTCCTGGAGAAGGAAATGGCAACCCACTCCAGGATTCTTGCCTAGGAAATCTCACTGACAGAGGAGCCTGGCTGGCTACAATGCACGGAATCACAAGAGTCGGACCTGCTAAAGCAATTGAACAATAACTTAAAAGAATATGCAATAATACTGAATTACCATGCTCTACACCCGAAACTAACACACTATTGTAAATCAGCATCCATCAGAAAATCCACCTCCATATACATAGGTATTCATGCATTCATCACCCCATGGTTGAGCACCTACCACATCTATGTGCAGCTCCTATAGGAACTGGGAGTAAAAAGCACATCGCCTGGCCTTTAAATTTTATAGTCTCATATCAGGAGATAGCCATGTACAAACAGGCCCAAAAGTGTGATACAGGAAGAGAATTCTGACACTGCTATGTGAACCTTAATGCCATCGAAGAATCCCACAAAGAAAAGTTCAGAAAATGAGTAATTTCTTTGACAAATTTACAAAATCAAAGTTCCCCATTTCAATTAAGTGTTATATAGTAACTATGCCATGCAAGCGATATCTGTGACTGTTCAATCTTACCCAACAATGCTCAACTTTTAAACTAAAAAGAAAAATTATTCAAAATGTGTATTATTTATTTTTCAGTCCTTCTTTCTAAACAAATAATCTTAAATGCCTCTATATCAAACTCAAAATGTAATAAGTCACAAGTATATTTTGAGAGGAGGATTTTAGTTCAATATGAAAATGGAGAAGAAAGAAGATAATAATATGGAATATATGTAACACAACAGACATAGCATACCACCATATTATTTCAGTAATATCTTAATATTCATGTACAATAGTGACAATTTTAAATTAAAAAACTAGCGATATTTTAAAGTTGTTAATACATGGCTTTTAAAATGAAGTAGTAAAATGATTAAAATAGATTTCTCCTATCTCATGCAGCAACTGTGATTATATGTAAATTTCTCTCTAATTAGAGAAAACAAGGGAAAAGCTATAAAGATTGCTCTACTCTGGTTTAGCAAATGAGTCCAGATTTTATCTAGTGCATACCATTTAATTATGTATGCAGACACTTATCTTTTCATGTTTGAATAATGCATAGGAATGGTGAGATGTTTATTTTGAGATATAAAAAGGAACAGTGACTGTGCTCTGAAAACAAAGCATTTTGTTTGTTTATTTATTTATTTAAAATGTTTCTATCTCCTGAGCCCTCAGTGGGAGAGTTCTGGACCTCCAAAGAGTCTTCTGATCTATATCTGCTATCACATTTCAACTCATTTGACTTTAAATGGCCGCTTCAAAGTAAGCTGCTTAACAAACAGTTCTTCATTTAAGTCAATAAAAGACTTAGATACAGAAGACTTTAAAACTTTTAAAATGTAAAACTAAAACAAAGAGAAAATAAGCAAAAGGCAAGCTGTATAATCTGGAGATAAAGTTGAAAAACATGATAAAAAATTGACACATAATATATAAAGAGAACATGCTAACAAATATAATGTGCCATTCTTTTACTAACAGGTGTGCAGAGAATGTAGAAAATGGAGCACATTTTAGAAAAAGAATAATAAAGATGGTTATAAATGTGCAGAAAATGTTTCAACTTCATTAGAAATAGAGAATTTTAAATATACTTACATATATGTGTATTGGCATATACAAATTGCTATATATTATACATACATAAATGACAAATACAGCTATATATGATGAATATTTCTATATATGACGAGTGAGGGAATGAGTGAGAGTCTCTCAGTTGTGTCCGTCTCTTTGAGACCCTGTGGACCTTAACCCATTAGGTGCCTCTAGCCCATGGAATTCTCTAGGCAAAAATACTGAAGTGGGCTGCCATTCCCTTCTCCAGGGGATCTTCTCAACCCAGGGATCAAACCCGGGTCTCCTGTGTTACAGGCAGATTCTTGATGATCTGAGCCACTAGGGTAGCCCATCAGTATATACCCCCTTTACATATGTATACAAGAAATGTGCACGTACCAAGTTTACAGGTGAATTTTTATACCTACTATACATATTAAGAACAATAGAAATTAGGTGAAAACTCATTCTGTCCTACTGTTCTCAGTACTTATCTCTTGGCATGACAAAACATTTGAACATAATTTTGGATGAGCTCAACAAAATGTCATTTTTGATACCAAAAAAATAATCTTTCTACTATTTGCAGCACTAGTCAAATAGTCACATTTAGTAATAGAGTTCTATACTTTTCAAGATATCTAATACATTTTTGTATGAGACAGTTATTTTGGAGATCCAATACTCAGATGATGGGGGAACAAGACAGACAGGAAAGGCTGAAGTCCTCACACCTCCCCTGACTGTTCCTGTGCACGTGAGGCATGGGGAACAGGGAGACCTGGGTTGAGGGTTTGTTCCAAAATTTCTGAGCACATTTTCTTTATTTAAACTAATTTTCATGTGAAAATGCACTGAAATAACTATTTCTTCTAAAGTATTTATCTTAAGCATCTTGGTGCAAAGCTGGCAAGTAACAATCACTCAGAAATGGCAGTATTCATTTCCCATCTGAGATTATTTTAAATTGTCATTTCTTTTAATGAAAAAAAGGATAGATCTTAAAGAATCACTTATGTAGAGCAAAATCATAATGTGCATGCTTCAACATCCTTCATTGTTGAAATGTAAAAATAAAAGCTTTTTTCAAACATTTTAAAATAGTTCATTACAATTTTTTAAAATGAGATTTAGTCAAAGCTGTCATTGAGACATTGAAAACAAATGTTTTCAATTTGTCTTTTTATGGAGTTATCTTAAAGCTTCACTCTGGTACAGAACCAAAGTTTAATAAAGAAAACACTTCAGATATTTCATTTTGAAAGAATTTTCTGAAAATTGATGTTTTGTTTAACTCTTCAGGAATTCAAGCTGGAAGACTGCAAGTGACATTTTTTTTTTTTCAAGAAAGAGTTCCCAAGGGAATCAAATGTGTTATATGAACAATTCACATACATTAAGTAGGTAGGTTTGTTGGGACCGACCCTGAGTAAACTTTGCTTCCAAACTGTCTTTTCTAACTTTCTTGTTTGGAACCTCCTGCATATCAATTTCCCAGAGCTCTTCTGTGACTCCCGTGGGCATGGTCCTTGCAGTCATGCTTCCTGGTTCAGATCTATCCCTCCCCCAGATGCAAACTTTTGATTCCAATTTCGTTGGGCCCTGCTGCATAATTATTTAAACACATAGACACACACACTCACATGAACTAGTACAAGCCTTTCCTCTTTTGTCAATAGGATAATGTAATACTTATTTTAGTAACATTAGTATTTTAACCTCTGTGCTGTGCTATGCTTAGTCACTCAGTCCTGTCTGACTCTCTGTGACCCCATGGACTGTAGCCCACCAGGCTCCTCTGTCCATGGAAATTCTCCAGGCAAGAATACTGGAGTGCATAGCCTATCCCTTCTCCAGGGAATCTTTCCGAACCAGGCGTTGAACCAGGGTCTCCTGCACTACAGGTGTATTCTTTACCAGCTNGACCCCATGGACTGTAGCCCACCAGGCTCCTCTGTCCATGGAAATTCTCCAGGCAAGAATACTGGAGTGCATAGCCTATCCCTTCTCCAGGGAATCTTTCCGAACCAGGCGTTGAACCAGGGTCTCCTGCACTACAGGTGTATTCTTTACCAGCTGAGCTACCAGGGAAGCCCATTTTAACCTCTACTCTCAATACAAAAATGTTCTTCTGAAAATTAGAACCGAGGCCTTGGATGGAGTCACTGTGAATACGGAAGGCCTTTGATGTGTGTAATTCTGTGTAAATAAAGTTGAACCTGAAGTAATACAGAAAGTAAAAACTTACATCACCACAGTGTCCTGAAATAAGTTGATCAGTGCTTCCCTCCTCATTTTCACACTTTCCCCACTTTCAGACACGGGATTTGTGTTTCTCCAACATCAGTGTACCTGGGGTCTTGGTACAATAAGATACTGATTCAGCAGGTCTGGTGTGCAGTCTAAGGCTCTGCATTTCTAAGTAACTCTACAGCAGCTGCTAGTTTGAGTGTTACTGTGAGACACAGAATGTTTTGTGTCTAAAGAATAAGGCTTACCTAAACATACCAGGCTGTAAAGGATGCTTTACCTCTCAAATATTATGAAAAAAATATGTCATACGAAGAAAGGAAATGGCAACCCATTCCAGTATTCTTGCCTGGAGAATCCCATGGACAGAAGAGCCTGGTGGGCTACAGTCCATGGGGTCACAAAGATTCAGATATAATGAGCAACTGAGCACACATATCATATGAAAGATTTAAATATTATCTACATTATGTTAATATATATAGTTTTCTCTATTTTACCCCCTTCTTCCTCAAAATATCNAGTATTCTTGCCTGGAGAATCCCATGGACAGAAGAGCCTGGTGGGCTACAGTCCATGGGGTCACAAAGATTCAGATATAATGAGCAACTGAGCACACATATCATATGAAAGATTTAAATATTATCTACATTATGTTAATATATATAGTTTTCTCTATTTTACCCCCTTCTTCCTCAAAATATCTCATCACGACGAAGTAAAAATCTCATTTGAAATAGGTTCTTTGTGGCTTAGCCAAACAAGACTCTCCCAACTTCATTCTAACCATGTAAACTGTGCCCATTTGCTCTACACTTAGTATTTTTTTATACAGATCAGTACATTTGTAGGAGTCCCTCTTTCTGGGGTTTACTATCTTGATTTGCCTTTTTTGTTCCCTCTGGAAACTGCCTTCACGAATCAAATCATATTCAGCCACCTTAGGCCTCATGATCTAGCACCATATAAATTAATAACCTAACATTAAAGGAAAAAAAATCAGCAGAAATTTTTAGAGAAAAAAAATATCACTGCAGAAACTAAAACCTATAATTATCTTGCTCATTAACATTTTCAGAGCAGCTAGAATTCTGATTGTCAATCAGACTTGTTTTTGTACATTGAAAAATATCTCTATTTTTTCTAAGCTAATATAGAAAATTGAAGTTAAGATTCAGTAATTGATTCAGTAACGACTTCCCACATGCATTGTCAATTTCCCCTGAGATTCTTATGCAAAAACAGATAGATATCTGCAACAGTGATGGAAACTAGGACTATCGATAAAAGACATGCCAGATCTTAGAGGGAATTCTCAGGTACGAAGAACAGATGAAGGCCTGAGTCACAGCAACAGGATGAGGGATCTTGGAAAATGACAGTCTGTCCTGAACACTGACCCACACATGCAGACATTGCCCCAAGCTGCGGAAGATGACCATGAAAGAAAGCAAATTTCTTCCGTAGCCAGAGACATTTTTTCCCACTTGAGACCTAACTTCCAACAGCCTTCTGGGAATCCAGCAGGCCTATTCCAACAGCAATTCCTTTTCTTTCCCTTCCCTTTCTCTTCTTATGTAGTGCAGAATCTGCCTGCCTCCATGATAAATGTTAAAATTGTGAGTCATCCACGTCATCATCATAGGCTCCCTTGTACTCAAGGGTGGTCATGTAAACCTGTTCTGAACAACGAGATAGAAGGGGGCTTCTGGGGAAATTTGTTTACCTGAGAAGAGATGAATTACTATCTCCCACCACTCTTTTCTTCTGGTTTTTAAACAGCTCATTTGTAAAACTGAAGGTAACCTGCTAAGGATGCTGAGCAGAAGAGAAAGAAGGAAAAGAGGTTGAGTTGCTTATTAACCTTGCGCTTCTCTCCCTCTGAGGGCTTCCCTAAGGCACTGTGTTCATTACAGCTGGAAGAGCTGATATGGTACATAACACAGCCTGAAAAAATGAAGGAGGTATGTATTCTGTGACTTATGCATATCTGATCATCTCTTGCTTATAGACAGAAGGATTTCAGCACTACAGTTCATGGAAAATTATACCCCCCCCCCTTTTTTTTTTAAATTTTCTGTCAGTCTAACCTGAGTCATAAGAGTCTTGGAGGCCTCTATGCATGAGATGCAACTGTGATGCTGGACTATATGGAACTCCAGATAGCAGTACAGAGAACTTTTTTTTTTTCACTCTTTCTTTGAGTGGAGCAAACTAAGGCTGGCATCTGAAGCCCCCAGTTAAAGACAGAAGGTGCCATATCTGAAAGGAGATGTGTGGATACTCAGAGAAGGCAACTTTCAGTTCTGTATGAGTGTGCCTCTTGGATGCTGGCCTGCTAGAGTCCAGTGGACCTGTGCCTCAGTGAGCAATCAAGAGAACGCTTAAAGGGAGCCAAGGGCATAAAGCAACCAGAAAAATGAAGAAGGTAAGGAAATATAAATGAGCAGCTAGTAAAACAGCCACTGAAGGAGAAAGACATTTTGATTACAAAAATAATAATAGACACTTCAGTTCAGTTCAGTCTCTCAGTCGTGTCCGACTCTTTGCGACCCCATGAATCGCAGCACGCCAGGCCTCCCTGTCCATCACCATCTCCCAGAGTTCACTCAGACTCATGTCCATCGAGTCCGTGATGCCATCCAGCCATCTCATCCTCTGTCGTCCCCTTCTCCTCCTGCCCCCAATCCCTCCCAGCATCAGAGTCTTTTCCAATGAGTCAGCTCTTCACATGAGGTGGCTAAAGTACTGGAGTTTCAGCTTTAGCATCATTCCTTCCAAAGAAATCCCAGGGTTGATCTCCTTCAGAATGGACTGGTTGGATCTCCT
>SJYX01019243.1:116693-136091 GCA_006410675.1 Oreotragus oreotragus
ATGATAGTATACATATTTCAATGCTATTCTCCCAAATCATCCCACCCTCTCTCTCTCCCGAGTCCAAAAATCCACTCTACACATCTGTATCTCTTTTACTGTCTTGCATACAGGGTCCTCATTACCATCTTTCTAAATTCCATATATATATGTGTTAGTATACTGTATTGGTGTTTTTCTTTCTGGCTTACTTCACTCTGTATAATCAGTTCCAGTTTCATCCATCTCATTAGAACTGATTCAAATGTATTCTTTTTAATGGCTGAGTAATGCTCCATTTAAATACATGCATTTAAAATAATATCCTCCTCAATTGATTCTTTTCTTAAAACCTTGAGTACACTTTCTATGAGAACCTTGACTTGGACCTGATTATTGCGAGTAGGTGTTGGCATTAGTCACCAACCTAAAGGAGGCAGTGTGAAACACAAGAAAGAGTTGCAGCTGTTATGCACCCTAGCAAGGCAGGGCGTTAGTGTGGGGCAGGCAAGAAGGGCCTTTCATCTCTGGGAGCTTAAGTCTCCTCGTCCATATAATGAGAAAAACAACCCACTCTTTTTAAGGTTATTATCAAGCTTTTTTAAAGTGAATATAAATCTATCATTTTTCTAACACTGAATAAAGAGCAAAATAAATGATGTTTATAATTATGCAATCAAGTTGTATATCCTTCATTCGGCCTGTGAAAACTATTCATTTTGTTACATTTATCAAATGTAAGATAGTTAAAAGATGAAGTTTATTATCTGAGGAAATAAGCTATAATTCCCTTATGGAATTTTTTTATAGGCTACATTCTTATGGACATAAAACATATAAACCATGAAAACTTTATTTTTTATGCTGATTTTTTTTTAGAAAAAAATGAATTGGTGAAGAAAAGGAGTCTATTCACTGCTATACTGTTCAGGCTAGTGCAGGCATAAGTGTATCTAGCTTATTGGTGGTATCTGGCTATCATTTAGGATCATCAAAGCTTGTTCACAAAGATCCACCCTTCTTTTCAGAAGATTAAACAGGTGGACAGCGCATAAATTAACCATGATGTGCCTTGCCTTAAACACTTACACAGTACCAGATCCACCTATAATGTATACCATAATCCAAAAACTCTTTTATCACTGAAGTGTCAGAAAGAGTTTCTTATCAACACCATAACTGAATACATTCTGCACATTTCCTTAGGCAAAAATATAGCCATTTCATATTAAAGTTCCATGTGGATATATGAAATGCCTGGCCTTTGTGAAACAGCCCTTTAACGGAAGAGAACAGATTAATTCTTTGTTTTTTACTTCACAATGAGAAAAACAGCTGAGGACCCTTAATTGAAACAATGAGAGGATTCACATAGTCCGTATAACTCTTTCAAGAAAATAACCCTTAAATGCTTTCCAGTAGGAGGAACTTGGAGAAAACAAAGTGGATAAATAAACTGTCATGGATAAATTTCCAAATAGTCTTTTCTAAATTGAAACCATCCACACATAAAGTCAACAGATCTCTTTTCTTAAAAAAAAAATTCAGTGTCATTATTAAAGACATAGTAAACTTTCTTTGTTCATCTTACCAAGTAATATTTTAGTTACTGGACAAGGACATCATGCAAGCTCCTTGTTCTATACTAGGATTTCGAACATTTTTGTGTATACCTTAGTGACAGCTTATAATAATCATGGCTTGAAGCAAAATTAAATGCTTCCTCACTCAATGCTTATTCTAATATCCTAAAAGAAATGAAACATTCAACAATAACTTTCAAAGCTTTGTTTGTGAATGAAGCGGGGAAGGCAATGGCACCCCACCCCAGTACTCTTGCCTGGAAAATCCAATGGACGGAGTAGCCTGGTGGGCGGCAGTCCATGGGGTCGCTAACAGTCGGCCAGACTGAGCGACTTCACTTTCACTTTTCTCTTTCATGCATTGGAGAAGGAAATGGCAACCCACTCCAGTATTCTTGCCTGGAGAATCCCAGGGATGGGGGAGCCTGGTGGGCTGCCGTCTATGGGGTCACACAGAGTCGAACACGACTGAAGTGACTTAGCAGCATGAAATATACCTTTTTTCCTCAGTAGCTCTGATTCTATTTTTTACTTACCAGACCTGACAAACAACAGTTCAAGTTATCTGATGTTTACATAAAAAGGAACAAATGCAATCTGGAAACAAGATCAGAACCTCAAAAGTCCATAATTATTTACATTCCCATCACCTGCCTGAGACCATCAAATCACAGGAATTTCTTTATTGATCCTAGGATTTTTGTGGAATGATTTATTTTCAATAATGCATGTTTTATAAGAGAAATCTTTTTACCAGGCAAAACTAAACAAAGTTGTTTCAACACTAGTAATTATTTGTAACTCTTTAGTGTGTAAAATTTCTAAAAATTAAACATTTTCTCCCAGGGTCAATAATAAATGTTAAATAATTGTCATTACTTAATGCTGTGAAAATAATTTTAAAGGATAGTACAATAAATGCATTGTCTTTAGTCTCTCAATCCTCTAGGTTATCATGATACTTGTCACATTTTCTCCAACGTTTTAAGCTAAAACAAGGCTCTGGATTTGCTTTTGTACCACCATATGCAATTTCAAACAGCTATCAGAAACAAAAACAGTGTAGATATAGGAATCTACTAAGCAGGATTTCTCCAGATTTTCCCTTGTTTTACTAAGAAAAAGTTTAATGATCTTTTTCACTGTATGTGAGTGTAAATGCTAAGAACATTATTAGTTTATAGTTCTAAAGAGGAGTTTATCATATTAAAAATGCCCCCAAAGATATTACAATAGCAAGTATGCGAGAAGTGAGAAATTCAGTATATCAAAATCCTTTAATTAAAATGATAAATTATTTAGTACTATTTTGTAGTATTTATCTTATAAAGCAGCTAAGATACAATTTTTTAAGGGACTTCTAAGGTAAGTTTTCCATCTCATTTGTAACATGAAACATTGGCTGTAAACGACAACTCATTTTTGGCAAATCCATTAAAAACAGAATTATGTCTTTGGTATGTGGTATAATTTATATATTTGCAAATACACATTGATAACATATAATGGCTTTTCAGTATGAGTTCTTAGTAAATACCGTTCAAATCTACGTTTGAGCAGAGGGCATGAGAGATATTTAACTAACTGAATTGAAAGAGATTAAAAGAAAGCTTTGTTTGAATATGTCCCCAAACTTAATCTCTATGAGGACTGTGGCGAAGATATAATTAGTTATTTGGGGAAACAAAATGGAAACAAAAATGGAAGAGAAGCGGAATAATATAAATACTTTCCACTTTAAGATTTATTTCTTAAATTTCTTACCGAAATTGTTGCCAAGAATACACTTGTCCTGATGTCTGTTTACGTATGTGTTCAACATTTAACCACTTAACCGTTATATGGCTCTTAAGCAACAAAGTTTAGCAGTGCCTTTGATTTGCTTCAGTATAATGGACACCCTTATTTGGGTTTTAAATTTTGTTTGGATAAAAGTTAAGCATGTTAGGACTGGGGGCCTTTAACTTCCCAAATCCTTTAGTATGTCAAATCTGGAGTGAAAACAGAACTGAGAAAAGGCAATCTGGAGGCTTTTCCTTTGGAACCTAGCTTGAAAGGGGCCTTTTCCATGGGACAGTTTTAAGAAACAAACATAAATGTCCTGTAGTATATTAATTTTAAATGAATGTCCCTTTTAAGCAAAGCAAATCTTATAAAAATAAACATTGTTTCAGTCCCCAAAATTACAGGTTGAAGTGACATGACCAGTGTCTTAAGGAAACCTGCATTATTTTGGATGGTTCCAAGAAAAGGCCACTGAGGCTACGAAATGTGACCCCTTGCTATCCATCAAAGGTCATGTTATTCTGTCCCCAACTGTATAAATAAACTCCATCAGCTACTTGTGTTCATCTGTGAGTCAAGGAAAAGCAGCCCATTGTGATTGCTTAACTTCACACAGAAACGAAGATAAAAACTAGGAGGACAGGTCTCTCTTATCTGTCTAGCAGAAAACAAGGTTTTCTTTGGTTTCCTTTTTTCCTGCCATCCTAGCTATTTTAAGTGACTTTCAGGAGAATCTATAAAAAACATGGGTCAGAAGATTTCTAAATTCAAGCACTCTTCTTTGGAACATTAAGTAAAACGGGGTGGAAACTGTATACAGTTAAGGTTTTGAAATTAATTACCACAACCTGACTCCAGGTTTATTTCACGGGTACTTCTCCCCACTCCTTCAGCCCTATTTAGGTATCAGCAGGAACAGTTAATCAGTGTATTTACAGATATAGAAAGGAGGCTGTGAGCACCAACTACAGAAACCAACAATAAAAGATGTCTTCTTCCCTGATCAAAGAGACCAGGAGACATAGCAGAAGTCTTTTCCCAGGAATCCCCAGAATTTACAATACATGGCAGACTCCACCAGACCCTCAGCAGCTCTGCTGAATGTGACAAGCCTAACGAGATGTTACACAGACCAGACACACATGGGCAATTAGCACTTTCCACAGGTCTCTAACCTGTGACCCTTCTTTCTCTCTAGATTAACACCCAGGACTCTGATCCATCGACATGAGTAAACAATTCAAATCCAAGAATGTTACCTTAAAGGATAGAAAGAGATTCAGAAGTTGCTAATCACACTCAAGTTTGCCAAAAACTGAAGGATTTGCTAAACTCTGTGGAATAACTCTATAGCATAAACTCATTATGCATCAGTATGCTACATGTTAGAAATTCCAACTCCTGCCAGATATGTTACATTAGCACATTTAAAATGGAATACTCGATTAACAATGTTTGACATCTCCACTGTGTACATTTTCAGGTCTATTATTACTCCAAACAGTTTCTGAAAAAACATTCACTGGCTAACGGTAGAATTGTGAACAATTTTGGGAAAAAAAAGAGGGGGGAACCAAAAAACAACCAAACAACTGTTTAAAAGCTATTTATATTTTCATTGAGTAGTTTTTTGGAGAATGATCCTGAATTAATTTTAGCATTATAAGACATGCTATAATTTCAAACAATTTTTCCTGTATTCAATCACATATAGAACCAAATTCACAAGACTTCTACGAACTGAGCTCTACAAAGTTCAGTTTCAAACTGAACACAATGAAAATGTTCTAATATAAGCTAGTGAGGAAATGCTTGGATAATTTCACATACTTCACTGAGTAAACAGAAGAAGGTCTGGATTTGATTCATCTAGTACTGCTTCCAAACGTGATCTTTTTATTTCTAAATATCTCCAAAGGATGTTGTGGAGGTCCCATATTTGAAGAATGGGGCCATATGATTTAAAGGAAAAACTTCGGCTTTGGCGAAAGGCCAGCCAGAACTTGAATACTTACTGGTTGTGAGTGACCTTGGGCAGGCTGCTCACTCTTTTCTGGTCTTCTCTTTTCCCATCTACAAAGACAAGGAAGATAATATTTTTCAGGCATCATATAGGATTCAAAAAGTGACAGTAAGAAACAAAAGCAGATTACCACCCCTCCCCAACTCATAAAAGTAACTGTCCCTGGTCTTGCATCTATTTCTAATATAAAAACTGTTTTGAAAATATATTCTCAAAGTTTCCATGTAAGTTACTACAAAATGACCCATTTAGCATAAATCTGTTCAGAAACATTTCCTAATCTGGCCATCTTGTTTAGCTAGGCACAAGGTGGTAGTGATCACAGGTCTGGGTCAATAAGACAGCTTTTCAGGTAACTCCACAATTCAGTGCCGGGGCTTAGAAGGTCACATCCTTTAAGAGTCCTTGGAGAACTGCTGCCAGTGACCATAGACCACTGCTTCCCAACAGTCAGCAACAAGAGGAAGGCGAGCCACCCGTGAACTTAACCACAATTGTATTTTTTATGAAGAGATTTGAAATTTTGTCCCAGAGCAGTATTTTCTGCCTGACAATGCCATTTCTGCTTTACCACTTTTAAAAAAAAATAAATGTTCCCAAATAGTAAAGCTTCTCTCACAAGAATGCCTTATGGAAAGTTTTCCTTTAAAAGTCAAATACTCTTTTCATTTTTAAACGAATTAAAAATATTTAATTGATATAATTGTACTAGAGGAAAATAAATGATACATACGACACTCACATCTGGACTGGAATTATTTTCCCTAAACTTTCTAAATACAAACTTGTTTTTTGACTAAGATCAATTTAAGAAACTTCAGTTCTAAAGAATATTAAAGAGTTCTAAGTGACTGCACACATGGAACTGGTGAATATACTCTTACATTACGTGCGTTTTTAATTTAGAGTCAGCTTAATGGAAATTAAAATTATAACATGCTGCAAATGACTGTCAGAATATTCACATATGTATCTGTATTATATAGCCCCAACAAGATAGTAGAAATTCTTAGAGTAATTTAAATAATTCTAGAATGATGCAGAACAAACTTCCTTAAAATACAGATTAAAACAATGCCAAATTTAATGAGATTCTGACAAATATATACAAATTTAAACTCCGTATTCTCCTGCAGAGATATCTCACACCTCTGCCATCCATACTTATCATGCACTCATCAACTCTCCCCATGCTGTACACACTCTTGAATCTCAAGTCCTGGCCAGACTTCTCATGCCCGGGAGCCATGATTAACTACTGAGGATTTATTGAGAGCTTAGTACCAACATGGCATCTGTTTTTCAGAGACTACAAATAAAATATATATAAATGCCACTGGAAGGCATGACCATATTTCTCAAGTGAAATTCTTTGTGTTTGTTTTGTTTTTGTTTATTATGGGGGGGGGGGTGTGGTGTGGTTTGGCCCTGCAGTGTGGCTTGCGGGATCTTAGTTTTCTGACTAGATATCAAACCTGGGCTCAAGGCAGTGAAATGCAGACTCCTAACCCTGGACCTCGAAGGAATTCCCATGTGAAACCTTTTTATATCCTGAAAACTCAAAATTCATCTAATTACAACTGATGGATAAGACATATCTAAATTAATTGTTGCTCTAAAGATACTTGAAAATATAGAAACAATAACATATTTAAGCACTGATTTGAAGTNGCAGTGAAATGCAGACTCCTAACCCTGGACCTCGAAGGAATTCCCATGTGAAACCTTTTTATATCCTGAAAACTCAAAATTCATCTAATTACAACTGATGGATAAGACATATCTAAATTAATTGTTGCTCTAAAGATACTTGAAAATATAGAAACAATAACATATTTAAGCACTGATTTGAAGTAAACTGTATCTAAATTTTCAGAAATTTTATTAAGTGTAAATTTTGTTTTGAATAATTTAACTCTCTCAACTATAAGAAAAAACAACCAAATTAAAAACCTCAAAATTTAATAGAGTATTATTTTATAGAGATAAAAAAAACATTGGGCCACTGTTTCTTCTCCTGGCTCTTATTTGAAGGTCACTTTTCATTCTATTTAGAGGGAAGAAAAGTTACATGAATATTTCATTAGAGAGGAGATAAGTGAAATTAATATATAAAGACAAGACAGAAGTAATGAAATGGGAAGCCAGTTAGATGAACACTGTTAACAAAGGAATGAAACTGTGGGACTGTGTGGAATATTGCCCTTTTTTCTCAAAAAATATAAAATGAAAAGAGAAATAAAGAAACATAGGCATTTTGCACCACCTACCAGCCAGTTTCAATTGGTTAGAGGAAGTTAGAAAGAAATGCTTTTGCCTGAAATTGGACAAGTTAACTGTTTTTCATTTTTTAATTTAGAAATTTTAACATTAGAAACAGTTCCTCTTTTAGAACCATTTCTTCTCTATTAAGGAAGGCACTCACAGAATGACTTACCAATTGTCTTATGCTGTGAATAAGGCTACTACTTTTCTCTTGTTATATATTGAATAAATGAAGAAATAATGAAAATAATAAATTATTACAACATATAAGTTGGACAGAGTTCCATTTTCTAAGCTCCCACTACCCAAGGGTCAAACATAAAGACAATTTGGGGGGAAAAAAACTTTCCCCTAATTTGATTGTTGAATCTTCATAAGGGAAAAGTTACGTTGAAAGAAACTTTTAAAGAAAGGTTGCTTTAATTAGTTTTTTTTTAAACAGCCCCTGGTTCTTTTTGCTTTCCTAAAATGAAAACACAATTAGAAAAGAATATGAAATCAGTCAATAAAATTTTTCAGTATGTTTCTGGCTTAAATCCAGATAAAGTTTCCAATGGGTGCACTAGACATCATTACTCCATTAGAAACCACAAAAACTGGAAAGAAAAGATTAGTCAATTCTCACATTTAGTGTGTTCACTCATGTAGTACATTCAGAGGGGCACCATTTCCCAAGCTTTAAAAAATTCATATTTATCTTCTAGAAAACCCCAAACTACCATAATTGCAAACTGAAGTAAACTAAATCTTCAGTTTCCTTCATTGGTTTCAAAATGAATAGACTTTCCAAAATTTATTCAAATTACAAGCCCTGATTTCCCCTGCTTCCAGTCCCTAGTTGTACTAGCAAAAAGGTACAAAAAGCTTTTGTTCCTAGAATTCACCAACAACACGATCACATATCTTTTCTTACTTCAAGATTATACTTAGTTTGATCATATATAGATTTATGTCCTTGTTAATTTTGTCCCTGAATTATCCTTTTTCTTATTTTGAATTAACCATGTGTACAGACACGTTAACTGGAGATTTAATTTCTGGTTCTCAGAAATGCACTGATTATGTATGGGGATGAATATTCTTGAATGTTGGGGGAAGGGAAAGACCTTAATCTGGAGTGATGTCCATGACAGGCACTGAAATATGGTAGGTTCATTAGGGGTCAACTTGCATAAGACACTGAAGAGCTTGCTGAAGATAACTTTTCCTATGAGAGAACAAAGGCAGCCAAATAGAAATCAGAGAGAAAGATGGACTTCACTGAAAGATGATGACACGGAATCTGTTCATAGCCAACTTCCGCAGGAGCTCATGTTTGAGTCGTTTGGTGTTGATATTAATTGTAGACTAAAGTATAAGCAAAGTTTTACTTTTTTAAAGAAAGGCACTGGGGAAGGCAGCCCTGTTTTGGTACCTTTGTTATTTATGTAACATGAAAGAAGAAACAGGGAAGCACTTATAAATGGGCTTGGTTCCAAGGTATAAAGAGTATCACAAAACACAGAACAGAATAGCCTGAGAGAGAACCACGTGTTATTTACTGGAGGCAGTGGTGCTCTGCTAAGGAGATGCTGGCAGAGTTCTTGATGCCTGATGGGAAGGTCAGGTAACTGTAGGCATACTTGGGGCTGTGGGAAGTTTTCAGGTAATGTCTTTATATATACAGTATATTTCTTCTTGGAAGGCTATGGTAACCAACAAATTTACCCATATGTACACCTGAGACATGTCCAGGGCCTCTCAGAAATAAGGGAGGAGGTGGGAGACCTTTGGGTGGACTATAAAGCCTACCACAACTTATTAATAGGACCTCATTCTAAACCTGAGGCTGGTATAAACTTAGGAAACATAATGTCATTCTATATTATATGTAACTGAAGAGCCTCTTCATGAGAGTGAGAGAAGAGTGAAAAGCTGGCTTAAAACTCAATATTCAAAAAACTGTATCATGACATCCAGTCCCATCACTTCATGGCAAATAGATGGGAAACAGTGCAAAGAGTGACATATTTTATTTTCTTGGGCTCCAAAATCATTGCCAATGGTGAGTGCAGCCATGAAATTAAAGCTGATGTTTCTTGGAAGGAAATCTATGACAAACCCAGACAGCATAAAAAGAAGCAGAGACATCATTTTGCCAACAAAAGTTCTTATCGTAAAAGCTCCGGTTTTACATTAGTCATGTAAGGATGTGAGAGTTGGACCTTAAAGAAAGCTGAGTGCTAAAGAATCGATGTTTTTGAATTGTGGTACTAAAGAAGACTTATGAGAGTCTGTTGGACAGCAAGGAAATCAAACCAGCCAATCTTAAAGGAAATCAACCCTGAATATTCACTCATGTTGGAGCTGAAGTTTAGAACAAAGGCAGCCAAATAGAAATCAGAGAGAAAGATGGACTTCACTGAAAGATGATGACACGGAATCTGTTCATAGCCAACTTCCGCAGGAGCTCATGTTTGAGTCGTTTGGTGTTGATATTAATTGTAGACTAAAGTATAAGCAAAGTTTTACTTTTTTAAAGAAAGGCACTGGGGAAGGCAGCCCTGTTTTGGTACCTTTGTTATTTATGTAACATGAAAGAAGAAACAGGGAAGCACTTATAAATGGGCTTGGTTCCAAGGTATAAAGAGTATCACAAAACACAGAACAGAATAGCCTGAGAGAGAACCACGTGTTATTTACTGGAGGCAGTGGTGCTCTGCTAAGGAGATGCTGGCAGAGTTCTTGATGCCTGATGGGAAGGTCAGGTAACTGTAGGCATACTTGGGGCTGTGGGAAGTTTTCAGGTAATGTCTTTATATATACAGTATATTTCTTCTTGGAAGGCTATGGTAACCAACAAATTTACCCATATGTACACCTGAGACATGTCCAGGGCCTCTCAGAAATAAGGGAGGAGGTGGGAGACCTTTGGGTGGACTATAAAGCCTACCACAACTTATTAATAGGACCTCATTCTAAACCTGAGGCTGGTATAAACTTAGGAAACATAATGTCATTCTATATTATATGTAACTGAAGAGTCTCTTCATGAGAGTGAGAGAAGAGTGAAAAGCTGGCTTAAAACTCAATATTCAAAAAACTGTATCATGACATCCAGTCCCATCACTTCATGGCAAATAGATGGGAAACAGTGCAAAGAGTGACATATTTTATTTTCTTGGGCTCCAAAATCATTGCCAATGGTGAGTGCAGCCATGAAATTAAAGCTGATGTTTCTTGGAAGGAAATCTATGACAAACCCAGACAGCATAAAAAGAAGCAGAGACATCATTTTGCCAACAAAAGTTCTTATCGTAAAAGCTCCGGTTTTACATTAGTCATGTAAGGATGTGAGAGTTGGACCTTAAAGAAAGCTGAGTGCTAAAGAATCGATGTTTTTGAATTGTGGTACTAAAGAAGACTTATGAGAGTCTGTTGGACAGCAAGGAAATCAAACCAGCCAATCTTAAAGGAAATCAACCCTGAATATTCACTCATGTTGGAGCTGAAGTTCCAAAACTTTGACCACCAGATTCAAAGAATCGACTCACTGGAAAAGACCCTGATGCTGGGAAAGCTTGACAGCAGGAAGAGAAGGGGGTCACAGAGGATGAAATGGTTGAATGGCATCACCGACTCATTGGACATGAGTTTGAGCAAACTCTGGGAGATAGTGAAGGATGGGGAAGCCTTGTGTGCTGCAGTTCATGGTGTCACAGAGTCGGACACGATTCAGTGACTGAACGACAATCCCTCCTCAAGTGAACGTACCAAGACATTAACAACTCATGAATCTAAGTGAAGGATGTGAAGATGAATATGATACTCTTCACTCAATGTTTCTATAGATTAGAAATTCCCAAAATAAAATATTCAAACAACAAAGGGATGTATTTTCAAATAATTGTTCACATGGATGACCACAGGGATCTAATCACTGAGATATTTGCCTTGGTATACCTCTGCTCTGACCCACTGAGAGTTACGTGCAGGTATTGCGTGCTCCTTATTTCTAAGATTCTAAACAGACACTTATAACAGTACAGGGATACCTTGTTCTATTTTGCTTAATAGGCATTGCATTTTTTAGAAATTGAAGGTTTGTGGCAACCCGCCGAGGAACAAGTCTACTGGTACCAACAATGCTTTTTCCAACAGCATTGCTCCCACCACACATCAACCTAACAACATCTTAAGGTACTACCATGAGAAGTGGCCAATGTCAGAAGATGAAGACCTGCTTGTTTTGTAAATGGATGGCCAGGGAAGCTGAAGTACATACAGTTTTCATCACTGAGAGATCTGAGCAGCTCCCCAAGGACAGAACCAGGAATAGCTGAGTCACAAAAACTTCACATCTTTGTGAAGGAAAAAGAGATGGTAGCCTTTCCTTTTTTCCTAAGGAAAGAGATGGCAGCCACCTAAAGAATAAAGACAAAGGAGATCATGTGGAGTAGGAAGAAAAAGAGCTGACAGCAAGAAAAGAGATTTCCAGATGGCCACAGGCCTGAAATTTGAATTGATGTGGAATGTGGAGAGAGACTATGGGAGAAATATATTTATTCACATTAGCATTTAAATTTGTATACAATAAATATATAAACATGTATATATATGTTTCTAAATGTTTTTATTGTCTTCTCTATTTCACAATATATAAATCACCATCTAATTATTTTTCTTCCTGGTAATAGATGTTACTAACTACATACCTTCCCAGATATTACAGGCATAAATTCAGGAACACATCAACACCAATATTATTGATTTGACATTTTTATTGTTTTTAAAAGAAACATCTTTTTTCTTACGGAAAATAAAGTCTGATTAATTGAACTTAAAAGTGTTACAATACCAAAGTTACAGCCCTTAAAAATTCAGATAGAATGGTTTCAAAGATATTGAAAATTTACCAATTAGCTTATAGTGTTTGTAATATGCTATGCATTTATAAAAACATAGAAAACTTATTTAAATACTAACTGTTTATTTGGGATTTTTTTATAAATATATTTTCAAAACTCATTACTAAAGAGGTATTTTCACATAAGTCAGACATTGGTTAGAATTTCAATCAGCGTACTTTGTGAAATCTTCGAATCAGACTTGTCAAAAACACGATCTTTTTGTTTAGACAGAAAGAAAATTTCAATTTTTAGTAAGTAGAAATTGCCACATTTCAACCTCCTTCATCCAGATTCTTCTAGTTGATCTCCTTTCCCTAGTTCCCATCTCAAGGTTTAGTTCATGGATATTCTGGACATAGCCAGCCATCTTTCTAATATTTTAGGCACAGATGAAAAAATAAGATTGAGAATAATAATAATAGTGTAAGTGCCCTACAAATGAACCTTCAAGTTGTGAACTTGCACAGATGCAAACGTAAGTTCTCATGTCCAGTCACATAAGTTAGTTCACGTGTCTGGCAGGCATTGAAAATGTGTGCATACTCTACAAGTGGTTGTGCTTTGCTGTACTTTACTGTATAGTACTGTTTAGAGTTCATAGTAGAGTATTTTTATTTCAAGCCCAGGATATCTGGAAGCAGGTGTAAAAGCAGTGATGATGTAGCTGGTACTTCTAAGAAGTACCAGTTGTACTGTACTGCTGTGCTACTCAAGGTACTTACTGTAAGATTAAAAATGTTTTGTTTTTGTGTCTATTTTTTATGTGTTATTTGTGTGAAAGTATTGTAAACCTATTACAGTACAGTACTATATAGCCAGTTGTGTTAGTTCAGTATCTAGGCTAACTTCGATGGACTTAAATTGGACTTATGAACATGCTCTTGGAATGAAACTCGTTTGTGTGAGGGTACTGACTCACAGTAGCTGTTCTTACTGAATTCCTTCTCTGCTCCAGGTGCAATGCTGAGCAGTGTGTATATATTATCTCATCTAGTTCTCACAGCTCGATTAACTCACTGCCATCCCTACACCTATTTTGCAGCTGAAGAATGAATCACGGAGAGATTAAGTAACTTTCCTAAGGTTCCAGTTAATAAATAATACAGCTGAAATGTGAACCTCAACCACCTGAATCCAGAGCTTGCACTCTGAATCACTCTGCTGTTCTAGAAAAGAAAATAATTTAAATTGGTTTTAGGAAACTAATTAAAATATTTAATGATTCGTTAATGTTACTTTACTAGCAGATCAATAAACCAGTGAAAACATTCATAAAAGTTTCATAGTCCAAGATATACTTTCCAGCTTTTCACGTGACACTACAAACTGCGCTCATTTCAAGCAAAAATGTTACTGTAAGTTAGAAAACACTGCACTATTTTAGTCAACCTCTATTCAACTGAGTTGTCAGTGATAACTGAGTGAAGGAGGTTCTGTTTCCTGGTGAGGAGTAGTATTGCTGCTGTTGCTGCTGCTGAGTCACTTCAGCTGTGTCTGGCTCTGTGTGACCCTATGGACTGCAGCCTGCCAGGCTCCTCTGTCCCTGGGATTCTCCAGACAAGAGTGCTTAGAGTAGGTTGCCATGCCCTCCTCCAGATCTTCTTGAGACAGGGATCAAACCCAGGTCTCCTGCATTGCAAGCAGATTCTTTATTGTGGAGCCCATACTGTTGCTACTCAGAGGACATTGGACTTCCCAGGTGGTGCAGTGGTAAAGAATCTGCCTGGCAACACAGAAGACGCAGGTTCAATTCCTGGATTGGGAAGATCCCCTGAAGAAGGAAATGACAACCCACTCCAGTATTCATGCCTGGGAAATCCCATGGAGAGAGGACCAACCCTGGCAGGCTACACAGTCCATGGGGTTGCAAAGAGGTGGACACTACTGAGCATGCATGAACATAGGATAGTAGCTGCTTATAACTAATAATCAACTTAGCAGTATATGTGTGACCATTAGCAAGTACCAGTTGAGTTGTATGCCCACTAATAATTGTTGTCAATTCTGTTTGAGTATTTTTTTTTATTATAATTGTTAAATTTAATCAAGAATAATACAAGTTATCATGAACTGTGAACTCCCTGATGTTCAAGCTGGTTTTAGAAAAGGCAGAGGAACCAGAGATCAAATTGCCAACATCTGCTGGATCATGGAAAAAGCAAGAGAGTTCCAGAAAAACATCTATTTCTGCTTTATTGACTATGCCAAAGCCTTTGACTGTGTGGATCACAATCAACTGTGGAAAATTCTGAAAGAGATGGGAATACCAGACCACCTGACCTGCCTCTTGAGAAATCTGTATGCAGGTCAGGAAGCAACAGTTAGAACTGGACATGGAACAACAGACTGGTTCCAAATAGGAAAAGGAGTCCGTCAAGGCTGTATATTGTCACCCTGCTTATTTAACTTCTATGCAGAGTACATCATGAGAAANTTGAAAAGACCCTGATGTTGGGAAAGATTGAAGGCAAGAGGAGAGGGGGACGACAGAGGATGAGATGGTTGGATGGCATGTCCAACTCAATGGACATGAGTTTGAGTAAACTCTTGGATTTGGTGATGGACAGGGAGGCCTGGCATACTGCAGTTCATGGGGTCACAAAGAGCTAGACATAACTGAGCGACTGAACTGAACTGAACTGAAACAGTCAGGAATCACCTGGTCAGCACCAGTGAGTTAATGTCTGAGAGACCTCTGCTGTCCTCTAAAGTAAACTGCTTTCACTGCAACATATCTGCTTTTTGTAGTATAGCTTCCTGTATCCAATTCCTTCTGTCTATAAACGTCTTTCATTAACAACTGAATATTGCAAACAAGTGTCAAATGGTTCAGTCACTAAAGAGTCTGCCTGCAATGCAGGAGACCCCAGTTCAATCCCTGGGTCAGGAAGATTCTCTTGAGAAGGAAATGGCAACCCACGCCAACATTCTTGCCTGGGAAATCCTATGTGCAGAAGAGTCTGTTGGGCCATGGTCCATGTGGTTGCAAGAGCTGGACATGACTTAGTGCCTAAACCTACCCACCTACCTAAGTCATAAACAGACTTTCTGTCATTTGAAGAGTGTTAGTCAACAGACTCCCTCTATAGGCACTTCCAACTAAGAAGTCTTGGGTTCAGAAGTCTTGGGTTCAGAAGTCTTGGGTTTATGTCCTCCAAACCCAAGTGGACCTTTTGTTTACTTGAACGTAAGCAATCTAGGCATGTCTGTAGAGTTTCAACATAACTTCACGGGAGTCAAAAAACTCATCACCTGGACCTGGTCATAAAGGCCTCTTTGTAGGGCAATAACCACTGCTTCAAAGCTCAGTGCTTCTGCTAAACTAGTCATAAGGGCCACTCTTGTTCTCATGGTTCCTCATGTGGCACAGATATTACTACTGTCAGAGAACACAGAACGTTTTTTAGTTAGGCGATCAGCCCCTGATGAAATTCTGTTAGTTTTTCCCCCTCACGCTGCTATTGATCATTGAGACACTGTGCCTATCCACCTTCTTGTCCCTACCAAGGGAAGGGAAACTTAACATTTTCTTAGCTCACACTTGTTATACCTCATTCAGTGTTTTTAAAACTCTGACTTAATATTATTTAAGTCAATATTATTTGTTGACAAATCATATCTCAAAACTTGAACCTGGAGCAGAACATGCTAACACCCACTGAAGCTTGCCTTTATAATACAGTCCTCCACCTGAGGGAAAAATCAGCCCCAAGGGCAAAACCATAGCACTTCCTTGACTTTGTCAACTGGTCAGAGACCACAGTCACAGTGGTGGCTCAAATGGTAAAGAAGCCGCCTGTAATGCAAGAGATCTGGGTTCAACCCCTAGGTCGGGAAGATCCCTTGGAGAAGGGAATGGCTACCCACTCCAGTTTTCTTGCCTGGAGAATTGCACAGACAAATGAGCCTGGCAAGTTGCAAAGAGTTGGACATGACTGAGTGACTAACACAGATACATATTGGGCATGATTTAAAAATAAACAAACCAAAAAACTATTACTTTGGGTTGCTTTGGAAGCCAAGAGTCAATTCTGCTGGAACCACCATCAAAAATGGACAACATATTTAACATACTTTTAGGTGTACCCCTAGTTCATACTGAGGTAGCTGGTGTAAAAGTTGAGACTTATGAAAAAAGAAATGACATGGAAGCTAAAAGAAATGACATGGAAGCTAAAAGAAATACTCCAGCAGATCATTTTGCTAAATAACCCTTTTCTCCTTTTTTTGTCTTAAAATTAATTATTAATTTATTTATTTGGCTGCACTGGGTCTCAGTTGTGGCATGAAGGACTCCTTTGTGTGTGTGTGTGTGTGTGTGTGGCTTCTGAACTCTTAGTTTCAGTATGTGTGCTCTAGGTACCTGAATCAGATTGAACCTGAGTCCCCTGCACTGGGACTGCAGAGTCTTAGCCACTGGACCACCAAGGAAATCCCAAACAAGTAGCCTTAACCAAGGTTTGGATCCTGTTAAAACTCTTAAAGGGTAAATTCTTAAAGAAATTCAAAGTAACCATTATAAAATATCAATATTTAGCCTCTGAACTTCACTCAGATCATCTCTGGTACTCCCATCGCAGATGGCTGGAGGCACTAGATGGTTTCAAGTGGACATTTGCTAAATTTCTCCATGAAACTACTCATCATGGTATAGACATACTGGTTACTATCATAAATCAACATGGCTGGGGAAACTTTTAAAAGACAGCTAAGGTAATTTTTTAAGTCATGAGGATTTGTTAACAGCATAATTCTAGAAAAAAAAAAAAACAACAACAACTGTAAATGTGGGAAGTGGTCATGGACCAAAGCTTCAAAGCCCTTTAAAAACCTCATTATGTTGTATTATGTACCTTCCACTTTCCATGAGATCTGAATACACTTTAGTTAGTAAATGTCTATATAATTTCAGGATGAGTTTAAACATCTCTTTGCCAAAAACCTATAATCTTTACAGTTGCTAAAGAGCTGGTCTATTTTGTATTTCTAATATTGTGAACATAAACTTTTATATCAAGTGATGGTTGTGAGAGCTGGACTGTAAAGAAGGCAGAGAGCCAAATTAATTAATTTATTTATTTGCATTAGGACCATGGTGCTGGATAAGACTCCTTAAAGTCCCTTGGACAGCAAGGAGACCAAACCAGTCAACTTTAAGGGAAATAAACCCTGAATACTTGTTGGAAGGATTGATGCTAAAGTTGAAGCTCTGTATTTTGGTCATCTGATGTGAACAGCTGACTCATTGAAAAATTCCCTAATGCTGGGAAAGACTGATGGCAGAAGGAGAAGAGGGCATCAGTGGATGAGAGGGCTGGATGGCATCGCTGATGCAATGGATATGAACTTGGGCAAACTTTAGGAGATGGTGAGGGACAGAGAGGCAAAGCAAGCTGCAGTCCATGAGGTTGCAAAGAGTCAGGCATGATGGGTGACTGAACAACAACCACCACCAGGGGACCAAGGTGTGCACTTTCCAAGAAATATTACTTAGAAAGAAAAACCTCTATAAGGCATTAACCTTTACTTAGAAACCATACTGCGCTTATCATCTACAAACTTCTGAATGGTAAAAAGAACCAATGACATCTTGAAATATAATTAACAAACTTTCAGAAACCCTTGAGCTTCCTTGGTCAAAGGTTCTCCAACCCACCCTTAGGCCAATATGGCTCACTCCCTAGAGTGTTCAGTCACGTCATGCCCTACTCTTTGTGACCCCATGGGCTGTAGCCTGCCAGGCTCCTCTGTCCATGGGATTTTCCAGGCAAGAATACTGGAGTGGCTTGCCACTTGCTACTCCAGGAGATCGCCCCGATCCAGGGATTGAATCCGAATCTCTTGCATCTCCTACATTGGCAGGCAGATTCTTTACCACTAGGGCCAGCTGGGAAGCTCCCACCCCCTCTTGACACATGGTTTATTTCCCTGAGAACTGGTAACTGGAAGGCCCAAGGGTTTCAGTATCTTACCTATGATACTTTGTCCTGATGCATGTAGACATTGCAAAATGTTACAAAAGACTTGTGTGCTAAGCCCAGTTCTATCACAAAAAGGTTAAAGTTGCATTTAAACATTTTAAACAACCTCTTCATGACATTCAACTATAAGATTTCATCTGTCAGAGAGACATCAGAGAAAAGATGCTCTTGAACCTCACTGGAAGGGATTCTATCAAATACTGTTAACAACAAATACAGAAGTTAAGTTCCCTGAAGCAAATTCTTGGGCTCACAAAGAAACAATTTAGAACCAACAACATTGGAAGCCTTCTCTAATAGGAGACCTTAAAATGAAGATACTCAGAGATTCTCCTGAAACACCTGATTTTCAAAGTATATAGACCAATGACCCAAAGCTCTCAGAACGACCTGATGACCTCAGATCATGGACAGCTTCTGCACAAGATATTGCATCAAAACCTTTGTTTAATTACTATGTTGTTTTCCATCTGCTTACTTAAAATCATTCTACTTGTAATTTCTATAAATTCCTGGTCATCACTCACCCCTAATGGCCTTCTTCTTTTATTCCCTTCGTACTAAAATTGTTAGAGCATAATCATTCTTATACCAGTCTCAGATTTCCTGAACAGCAGCCTTCGAGCTTACTGATTGCTGGATATGCTATTCCTCACCAGACCCCTGTGATACAAACCAGGGATAATTCCAGTCTCAACAAATAAGATAAAAGAGAATTACAGTCAATGACATTTCACTTGAACCTATGTGGACAAATGACCCAAAGCAAATCAGCTCATGACTGTTTATGTTGCTCTCTTATAGAAAGAGAACAAATAATCACAGTCTAGTAGTTAGAGCTTCAGTTCAGTTCAGTCGCTCAGTCGTGTCCGACTCTTTGCAACCCCATGAAT
>SJYX01019243.1:136477-147689 GCA_006410675.1 Oreotragus oreotragus
GGTGGCCAAAGTACTGGAGTTTCAGCTTTAGCATCATTCCTTCCAAAGAAATCCCAGGGCTGATCTCCTTCAGAATGGACTGGTTGGATCTCCTTGCAGTCCAAAGGACTCTCAAGAGTCTTCTCCAACACCACAGTTCAAAAGCATCGATTCTTCAGTGCTCAGCCTTCTTCACAGTCCAACCCTCACATCCATACATGACCACAGGAAAAACTATAGCCTTGACTAGACGGACCTTAGTCAGCAAAGTAATGTCTCTGCTTTTGAATATGCTATTTAGGTTGGTCATCACTTTTCTTCCAAGGAGCTTAGGTAATCCTAAATTTGATCATCAAACCAGGAAATTATAATTCAGATGGGAGCTCCAAAACAAAGTCCCCCTTGATTACTCAGGCACTTTACCTGGGGGAATTACTGATCCATTGTTTACGCAAACAATCAAAGCAGTGCTTCTAAAAACAGGGATCACACAAACAAAAGTCTATACAGCATAGATCATTTTAATTCCGGCAGAAGTTATAAATGGCTCAGTCAGTAAAGAATCTGCCTGCAATTTGGGAGACCCAGGTTTGATTCCTGGGTCAGGAAGATTCTCTGGAGAAGAGAATGGCAATCTACTCCAGTATTCTTGCCTAGAGAATCCCATAGACAGAGAAACCTAGTGGGCTACAGACAATGGAATTGCAAAGAGTCAGACCCAACTGAGCAACTAACACATACACACTCTCTACATGAATTATAGATCAGTCTCAATTCCTTGGCAAGAGGCAAGAATAGAGATGGACAATCTCTGCCACCGAACTCTATCCAGAGTCTGAGATGCTTTTATGTAGCCACTCTCTCATCAGATGCTCACCATGAAAATACAACATTGAAAAGATTGACTCTGAAAACAAGTGAACATCATGAAGCAGTAAAGACCGGGATCTTGGGTCTTGTCTTTTGGGCAACTTCTTGCAAGGGAGAGAATGACTAAAAGAAGAGACTGAGAGGCTGAATACAGAAAAAGACAAAGAAAGATCATATCCGACATCAGAACACTGACCCACCACCTCTGATGGAAACAATTAGTGAAGTCAAATCACAAGCTCTGAAGCAGTTAGCCTCAAACATTCAGGACTTGGTTAACAGAGGCCAGATTACAGATTTTTGCCCAACTAAGAACCAAGCAGAGAAAACCAAATATGCAACTCAAGCTAAATGCATGTTTCCACAAATGGCAACCTTCAAATATCTAAAGGTTTGTCCTTCAGATGAGATATTAGAGTTCCCAAAGTCAGTATATGGAGGAGAGACTTCAGCCAACTAGACATTTCTTTGAAGCAACCAGTAATACTTTTTTCATCAAGGAATCTCACAATTCTTAAGGTAACTAATAAAGAAAGATTATATGAAAATAACCTGATGAGAATTTTTTAAAATATACTTGTTTTATTTTGATACTCTGAAATCAAACTATTTGATTTTAACAGAGTAGTAACTGTTAATGTCTAGTTAAGAAATTAGATAACTAATAATGTAATGTGATCAGCTCTATCTCAGAAAAAAAAAATAAAATAAATGTCTTATATTTACATTTATGGAAAACACATGAAAAATCAACTAACTGAAGATAAAAACAAATCCACAAAACTGCCAGTACTTATCTGTCAGCACTTGGCATTATTTCATTTTAATCATGTAGATTAGCTTCAGCTTTCTAACTGAAAGCTGAAAGATAAAGGAATTATTAGGAAGTTGAATAATTAGGTAACAGTTGAGTAAAAATATACAAGCCAGATCAGGTGGTGAAGGAGTCTTCAGAGGGGTGTAAGAACATGAAAAAGCAGAAGTCTGAAGGGACACCATGCTTTAGGGAAAGTTATGCAGCTATATGACCATAACCTGAGATGCACAGGGACAGGTAATACTGAAAAAGAGTTCAGTCTCAGATGATGAAAGGAGACAGAGTCATCAAATCTGTGTTTTATAGAGATAATTGTGGCTGTATTTACTGAAACAAACAGTTTCCTAAATTTATAAAATTGTTTTCCTGACAACTCAAGATAGGAATTAAGTCTTTCTTCTTTACTATCATAATCTCACTTTCTTAAAAGTGTGTCTAGTACAGGGTGGGCATTCACTGATATTTACTGACTACTAGACTTCTTTGGAGGGGGGGTGGGGGCTCCAAAATCACTGCAGATGGTGACTGCAGCCATGAAATTAGAAGACGCTTACTCCTTGGAAGAAAAGTTATGACCAAACTAGATAGTATATTCAAAAGCAGAGACATTACTTTGCCGACTAAGGTCCGTCTAGTCAAGGCTATGGTTTTTCCTGTGGTCATGTATGGATGTGAGAGTTGGACTGTGAAGAAGGCTGAGCGCCAGAGAATTGATGCTTTTGAACTGTGGTGTTGGAGAAGACTCTTGAGAGTCCCTTGGACTGCAAGGAGATCCAACTAGTCCATTCTGAAGGATATCAGTCCTGGGATTTCTTTGGAAGGAATGATGCTAAAGCTGAAACTCCAGTACTTTGGCCACCTCACGCGAAGAGTTGACTCATTGGAAAAGACTCTGATGCTGGGAGGGATTGGGGGCAGGAGGAGAAGGGGACGACCGAGGATGAGATGGCTGGATGGCATCATGGACTCGATGGATGTGAGTCTGAATGTGAGAGTTGGACTGTGAAGAAAGTTGAGTGCCAAAGAATTGATGCTTTTGAACTGTGGTGTTGGAGAAGACTCTTGAGAGTTCCTTGGACTGCAAGGAGATCCAACCAGTCCATTCTGAAGGAGATCAACCCTGGGATTTCTTTGGAAGGAATGATGCTAAAGCTGAAACTCCAATACTTTGGCCACCTCATGTAAAGACTCATTGGAAAAGACTCTGATGCTGGGAGGGATTGGGGGCAGCAGGAGAAGGGGACGACCAAGGATGAGATGGCTGGATGGCATCACTGACTCGATGGACGTGAGTCTGAGTGAACTCCGGGAGATGGTGATGGACAGGGAGGCCTGGCGTGCTACGATTCATGGGGCCGCAAAGAGTCAGACACGACTGAGCAAGTGAACTGAACTGAACTGAACTGATGAGCGAATTAAAATATGCAGCTGTTTCTATGAAAATTAAGTTGAAATCTTTGGAAAGATTCAATAAACTCCAATTTCTTAAAGAAAAAATGTAGTTGAATTAAATATGATTAATATTTCTATAAAATAATGAAAACGCAATAAATCAGCAAAAGAACTCTGAATTAAATTGCTGCACAACCTGTTCCACCTGGTCCTACATCATTCAACTAATGAACAAATTACATACATATAAATTTTAAATATGTGTGTACCACTTTCAAAAGCAGTTGTTCATTTATACACCTTTTCAGTTTCCTACAAACTACTGGGGTGTAGTTTCAGCTTCTATGGTACTTTTGAATAAAAATTAATTTGGAACAACTGTGTTGTTCTATCTCTTACAACTGAGATAGAAAAAAGTAAGAGTTACTAAAATGCTATTTATTTTTGATTGGCTATAGAGAAATAAAAGTTAGTGGAAACATTTAACCAGTATCAATTAAAAAATAAATAAATAACAAGAACACTCAAAAAGCTTCCATGACCTGAATTTATTCACCTAACATAGAGAAGAAGACTGAGCATGCCCTCTAAGGTGGTAAAACACATTCTCTCACATCAAACACTGATACAAACAAAAGAAATCTTCTTAAGCTGCTCCAAACTGTGCTAATATACATATCGTCACTAGTACGGAAGAAGGAAAAATCTGGGTGAGGACACGTGCGCCAGACTGTCATTACTGAGGCTGATCTATGCAGAGACCAGACAGTCATGGAAACTATGAGCTAAGGGGTGTTTCCAGGACTGATGGAAACTTTTGCTCTGCAAATTTATTTTTCACTACTCATTGTTTGTTAATGAAATTACATGTTTATAAAAACAAAGGCTAAAAATATTTTCATAATCATAACTCTGCTAACCATTGACAGCTTTTTATGCAGCAGTTAGTGTACTCCCCAAACAGTTTTATTGGCACACCTGGTCCTTCCTGACTTTCAGAGAGCTTTAGATAGTACACCACACCGCTTACTAGTCTGCACTTTTATTTCACTCATTCTGCTTTCAAGTATTTTTATGGGTCCATTCTTCTGCTTTCACACTATCTAGACCACTGTATTATTGCTTCCTGTAATTAAAATGAATGATATCTTCCTTCAAAGGAAGGTTATTAAGTCCTGATAAAGACAAGTGTTTGGAGTGAAGGACTAGGATAAATAAATGTCTGCAGACACGAGGGGGTCGTGAGTTCTTCAGTGTGCCTAAAGTGCTGGGTTGATAAGGTTAGGATTTGGAAAGTTAAGGGAATTTCGGGCCAAGTTATGGGAGAGTGTTAAAACAAATCCAACTCTAATGAGAAGTTTGCTAAGTGTGTACACTTTAAAAATGCCAAAATTGTAATTGCATCAAAAATTATGCTCCTTGAGATATACAAATAAGTGCCTTTTTTTTTTAAAGCCAAGAGCTAAAAAGTAACAATGAGAGTAAAAAAAAAAAAAAAAATCTGATTTTAGGTAAATATAACTTAGGTCAAGCTCCAAGAAAAGTAAAGTCAACTCATCTGACTTGTAAATTATAATATTCTGTCTTTCTTCTCCGTATTTTTTGTTGCCTCTTATATTTTAAAGGAGCCCTGGATCTGTACATGGATATCTTCTTTTTGTTTGTTTCTATCTGCACAACGTGGGGTCTGGGCATTTTTCTCCATGATTTAAGACAGACAGAAACTCTAGGAAAATGAGTGATTAGTAGATCTAAAAAAATAATGATTTTATATTTTTTATTCAGTATCATTTAGCTCCAGTCTAAAAAGGGTTAGCTAGAACCATATTCAATACCTTGTATGATGAAAAAGGATCTGATTGAATCACTTTGCTGTACACCTGAAGCTCACACAACATTGCAAATTAACTATCAGTTCAGTTCAGTTCACTCACTCAGTCGTGTCCGACTCTTTGCAACCCCATGAATCTCAGCACACCAGGCCTCCCTGTCCATCACCAACTCCCGGAGTTCACTCAGACTCACGTCCATTGAGTCAATGATGCCATCCAGCCATCTCATCCTCTCCCAATAGGAGTCAAGTACTCTTTTCAATGCTTTACAAATACCGTACTAAATCATTTGACCCGTATATATCCCTATGAAGTTGAAACTAATATTCCCTTTTTTACACAGAAACAAGCGCTGGATGTTAAATAGCTTGCCCAAGGTTACACAGGCAGAGCCCAGGTACCTCCAGGAAGTCTGACTGCAGAGCCTGGCTCCCCACGAAAGGATTATCCAACCTCCAAAAGGGTGGGGATTTTATTAATTTTCTCCACGGATATGTTCCTGCAGCCAAAACTGTGCCTAGGACAGAGAGGTTACTCCATCAATTCTGTATTTATAAACAAATATATGAGTGAATATGTAAACGAATAAGGGGGTGAAAGTTTAAGTATGGAAGAATTAGGAAACAAGTTAATTTCATAAAGCATGTCAAACTTGGATCAGCAGCATTAAAGAAAATTCAAATTAGTGAAGACAGCTAGGGTCAGGATGTGGGTAATTAGTTAACCTTAACAGGGGTACTGACTATTCTGAACTTTAAAAATCATTTTACTCATTCTGATCTATAAAGACTTTTGTGGTGAATACCTTCTTCCTTAGGTAGTGAATATGTCAAATCTTTTTTGAGTCTTTTTGATAAAATCAATGTTCTAAGCTCATAAATAGTTTGTATTTTTCAGTATTGTCTTTTTTTAAAAAATCTCAGAGGAGAAAGTCTGCATCAAAATGCTGTTTCTCATATAAAGTAGTATGATTACTGTGTCAGAAAGATCTAAATAAATGTTTGATTAAAATACTAGGAGAGATGCTGTCAGTGAAAACCGCTAAACCATAGCATGCTGTGTTGAGACACTATTCTTAGGAGGTGGTACAATTACCATTTTAAAATTATTGGAGGTAGTTTATGTGCATAATTTGGAGGGCAAGATAAAGGACAAAGCAAGCAAGTTTGGGGAGAAAATGAACCTGCATAAATTGAAGTTACACAACTGGTTTAAAGGGAAATGGGAAGCTAAAAATGAAAGTTTATGTTATAATTTTCTGTTATGAAGAACAGCTTGTTGATTGGTGTTTAAATGAATTTGAGTTATATGTCATTATTTTTTAAACTACAATCTTTAAGGTAGTGGCTTTCAAATTTTCAAATAAGCTTGTAATATTTGAGGGAATGATCAAGACCAGTTGGAAGACTGGTAGAATTTCAGGGTTCACACAAATTTCAGGATTTTATAAACATTACTTGTATTAGAAAAAAACTTTGTAAAACATACCCAAGTAAAACTTAAGTTAGTCCACTTAGGAAAATCAGAGCTAATCAGACTGAAGTCAGAAGGGGAACCAAACACTCCATCTGCTCTCTCCCTCTCCCCTTTGTGGCCACCACAGGACATTAAGACACCATAAACCCAGGCATCTGTGCCCTGGCTAGATAAAACTAGCCACCACTTTTAATATGGAGAAATTTATGAAGCATAAACTCACTACAACTTATATAATAGAAAAAAATTCATTTTATTTTTAACTTTTTTTTTTTTTTTTACTTTACTTTACGGTACTGTATTGGTTTTGGCATACATTGACAAGAATCCGCCACGGGTGTACATGAACTCCCAAACATGAACTCCCCTCCCACCTCCTACCCTACATCATCCCTCTGGATCATCCCCATGCACCAGCCCCAAGCATCCTGCATCCTGTATCAAACATATACCTGCGATTCTTTTCTCACATGATAGTATACATATTTCAATGCTATTCTCCCAAATCATCCCACCCTCTCCCTCGCCCTCTCCCTCAGAGTCCAAAAGTCCGCTCTACACATCTGTGTCTCTTTTGCTGCCTTGCATACAGGGTCCTCATTACCATCTTTCTAAATTCCATATATATGTGTTAGTATACTGTATTGATGTTTTTCCCTCTGGCTTACTTCACTCTGTATAATCGGTTCCAGTTTCATCCATCTTATCAGAACTGATTCAAATGTATTCTTTTTAATGGCTGAGTAATACTCCATTGTGTATATGTACCACAGCTTTCTTATCCATTCATCTGCTGATGGACATCTAGGTTGTTTCCATGTCCTGGCTATTATAAACAGTGCTGCGATGAACATTGGGGTACATGTGTCTCTTTCTAATTGTCTTTTAAACATAAAAGCTGGCTTGTATGAATTATATCGAATATAAAATTAGTTTTCTTATCATTGACCACCAAAAGCTTTATAAAAACACACCAAAGTTTTCTACATTGTTAAAAAAAAAAAAAAAAAGATGTGCTTTAGAGTCAGCACAATCTATGATAGGTTTCTACCTCTAGCACAGAATCTGGCACATGTTCAGTTCAGTTCAGTTCAGTGGCTCAGTCATGCCCGACTCTTTGCAACCCCATGAATCGCAGTACACTAGGCCTCCCTGTCCATCACCAACTCCCGGAGTTCACTCAGACTCACGTCCATCGAGTCCGTGATGCCATCCAGCCATTTTTTTTTTTTTTTTCCTGCAAATGACAGTCCTGAGCACCCCTGAGACATCACTCAAAACACCAGTCTCAAGAGAAGATTTTTGTATGATTTGACAAACTTGGTTAATTGACTATTTAACAAATTGATCCTTATGTGGAATTGGCTTTTGGAAAATTGGATTTTGAAGGAATACATCTGTTGCATTTGCCCACAGCCGTGTGGCGAAGTGAAAACTGGAAATAAGGAGACGAGGAAGGAAGAAGCCTGCATCCTTCATAGTGTGTGTATTAGCTGCTGAGGGCCCAGGGCAAAGAAGTAGCAAGAGAGAAAAATGTATCAGAGGGTAATTTCAGAGAAAGATTTGACAGACTGTAGAAGGCAATGGCACCCCACTCCCGTACTCTTGCCTGGAAAATCCCATGGACGGAGGAGCCTGGTGGGCTGCAGTCCATGGAGTCACTGAGAGTCAGACACGACTGAGCAACTTCACTTTCACTTTTCACTTTCACGCATTGGAGAAGGAAATGGCAACCCACTCCAGTGTTCTTGCCTGGAGAATCCCAGGGACGGTGGAGCCTGGTGGGCTGCTGTCTACGGGGTCGCACAGAGTCGGACATGACTGAAGCGACTTAGCAGCAGCAGTGAATGATTACACGTGAAATCCTTGCAGGTTTTTCCATATTACCACTTTTAGGGAATATAGGAAGAGATTGTATCTTTGGTTTCACACTTGCTGAGATGGAGTTATTGTCAAGACATCTGTATGGATATTTGGTAGGCAGTTAGAAGGGCAAGTCTGGAGCTATGGAGTGTGGAAAGAAGCTACAGACCATATGGCTGAGAAACTTGATAGATTACCAACACAGCAGTTGAAATCAAGCAGTGATACTTCCTATCACTGCTTTAATTTTCACTTTAACTTATCACTACTTTAACTTTCCTTACAAGTGAAATATGTGCATGATACGAATGTTAGATTTTAAAAGAATGTAAAATAAGAAGGCGGTGGCAGAGGATGAGATGGTTAGATAACATCACCGACTCAGTGGACATGAATTTGAGCAAATTCTGGGAGATAATGGAGGAGAGGGAGCCTGGTGTGCTGCAGTCCATGGGATTGCAGAGTCTGATACGACTTAGTGACAGAACAACAACGATACTTATTATTTTTCACATTGCTATATGCTATGCTAAGTCGCTTCAGTCGTGTCCGACTCTGTGCGACCCCATAGACGGCAGCCCTCCAGGCTCCCCAGTCCCTGGGATTCTCCAGGCAAGAATACTGGAGTGGGTTGCCCTTTCCTTCTCCAATGCATGAAAGTGAAAAGTGAAAGTGAAGTAGCTCAGTCATGTCTAACTCTTAGCAACCCCGTGGACTGCAGCCCACCAGGCTCCTCCATCCATGGGATTTTCCAGGCAATAGCATTGGACATTAGAAAGCTCAAAAGCCATCATTTATTTTTAAAGATAGCCAGGTGGTGCTAGTGGTAAAGAGCCCGCCTGCCAACACAGGTTTGATCCCAGGAGATAGATCCCTAGGTGGGGAAGATTACCTGCGAGAGGGCATGGCGACCCACTCCAGTATTCTTGCTTTGAGAATCTCATGGACAAAGGAGCCTGGAGCGCTACAGTTTACAGAGTTGAAAAGGGTCGGACACGACTGAAGTGACTTAGCACACACATAACTTTTCATGCATCTTTTGAATCACAGGGTGACTATCGAGAAAAATGAACTAATTTATGACTAAAGACATGCACACTTTATCTTCTTGCAATCCAAATAACCAAGAATTAATCAAGAAAAGAATTGCTTTCATTTAATTTAAGGAAGTAACAGCTGCCTAGATGAAATAATCCTAGGACTTTCATTTCATTCATGTGTAATCCATGAAATAATTTACAGCTGCTTGAACTAGACAATGTGGGATATGAGTGAATTTTCACATCTGTTTCTAGGAACTTTAGAACAAAAATTAAAAACTTTCCAAACATAAGTCTCTTCACAGTGATTCAGTGATGGGATACACAAGAATTATATGGCGGTTTCCCCTGGTATGTTGATTTATATCGATAGAGTTGATTTGGTCAAATATTTCAAACAGATGTTATATATTCTGAGTGAATTATTAAAAATAAAACAAATGTTAAGAAAACATATAAGAAATTAGACACATTTTAATGAAATATTTACGAATACTTTTTTTGTTATAGTATAGATGGCTACACTATTTCCTTAAAAGGAAAGAAAGAATTAAGAGCAAAACATAATTCACTTTCCTGGGACAAATTCTGGTTGAAAAGTGGAAGAAGGATGTTGAGGCCATGCTTCTATTGGTTCTGTGTTTCTACATGCATGCTCCAGTATGAGTTCAGTATTCTTTCTCAGGATATCGGAGCAGTACAGCTTAACCAAATTCATAATTAATAAGAACAAAATGGCAGATATAAGAAATTATATGCTGGAACTTTTATTAGAATAGCCTAAGTCTAAAAGGGGACTTCCCTGCTGGCTCAGATGGTAAACCATCTGTCTACAATGCAGGAGATCTGGGTGGGCTTCCCAGGTGGCTCAGTAGTAAAGAACCTGCCTGCTAAATGTAGGAGATGCGGGTTTGATCCCTGGGTGGGGAAGATTCCCCTGGAGGAGGAAATGGCAACCCACTCCAGTATTCTTGCCTGGGAAATTCCATGGACTGAGGAGCCTGGCAGGCTACATGGGATCACAAAGAGCTGGACATGACTGAGCGACTGAGCACGCACACAACTTTAAAAATAATCACGTTAGTATCGCATTTTAAAAATGCCATGGAATTTAAATGCTGGGATGAATTTTCCCATTTTAAAAAAAAAGTAAGTTACAGAATGTTTATTTTACTTGATTATATGAGATCAATAAACAAAGCGATTCGGCCAGGGTTAAGTTAGGGAAAATGTTTGTGTAAACTTAAAATTACGTATATTTTTTAATCTTCTATTGTTAACTGAAAAGTGCAAGAAACTTCCTGAGATATTTTTTGTTAGCTACCAGTTCCTGTTTAAGTTCTCTGACCATCAACAGCCAAATACACAATAACCACAAACATTTGTAAAAATTTATGGGCTGAAACTTGTTCACTTAGATTGCGAATGAATCACAAGACTTGTGTTAATTGAACCCATCATTACATAAATTGTGAAAGCTTCTCTGTTAGTCAGAAAAATTAAGATATCTGGGAGTGGTTTTCTGTTTCTAGTCTGGAAGAAAATACGAGTGTTTCTAACAAATTTAAACCCAAATGCTACTCAAAGTCTGATTTGTGCATCAGACTACATTTATATTTTCTTTGGTTTGCACCTATCACAAATTCAAGATATTAATTGTATTCACCAAAAATAAATAAATAAATAAAACTGACTTTTTCCTGAAACTTTTGTCACCCTCTAAAGGGCTGGCAGATAGAGGTTGCAAACAATTCTCTTTATTTTAAAAATGACTGAAATTCCAGGCATGTGGACTAATGTCAGGCAGGGTTAGATAAGCGGACTGGTCTGGTATGCCTGAAAGCTTGGTCACGGCTCTAAGAGAAGTAAGGACACCTCGTGATCAACACAGAAATAGAGACACAGTGTCTGAGGAGGACCATCAACAATCAGATTTGAGGGGT
>SJYX01019243.1:147778-163031 GCA_006410675.1 Oreotragus oreotragus
GTGTCTGAGGAGGACCATCAACAATCAGATTTGAGGGGTGGGGGGCGGTGCTAGCGGTAAAGAATCTGCCTGCCAACGCAGGAGAAGCAAGAGAAGTAGGTTCGATCCCTGTGTCGGGAAGATCCTCTGGAGGAGGAAATGGCAACCCACTCCAGTATTCTTGCCAGGAGAATCCCATGCCAGAGGAGCCTAGCAGGTTATAGTCCGTGAAGCCGCAAAGACTCCGACATGACTAAGCACACACACATTCACGCATGCAGGGGGAGGCCTTTAACAGATCAGCAGGCTAACGAGAGATGTTCAGGATTAGAACTGGAAATAGAAATGAGTCAGGGACTTCCCTGGTGGTCCAGTGGTTAGGACTCTGTTTCCACTACAGGGGGTGTGGGTTATATCCCTGGGGAACTAAGATCGCGCATGCTGCTCAGTGCAGACAAAAAATTAAAAATAAATTTTTAATAAAATAAAAATTAGGCCTGGAAANTGATCTCTGGTTCCTCTGTCTTTTCTAAAACCAGCTTGAACTGGAAGTTCACAGTTCACGTATTGCTGAAGCCTGGCTTGGAGAATTTTGAGCATTACTTTACTAGCGTGTGAGATGAGTGCAACTGTGCGGTAATTTGAGCGTTCGGGTAATATTTAATTAGTGTCTCTCTCCCCAGCTAAATTGTTTGGTCTATGAGGGCAGAGATTCTATGGCAATTTGGTTCCTCCTGGAGTTGGGCAAAAATCGTAGTCAGTATCTGTTTCATCTCTCGTTTGTTATGTACAAAGTAGGCACACAGTTTATATTTGTTGAATACGGGAGTGGATAAATGAAAGAATATTTTCCTTTCTCTGAAAATGTGTTAAGTGCTCCAAAGTACTTCTCTCTGAAATCTCCAGATAAATATCCTCCTGGAGTGAAGACGTCCAGTAATTCCTAGTTGTCCCAGAATACACTGAAACTCATCAAGAACGTTATATGGCTTCTGAAAGACCATGCAGGGATAATAACAACAACACACAACAACTGCAAGGACCCAGAAATACTCTAAATCTTTCTCAACGTTTTGTCTTTTGGATGTCTTGAACAATACAATAGTTAGGGGCACTGACCCTACAAACAGTTGAAAATCTACACGTAACTTGTAGTTAGCATATAACATACAATCAGATGTAACTTACAGCATCCACAGTTCCACATCACTTGCACTGTGGGAGGGAATGGAAATTGATACAGCCACTATGGAAGATGGTATGGAGATTCATTAAAAAACAAGGAATAAAACTACCATATGACCCAATAATCCCACTCATAGGCATATACCCTGAGGAAACCAAAATTGAAAAAGACACATGTACCCCAATGTTCACTGCAACACTATTTACAATAGCTGGAACATGGAAGCAACCTAGATGTCCATCAGCAGGTGAATGGATAAAGAAGCTGTGGTACATATACATAATGGAACATTACTCATCCATAAGCAGCGATGCATATGAGTCATTTCTAATGAGGTGGATGAACCTAGAGCCTTTTATACAGAGTGAAGTAAGTCAGAAAGAAAAATATAAATATTGCATACTGATACATGTATATGGGATCTAAAAAGATGGTACTGATGAACTTGTTTTCAGGGCAGCAGTGGAGAAACAGACATAGAGAACCTATGGACATGGAGGGAGAGAGGAGGAGAGGGTGAGCTGTATGGAGAGAGTAACATGGGAACTTACATCACCATATGTAAAACAGATAGCCAATGGGAATTTGCTGTATGGCTCAAGGAACTCAAACAGGGGCTCTGTGACAATCTAGAAAGGTGGAATGGGGAGGGAGATGGAAGGGAGGTTCATGAGGGAGGGGACTGATTCTTGCTGAAAAACAACAAAACAACAAAATTCTGTAAAACAGTTACCCTTCAATTAAAAAATAAGTGGCAAAAAAGCATATATGTGTGTGTGTATATATATATATGTATTGGAGTGCAAATTGGAGGCAAATTTTGAAGCATCTCAAGGAGAATGTCAAATTATTCCTTGTGGTGTACCTTTCTCCATCAAATTATCAGCTAATTCTACATTGGATGACTTCTTGGAAGTACTTCTGTCTTCATCTTTAAATGCTTATTAGCTCCTCAGTCATCCCATTAACATGGACAGTAAGTCAGAAACTTATAACCCATTAAATTCAATAATTTTGTTATTTTAATTCAAATACAACTTAAATTCAGTCAAAACGATCATCAAAGATATCTAATGTTAAAATATTTTTCACTGATATACTTAAAATATTATTTTTGAATAAGTATATAACATACTTCTTTATTCATCTGCTTTGACAGTTGCAGTGCTATTAATCCAGCACTAAAGAAATACTGGCACCTCTTGAATTTCTAATTTCAGTTTCTCCCTTGTAGTTTCAGCTTTATATTATATTTACAGCCCTGATTTCTTCTTGCATTATACCCTTTTTCTTTTTCATTTTTTCAGGATTCTGTTCAATGTTTCCTTTGTATATCATCTCAGTTTTTTTCCCTCCAGTGTCAACTTTTCTTAGAAATCCTTTGTTTATATCATTTCTTTAACTTACCTTTATATGTCAAAGCAACAGTTTATTTCTCATTTATTTTGCTAATGTTTAATTATTTTACCTTATTTTTTCTATAAAAATATTCATGGATTGCACTGATTTAATATCGTCTCTTACACACACTTTCCTAGAGCAAGTAGTTTATTGTATATTATCTTATTCCAATCTTCAGTGTCATAGCCTTGACTAGACGGACCTTAGTCGGCAAAGTAATGTCTCTGCTGGCACGTATTAGAAGAGAAGTGAAGTTGCTCAGTCGTGTCTGACTCTCTGCGACCCCATGGACTGTAGCCTACCAGGCTCCGCTGTCCAAGGGATTTTCCAGGCAAGAATACTGGGAGTGGGCTGCCATTTCCTTCTCCAGGGGATATTCCCAACCCAGGGATCGAACCCAGGTCTCCTGTACTGCACACAGACGTTTTACCATCTGAGCCACCAGGGAAGCCCGGCACATATTAGATACCCCCATAAACTGAATTTTATTAATAGCTTCTGAAATCACTTCATCTGCACATATCTGATCTCTCCTTTGTCCCTTCCCCCTTTCATCTGTTTCTTATGAATCACCCTCTCAGTCTTGCATTCACCAACTCAGAGTTCCAAATTTTTGGCCTTGATTTTATTTAGCTTCTAACTTACATGAGCTTCTACCTAATGGTCAGTGACCATGTTCTCAGGGAGTACAGGTCCCCAGAGTGTTCACACCTCATGCACCTGCCCACTCACTTTTGGAGCAGTACCAAGGAGAAAGAGGCAGATGCTCTCATCACTGATCTTCTACTTCAGTGTCATCTTTGATTCTTTTCCTTTCTTTGTGTATTAATTTATAGGCTTTCTTAACTCTCTGGTACAGACATCATGCTCTTGTAGAACCTTCCACCGCTACAATTAACATCGGACTTCTCCTCTGTTTCCCAAGATATATTTTCACCATATTTCTAGTTCAGTTCAGTTTAGTCGCTCAGTCATAAAGAGTCACTGACTCTTTGTGACCCCATGAACTGCAGCATGCCAGGCCACCTTGTCCATCACCAACTCCCAGAATACACCCAAACCCATGTCCATTGAGTCGGTGATGCCATCCAGCCATCTCATCCTCTGTCGTCCCCTTCTCCTCCTGCCCCCAATCCCTCCCAGCATCAGGGTCTTTTCCAATGAGTCAACTCTTCGCATGAGGTGGCCAAAGTATTGGAGTTTCAGCTTCAACATCAGTCCCTCCAATGAACACCCAGGACTGATCTCCTTTAGAATGGACTGGTTGGATCTCCTTGCAGTCCAAGGGACTCTCAAGAGTCTTCTCCAACAACACAGTTCAAAAGTATCAATTTTTCTGTGCTCAGTTTTCTTTATAATCCAACTCTCACATCCATACATGACCACTGGAAAAACCATAGCCTTGACTAGGTGGACTTTTGTTGACAAAATTATGTCTCCGCTTTTGAATATGCTATCTAGGTTGGTCATAACTTTCCTTCCAAGGAGTAAGTGTCTTTTAATTTGATGGCTGCAATCACCACCTGCAGTGATATTGGAGCCCAGAAAAATAAAGTAAGCCACTGTTTCCCCATCTATTTGCCATGAAGTGATGGGGTCAGATGGCATGATCTTCATTTTCTGAATGTTAGAGTTTTAATCCAACTTTTCCACTCTTCTCTTTCACTTTCATCAAGAGGCTTTTTAGTTCCTCTGTATTTTCTGCCATAAGGGTGATGTCATCTGCATATCTGAGGTTATTGATATTTCTCCTGGCAATCTTGATTCCAGCTTGTGCTTCTTCCAGCCCAGTGTTTCTCATGATGTACTCTGCATATAAGTTAAATANCCAAACCTGCATTGTTCAATGTTCAGCTGTGTTGTTTTCCTAATTTCCTAGTTAGTAAACTTCAAAAGAAAAAGAACCAGCTTAAAAATATATTTGTACGATCAGTGTTTAATAAAAAGTAAATTATTGTCATCCACTGGCTCTTTAATCTGAAGTTTAATAGTGTGTTGCTTCAGCTGAAATAAATCTAAAAGGAAACTGCCTGTTTTTTCCAACCTCCATCCCAATCCCAGTCCTTCATTTGCAAACAAAAACCATTATTTTTTCTGCCCTCCTTCTTTTATGCACCAAAAATAGAAGAGGAAAAAAGTACTTATACCCAAATCACATACTACTGCTGGACCTACTAATTTACACAATGGCTGAGTTTGGGGTTAAACAAATGTTTAAAAGCCAAAATAAGATCTATCATTTGGCATCAAACTAATGCCTGACTGATAGTCCACTGAAACTTTGAGTCCCATTGTTCCACAAAGTTAGGGTAGGATTCTGAAACCGTTATTTGTGGTAAGAACGGTTTCTACATCAGGCCATCAGTTTTTCATTTCTGATATTCAGCACTTTTACTGTATGATCTGTTGCCTCAGAAATTTGGGAGACTAAATAAGAGTGGCATGAGTGAGACCAGCGGAGAAGAGCTAATTTAGGAGAAGACACCATGGAAACCAGATAAGGCTAAGGAAACGCGCATATCAGATGGACTTCTCACCATCATCATCTTCACTCTTAAGATAATAACAGCAAATGACTAAATGAGATTGCATCAAGTTGACAAATTTTTAATCTCAAATGTTTTAATAGTCCTTTCCTTTGTTGATAAAAAGCCTTCTAAAGGTATTCCTGTATATATAAGTTCAAATAAAATTAAAGTTGATAATAAAAATTTTAACATACCATCTGACTTGAGAGCATTAGTTCTCAAAGCACTAGCTATGAGAAAAATGAACAAAAAGCAAGTCTATTTTGGATTTAACCTATAGATTGATTGTCAGAGAATTAACATGTTTGGGAGTTCATGTACACCCATGATGGATTCATGTCAATGTATGCCAAAACCAATACAGTACTGTAAAGTAAAATAAAATTAATTAATTAATTAATTAATAAAAAAGGAAATAAATTTTATTAGGAGAGATATGAAAGAAATGAGCTAACCATTTAAGGATATATGCTTATTTCTAAGACTGCCCATATTCTGAGGACTATAGATAAAACACTTCATGTNACACCCATGATGGATTCATGTCAATGTATGCCAAAACCAATACAGTACTGTAAAGTAAAATAAAATTAATTAATTAATTAATAAAAAAGGAAATAAATTTTATTAGGAGAGATATGAAAGAAATGAGCTAATCATTTAAGGATATATGCTTATTTCTAAGACTGCTCATATTCTGAGGACTATAGATAAAAACACTTCATGTTGCCCTGTATGAATGTCAACGTACTACAATCTGACTGGTTAAATAACATCAGGAGTTACCATATCTTCATCCTAAATAGGCTCCTCCGAGAAAATCTTCTGTAGGTATAACTGGAAGATTTCCAGAAGTACTTTGGAAGAGGAAGAATCTGTTTCTCTGATTCTGAGAAGAATTTGAGCCTCAGAGAAGCCTCAGTCTTGATCATAGTCCCTTTTGTTTTATATCTAAATTCAGGTATCTGAATCATCACAAACTACTTCAAAGTTACTTTCCTTATGGAGACAAAGGTAAATGGGACCATTCTGGTGTCATTAATGTTTACTGGGCACCCAGTAAATAGGCGTGCTGTATGTGGTTCTGCATGCAGAGTAGGTAGAGAGCGTAACAAGCATGGTTTGTGCCTTCCTGGGCACTCAGGTGCACTGGGGGAGATACTGAATTAGAAAGTTAAGAGATATCACATAAGTTATTATAAATACTGAAAAAGGGCCTGAAGGAACAATGTGATGGAAATACTGAAGAAGGGTAGGGGGAGTGGAGGAAATCTTGGGGATTCACTATTACCAAATTCTAAACTGCCAAAATGGATATGTCAGTTCAGTTCAGTTGCTCAGTCGTGTCCAACTCTTTGCGACCCCATGAATCGCAGCATGCCAGGCCTCCCTGTCCATCACTAACCCCCAGAGTTCACTCAGATTCATGTCCATCGAGTCAGTGATGCCATCCAGGCATCTCATCCTCGGTCGTCCCCTTCTCCTCCTGCCCCCAATCCCTCCCAGCATCAGAGTCTTTTCCAATGAGTCAACTCTTCACATGAGGTGGCTAAAATACTGGAGTTTCAGCTTTAGCATCATTCCTTCCAAAGAAATCCCAGAGTTGATCTCCTTCAGGATGGACTGGTTGGATCTCCTTGCAGTCCAAGGGACTCTCAAGAGTCTTTTCCAACACCACAGTTCAAAAGCATCAATTCTTTGGTGCTCAGCCTGCTTCACAGTCCAACTCTCACATCCATACATGACTATTGGAAAAACAATAGCCTTGACTAGACGACCTTAGTCGGCAAAGTAATGATACCATTTATAGTTAAATTTTCCATGAATTTAAAATAATTATGTGATCTTTTTATTGTTTCCTCTGGAATCTGATGGTTTCTTTATCTGCATATAAGGGTAAAGATAGTATTACCAAGACTTTTAGCTTTGGGGTAACTAAACTTATACCTTTTGCATTGTTGATGCAAAAGCCTTTAGATGCCATCCAGGCCAAAACTGGTTTCAATCATTTTGGAAGCAGAATATTCATACTTTTGGTAACGGACCAAAAGCATGTTTATTATTTGTACTAGTTTATGTACAAAAATATGCTAACTTCATCCCAGGACATTAATAACTTAAACTCCAACTTTTAAAAATGTAATCAGTTGTTTCTAAAACAAAAGAAGTATTTTCCTGGATCATAGTGTTGGTGAGCACTGACTTTATTTTCTCATGCCTTTGAAGCTCTAATGACTGAGGACAATGTTTTGAAATGTTATCTGGTGACTGTTATTCATGGTCATTCTTGCTGCCCTGATGTTCTCCACCCACGATATGAGGCATCCTCAGATTCAAAAGGGCAAAAACCAACCAAAAGCAAAGGTGATGAAGCTCAGACTTCAACTTCTAAAGCTAACACTTAATGCTCTCTTCAGAGATGACAATTTTAAGAATCCAAGCTCTGTAGAAAAGCAAAAGAATCTTCTAAATCATAACAATGATAAAGATGTTTTAAATAGCAATAAGCAGAAACTGGTAACCAAACAATATAGGATTTTCACCTTAAGCCACAGAGTAAGAAAGAAGCATTTATGACCCCACAGTATTTCCCACGCAAAAGAAAGGAGAATGCTTCAGAGCTAGAGAGCAAAGGCCTAAAGAAAGTGGTAAGAATGTATAGACTTCTGTGCGTGTGTGCAGACAGACAGACAGACACACACACACACCCTTCTCTCTCTGAACTGAAATTCCAAGACACAAGAAGATTCCTTCTCAGAGGACCAGCACAGAGCAGGGGCAGGTGGAAAAGGCAGCCGAGTCTAAGAAGGTCACAAGAAACGGGCTGGGGCCCAGAGGGGACACCAGCTGGTGCTAGGAGACGTTCCCCAAGGGCAATCCCTGTGAGCTGTATTTAGCCTGGGGAAAAGAGCTGAGTTAACCTGGCATGAACTCTTCAACAATGACACTGTGAAAACAGCTGACGCCCCGAGAGCAGAGCACACTAAATTCCCGGTAGACAGATGGGAACAAAAATTCTTTTCCAGCCAGAAAATATGTAAGTCCAGTCCAGACTGAGATCAGGCCTTGAGAAAGGGCAGGCGAAGGGGAGAAGGGAAAATGCTGAATTTGATTTAATGTTTATTTATAAGAGACTAACTTTATAAGCCAGATGGCATTGAGATGCCTTGAAGTGGTAAAGTCCTCTCAACATCATCTGAGGAAGACTGTATTCTCTTATTTAAAATAACTGGGATTTCTGTGTATAAGATTGATACACTCTTAAATCTATTATATTTAAGGCAGTTGTTTTATATTGTTGCACCTCAGTTCAAGGGTGACTATCATAAAGAAGAATGCCAAAGATCTACTTATAGGTTTTACCGACTCACTTGTAATGTTCTCCAAAATATACATTTCACCAAGACAGGAGTTTTCCTATGTATTATTCTGGATACACCTCTATCTGGAACAACACAGCACATATAATGGTTACTTGATTCTTTTTTAATAAATAAATGAAATATGAAATTGGTCTTTAATTATCTGATGAAAAGTCCCTAAAGAATTTAAAGATCTCTAATGTCAAAGCATTTTGTGCTGGTACCCTTGGTTATTCCTGAATTTAATATGAATAACCAGTTTGATCAATATGAGTAAATCAGGAATTGCTATAGATTGAGTTGTCCCCTTTTCAACATTCACATTTTGAATTCCTAACCCCCATGTGACTGAAATGGAGATAAGGTTTCAAGGAGGTGGTTAGGTTAAATAAGGTCATGAGGGTGGATCCCTAATCCAACAGAGCTGGTGCCCTTAGAGGAAGAGGAAGCGGCACCATAGATCTGTCTCCATCCGGTGAGGACACAGCAAAAATGAAGCCATTTACAAGCCACGAAGAGGACCCTCACCAGCACCCAACCATGCTGGCAATGTGATCTCAGGTTTCCAGCCTCCAAAACTGTGAGAAAATAAACTCGTGTTACTTAAGCCATTCAGTCTACAGTGTTTTGTAACAGCAGTCCAGCCAATTAACCAGGAAATAATAGTTTTTCAATACTAAAAATTATCATTGTGACCTATCCAAAATAAAATATGAAACAGCAATCTTCCTTGCCAGGACAGGGAGGCCTGGCATGCTGTGGTTCATGGGGTCGCAAGGAGTCGGACATGACTGAGAGGCTGAACTGAACTGAACTGAATTTTCCTTGATATATTTAAAATATGATCACTTTTCATGTATATTATGAAGATCATGCCTATAACTCTCTATACTCTGAACCAAGAGAACTTAACTTGAGGTTCTATTGCATATTCAGCCCCTGAACTAAAAACTTTAAGAGACTCACCATTAAAAGTTGGTAGCTGACATCCTTGAAATTAACATTTGGAACTCAAACAGACATTTAATGGTCAAACACATATAATACTATAAGTAAATAAGTCTAATTTTCAAAGGTATAAAATTTCTAATTAAAAAGCCCTGATCTTGCCTCTTCTTTGCCTTAAGATTATGTAAAATTTCATTTTCATTATCTTGCCAATTTCCTACCTTCTCTTCTTACTCCCACTGAGATTTTCTTAAGCCTTTTCTTTTTATGTATTATGAATAAATTCAATGCAGTTGTCCGGGATTCATTCCAAGCAAAGAACAATGAAACTTTGGCTTTTGATTTTTATATTCATAAGTTGTTTTTGGAAAGGGACCATTTGCGAAATACTAGTAGTAATTGCCTGCTATGCAGAGTTGTGAAGCATCAGTACCCACAATTGCAATTTACCAGAAAACAAAGCACCAGGAGACCCCAAAATGCTTTCAGTCTAGTGCCAAACCTAAAATTCATTTGCTGGAAGGAAATGTTCCTTCCACTGGAAAAGACACACACCAAATGAAGAAACCTTCTCTGTGTTTGTTTTGGGAATAGCTTAGTCATGGGGCCCAAAGTAAAATATTCCTGTGGGCGTTGGTTGGGGGGTTTCATGGGGGGAGGTTATACTGCAGTAACAAAGGCTCTCAGAATCTTAGTTGCTTACAAAAATGGTTTATTTCCTACTGGTGGAATTTATTACAGATAGACTGCCTTTTCACACTTTGGTGTAATACCAGAAACAAGGATGACGATGCAGGCTCCATCTACATTTTTCTGGTTATCATGGCACAGGGGAAAAAGAAATGGTGAACCACACATTGGCTCTTAAAGTTTAGACTCAGAAGTGACATGTATCACTTCCGTTCATTTTCACTGGCCAAGGTAAGTCCTAGGGCCAAGTGTGATGTCTGTGCGTCAGGGAAATGTGACTCTTCCCTTGGGAGGAGCTTCAAACATCTGGGAACAATAATCTAACTGGATACTAAATTATGATACATTCAATTTATTACAGATAGACTGCCTTTTCACACTTTGGTGTAATACCAGAAACAAGGATGACGATGCAGGCTCCATCTACATTTTTCTGGTTATCATGGCACAGGGGAAAAAGAAATGGTGAACCACACATTGGCTCTTAAAGTTTAGACTCAGAAGTGACATGTATCACTTCCGTTCATTTTCACTGGCCAAGGTAAGTCCTAGGGCCAAGTGTGATGTCTGTGCGTCAGGGAAATGTGACTCTTCCCTTGGGAGGAGCTTCAAACATCTGGGAACAATAATCTAACTGGATACTAAATTATGATACATTCACTAACAGATAACTGTAAGTTTTAATTTAATATACTTCTCTTTTATAATATTTAATATCTACTGTATTTTTATCTCCATCTTAAATAATTATCCCCTTTTAAAGATGAATCTAGTGATGCTTAGTGAAGTTTACTTCACTAAGTTTACTTCACTAAGATAGTAAGGAAGTAATTTACAAAGGTCTTGTAAATTGCCATTATGCACACACTATCAGTAATCATTTGTTGGTTTTGTGCTTGAACTTATGCTCAAAACTACCTTATTGTTTTTTCTTTCTAAACTGGGTTATTTAAGATACAGCACCAGAGGTTCTTTGAATGAAACACCAGTCTAGCACTCACAAGAGAGCAGCAAACCGGAGAATAATGCAGCAGTTGCCTCAAATGAGCTCATCTCAGCAGACGGTCCAACAAAGACCCACTCACATAAACCATGAAGGGGTCTAGGACAACAAGCTTAGCTTCGAAACTAAATTATTCCTGACGTGTGAGCTCGGAACACTTAAAACTGAGCAGAACTCATTTTATTATTGCTAACACTTTTAATTTGTTCATTTGACTTTTCAGAAGAGTAAACAGATGCAAGAGAGGAGAGATGACAAATCTTGAGAGTTCTGAATTAATAATTTGATTCAATCCACCAGAAGCCTCCTGTCAGCTATAAAACCGCCACAACAACCTAAGTTTTCTCTGTCAGTTAGAAGAGGCCCCACACAGCACATGGCTGGCGCTGCTGCGCCCTCACAGTGAGAGCAGAGGCAGCATCCTGTGCACGCAGGTAGAGCCAATGCCCAGGACTCAACGCGCCAAGCCGATGAACCGCTCAGAAATCTGGGTACGTGGTTACTTAAATGCTTCCCATGAATAAGCCCGAAGGGAAATCCTTGGGTTTTTTGTTTTGTGGGGTTTGGCTTTGCTTAGAACAGGTTAAAGTGCCCTATCTTTTTTCCTTTTGACTTTATTTTATAAGACTTGTTCTGACTGTGGAAAACAAGTCCTGGAGAGTCTCTCAATGACAATCTTGAGAAAGAAAAACAGAGCTGGATGAATCAGTCTCCCTGATTTCAACCTATACAACATTGCGACAGATATCAAAGCAGAAATACAGATCAATGAAGTAGGATAGAAAACCCAGAAATAAAGCCATGTACCTGTGATAAATTAATCTACCACAAAGGAGGCAAGACTATACAATGGAGGAAAGACAGTCTTTTCAATTAATGGTGCTGGGAAAACTGGACACCTACATGAAAAAAAAAAAGATCTTAGAATATTGTTTAATGCCATACACAAAAGTAAACACAAAATGGATTAAAGACCTAAATAAAAGACCATATATTATAAATCTCTTAGAGGAAAAAACAAGCAGAACACTCCCTGACAAAAATGGCAGCAGTCTCTTTTTCCATCTCCCAGAGTAATGGAAATAGTAACAAAAATAAACATATGGAACCTAATCAAACTCAAAAGCTTTTGCACAGCAAAGGAAGCTGTAAACAAAAAGACAACCAACAGAAGGGGAGAAAAGATTTGCAAATGATGCAACCAACAAAGGATTCGACTCCAAAATTTACAAACAGCTCATGCGGAACCCAATCAAAAATGGGTAGAAGGCTTACATACACATTTCTCCAAAGAAGGTATACAGATGGTCAAGAGGCACATGAAAAGATATTCAACATCAGCAATTATTAGAGAAATGCAAGTCAAAACTACAGTGAGATGTCAACCACACCAATAAGAATGGCTATCATCGAAAAATCTGCAAACAATAAATGCTGGAGAGGGTGTGAGGTAACCAATTTACATTCCCACCTACACCGTTGGTACAGTCACTAAGAACAGTAAGGAGGGTCCTTAAAAATCTAAAAACAGAGCTACCATATGACCCAGCAATTCCATTCTTGGTCATATGTCTGGAGAAAAACTTGACTTGAAAATATACATGCACCCCAATATTCACTGCAGCATTGTTTACAATATGACTGAAATAGATACAAAATCTTTTCAATTCAGTTCTTTATATAAAGATTCAAAAACATTACAGTGTCTTTAGGGGAATTTGGTAACTTTAAAAAATGTTTTATATGTAAATATTTCTATGAATTTTCCATACTTATTTCAACAATTCTATGTAGCAGTAGGACAACATTGGGCTTCCAAGGGGTGCTAGTGGTAAAGAACCCACCCACCAATGCAGAAGGCATAGGAGACCCAGGTTCAATCCATGGGTTGGGAAGATCCCCTGGAGGAGGGCATGGCAGCCCTCCCCAGTATTCTTACCTGGAGAATTCCATGGACAGAGGAGCCTGGTGGGCTATAGTCCATGGGGTCGCAAAGAGTTGGACATGACTGAAATGACTTAGCACGTATGCACACAGTACAAGATTAAAGTAATATGTAAAGCAAACATTTTAATACCTCCAGAATTCAAATATTTTGTTCCATTTTTGGCTGTGCCTCAGAAACCATGATCGCTACTATTAAAAAGGAAATGAGCACAATATTTTTAAAGGAGAAAAAAAAGGTTGATTATAGACGACAGTGGCAGCTACAACTTATGACCAAAGGAGTTACTTGATATGCAAAATTCTTTGATAGATTTTTACAGACTCTGGGTCCCTAAGCAGGTCAAAGGAAAAGTCTTCATGTTCCTTCTTTCTTCAAAACACAAAAGCAAGTCCACTTTATAATTGTTTTCTTTAAGTGAAACTTAGGATTCAGAATTATCTCAGGGTTGACGGTAAATTTATTTCAGAAATTATTTGACAGTTCTGACCAACTTTTAGTAGGTCTAGCTTGGTTCTTCTTGAAAATGAGCTTCTGTTGTGGCTCAGCTGGTAAAAAATCCACCTGCAATGCAGGAGACCTGGGTTTGATCCCTGGGCTGGGAAGATTCCCTGGAGAAGGGAAAGGCTACCCACTCCAGTATTCTGGTCTGGAGAATTCCATGGACTGTATGGTCCCTGGGGTCGCAGAGTCAGACATGACTGAGTGACTGTTACTTCATTTAACTTCACTTCACTTACCCTGAAAATAAGAGAACTCTTAAGAGAAATCCAATACTTTTTAATTTTNCCCTGGAGAAGGGAAAGGCTACCCACTCCAGTATTCTGGTCTGGAGAATTCCATGGACTGTATGGTCCCTGGGGTCGCAGAGTCAGACATGACTGAGTGACTGTTACTTCATTTAACTTCACTTCACTTACCCTGAAAATAAGAGAACTCTTAAGAGAAATCCAATACTTTTTAATTTTTGAAAAATGTTCAAGTCACCACTTTTGCAAATAAATGTTCTTGATATACTTGAACGTCAATCTCTTCTGAAATGAAATAAGCATTTCCTACATAGTTGATCGCAAGAAACACAACAGTAACTAAGTGGAAGATAAAGAGGTCACTATAGAAACAATTAAATCAGAAAAGTCCAAATGGCCTGTAGCAACCTCAGAGAGCAGAGGACTGCTATGTATACATAGAGGGCACATTCACTAATAGCACAATGACAGATGACTTTTCTATAACATTTTGTGACATCCAGAGTTATGCATCAAGACTTTGATTTTCATCTCCAACTGTTCCACTACCCAAACAGGCATACACATACACATCCTCACATTCTTGCTCTCACCAAATCCAGCAATTTCAGGTTCACCTTCTACTTAAACGCAGAGTAAATGTTCCCTAGGTGTTGCCCTGATATTTTTAATAACAGTTTTCTGATAAGTCAGTAGTGAGAAAGATTCTGAAATCGGTTCTTTTTTATAGATTCATATTTTATGACTTAGGAAGGTGGCAGAGATGTTGGTATACCTGGCTGACATTGAAAGGCATGATATTGTCAGCTGGGAGTTCAAGGAAGAGGTAGAATGAATGAGGATGTGTAAAACAGCCCTGGACTAAAAGGCTCCCTCTGGGTTTCAGAGAAGTTACTACTTTGGCCTCGCTAAGACCTCCTTCATTACTTAGCTGCTCTAAAACACAATACATAGAGAGGGAGTCAGGGAATGGAGGGTGCCGCCCAGTTCACCTAAATCCTCTAATCCTCGTGTGCTATTTAGTTCTCAGTGTAACTTTGTCTTAACAATAAGTTACTGTTATGTACAATACATGATGTTTGATATTTGGGGGACTTTTAAATGAATTAGCCACAATCCTGCCCTTGAAAAATTTTTGATGTAGGAATCCGAGGGGAGATGAAAAAGAAACATTTCCACCGCATTGTACAATTTACAAAGCAGAAAAGTTCAAGTGCATCCTTTTATTTAAGCTTCACAACAACCCTGTAAAATACCTCATGTGTTATTCATCCCATTTTATTGCTGATTCAAAGAGGTTCAAAGATGCTAAGAGAATTGCCCAGCATTTTAAAAGTAAAGGAAGAACCGGAAGTACAGTCAAGTTCAGTTCAGTTCAGTCGCTCAGTCGTGTCCGACTCTCTGCAACCCCATGAATTGCAGCACGCCAGGCCTCCCTGTCCATCACCATTTCCCGGAGTTC
>SJYX01019243.1:175430-188832 GCA_006410675.1 Oreotragus oreotragus
AAAAAAAAAAAAAAAACTGATAAATTGGACCTCATTAAAATTAAGAATTTCTGCCATTTAAAAGGTAGTATAAAAAATGAAAAATAGGGAGAAAATATTTGCAAATCACCTATCTAATATGAGGTCTGTATCCAGAAATATTTTTAAACTACTAAAATTTAACAATGAGGAAATAAAAATAAAATAAAAAATAGGGCATAACATTTAAAATATACTTTACCAAAAAAAGAAGATATGCAGATGGCACATAAGCACATATAAAAGATGCTGAACATTATTCAGTTCAGTTCAGTTCAGTCATTCAGTTGTGTCCAACTCTTTGCGACCCCATGGACTGCAGCACGCCAGGCCTCCCTGTCCATCACCAACTCCCAGAGCTTACTCAAACTCATATCCATTGAGCTGATGATGCCATCCAATCATTTCATCTTCTGTCGTCCCCTTCTCCTCCCACCTTCAATCTTTCCCAGCATCAGGGTCTTTTCAAATGAGTCAGTTCCTCATATCAGGTGGCCAAAGTACTGGAGTTTCAGCTTCAACATCAGTCCTTCCAATGAATATTCAGGAAGAGAAGACTCTACACATGGACATCACCTGATGGTCAACACCGAAATCAGATTGATTATATTCTTTGTAGCCAAAGATGGAGAAGCTCTATACAGTCAACAAAAACAAGACCAGGAGCTGACNTGATGCTTTTGAACTGTGGTGTTGGAGAAGACTCTTGAGAGTCCCTTGGACTGCAAGGAGATCTAACTAGTCCATCCTAAAGGAGATCAGTCCTGGGTGTTCATTGGAAGGACTGATGTTGAAGCTGAAACTCCAGTAGTTTGGCCACCTGATGCCAAGACCTGACTCATTTGAAAAGACCTTGATGCTGAGAAAGATTGAAGGCAGGAGGAAAAAGGGATGATAGAGGATGAGATGCTTGGATGACATCACCGACTCAATGGACATGAGTTTGGGTGAATTCCAAGAGTTGGTGATGGCAGGGAGGCCTGTCATGCTGCAGTCCATGGGGTTGCAAAGAGTCAGACACAACAGAGTGACTGAACTGCACTGAAGTAAACTGAAGGCTTTGATATAAATTCCTTAATATTTAAAAATGCTATCACTAGCTTAATAAAAATCAGAAATGTTTATTAGTGGGACAAAAAGGAAGTTAAAAGACAATTCATAACTTAGAGGAAAAATTTACAAACATATTACTTACAAAGGATTAGTAACCAGAAAATATGTTAGAATATGTATTTAGTTCAGTCATTCAGTCGTGTCCGCATCTTTGTAACACCATGGACTGCAGCACACCAGGCTTCCCTGCCCATCACTAACTCCCAGGGCTTACTCAAACTCATGTCCATCGAGTCAGTGATGCCATCCATCCATGACATCCTCTGTTGTTCCCTTCTCTTCCTGATTTGTTTTTCCCAGCATCATGGTCTTTTCCAAGGAGTCAGTTCTTTGCATCAGGTGGCCAAAGGATTGGAGTTTCAGCTTCAGCATCAGTCCTTCCAATGAATATTCAGGACTGATTTCCTTTAGGATGGACTGATTGGATCTCCTTGCTATCCAAGAACTGACTCCTTGGAAAAGACCTTGAAGCTTGTGCTTCATCAAAAATCATTAAAATAAGACACATGGCAAGTCTTAAAATAAAAATGATCAAAAACTTGTAAAAAATGCTAACTTTTACTTTGGCCACCTCATGAGAAGAGATGACTCATTGGAAAAGAGTCTGAAGCTGGGAGGGATTAGGGGCAGGAGGAGAAGGGGACGACAGAGGATGAGATGGCTGGATGGCATCATGGACTTGATGGACGTGAGTCTGAGTGAACTCTGGGAGATGGTGATGAACAGGGAGGCCTGGCGAGCTGCGATTCATGGGGTTGCAAAGAGTTGGACACGATTGAGTGACTGAACTGAACTGAAGGAAATCCTAAATAAAAACACAATGAGCTATCTTTCTAATCTACCATTTGGGCAAAAAATATAAGCTTAATAATTCCATGATTGGTGAAGATCTGGGGTAATTGGAACTCATAAATATGCCCCCCAGCATCAGACTTACCAGTTCATGAATAGTTGTATGTTCATCCTATGCTATGGTGAAAACAGACAGCTATAAGTATGTGGAGACCCAAATATTAGAAGAAAAAAAATTCATGGATGGAAAAAGCAAGCCACAGATTATGGACAGTATGATTCCACTTCACTGTGCTGTTCTGTGCTAAATCACTTCAGTTGTGTCCAACTCTTTGCGACGCTATGGACTGCAGCCTGTCAGGTCCCTCTGTCCATGTGATTTTCCAGGCGAGACTACTGGATTGGATTGCCGTTTTCTCCTCCTCCAGGGGGTCTTCCTGACCCAGTGTTTGAATGCACATCTTTATGTCTCCTACCTGGTCAGGCAGGTTCTTTACCACTAGCGCCATCTGGGATTCCACTTATATGATGGCATAAAAACCAGGTGTACCTTAAAAGCATATTGTTTAGGGATACAATTACACTGGATAAAGCACAACACAAAGTTTCGGGTAACAGCTTCTCGTAGGCGGGAGGTTGATGTGCTTCAGGAGCATCCATGTCACTGGAATGTGTAAGGATTTTAGGAGGCTGGACTGANTATGGAGGAGGAGGAGCAAACCTGTTTCTGCTTTAGGTCTAAGCCTCATCCTCCTACCCAGCATTAATAGGAACCCCATAGTTTAGGTAGTAATAAATACATTTCAATCTCTTCCTATTTTCTGTGTCTGTTTCTCAAACTGGTTAAAGCCCATAAAGTAGAAACCCAAATTCCAACACAGCACTTGGTACAAAAACAAGTGAAAGAATGAGAGAAGAAAATGCTGATAGAATGCTAAATGGATGGACACGTGGTCTTTGTAAACTGTAATGCTGTGCAAATCAAAATATTCTCATTATTTACTATAGTTTAGCTTGTAGAATCACATAGGTAATAAACTATAACATTCAGGAACACTACTGAAAATTTGAGGTTAACTTGAACCTCTTTGGCAACATTAATTACAAATTTTAGTTACTAAAAATGTGATACTTAAAATTTCATTTAAATGGCCACATGAGGACTTCAGAAAAAAGACAAAAAAATGAATGAAAACTTGAGAAACTTGAGTTGGTCAACATCTTCAAGTTCTACTATCTAAGTTGTTTTTTGGGTTTTTTTTTTGAAAACAGTTCACAAGTTGGAAGTTTGTGAAATGTGGTTAACATGGAAGTAATTGAGAGTGCTTGTGAACTGAAATGCCCCTCTATCAATATGTCTCCAATTAAAAAATAAGACATCAGATGAATTTAATGTTTATTTTATTTGAAGTGTGGAATCAAGACATAGTAATCCATTGTACATTTGCCAGTTTCCTGATTTTTTGGCTCCATTATCCAACTGTCCTGCTGAGATGTTTGTATATTATATGTGAAAAATATGTATTTGCATGTCCATTACAGCAAAGTCGTATAATCCACACTATATATTGCTCCCGGCTGTGTTTAATGGAATCTATCCAACGAGTGAGCAAAGTCTTCAAGTTACAAACAATATTCAAAGAGGACTTTCATCTCAACCAGATACTATGCTTTGTTCATGTTATTTACACAGCATATTTCCATTTACATATAATTTGAGACAGATTGCCAAAAAGGAAGAATTGTTTAGAGGAAAAATTGCATGTTTTGAAGGCCAAGATCATTATTTTATTTTTTGCTTATTTGCTTGTCACATCTCTGGAATTATGTTCAAATAATAGTCTGAAGATAAAATTCCATAAAAGAAATCTGTTATAAAAACATGTTTTATTTTGAGAATGGGTAGCAAACACATATTAACAAGCTCCCCTTGTATTTACCTTACCAACTGTGAATCAATCTCCTGGATATATTTGGGAGACAAGATGATGAGAGACTAGAGAACTGCTTTGTTTTTCATAAGACAGGTTTGTCTAAGAAAAAGCCTATATCTGAATGAATTAGGGTATCTCTTCAAAGTTTGGTTTTCCCTCTGCACATACACAGAAAAGTTTATTGTGCTATAACTTTTGGTTTTTTAAGTGGCAGACATAGTTACTAGCCATCAGGATTTATTCTAGAGCTTTGTATGTTCTCCATAACATTTAAAAATCCCTATTAGGTTTTCGGTAACCAACAAAGGTCCGTCTAGTCAAGGCTATGGTTTTTCCAGTGGTCATGTATNCTGCATCGGTTAGAAATGTTGTCCTCAATTTTCAAAGAAACCTTCAAACTGTTTTTCACAGTGGTTGAGGCAGTTTACATTCCCACCAACATTACAAGAGTAATTCTGACCCTCTGGTCTTACTGAGATCCTGGTGCTTTAATTTAATTTTGACTCTGGTCACCTACTGCCTATCTGGGTCCAACTCAACCTACCTAGGTAGGAAGGAAAAGTTTATGGAAGTGATGAGAATCACAATAATCAGAATAAATAAAGCAATGTATATTATTAAGTTAAAAAAACATAGTGCTAAGGAAGTAGGGTGATGGTCTCTACCCCATTCCTCATATTTTCATGGAGAAAAGTGTACTTCACTCCTAGAAAGAATGTGGTTGGAAGATTTTGGGAGTAGAGGTTTTCTCTAGACCACAATCTTGCATGAGACGAGAAACTAGAATATCTAAATTTTCATAAAGGCAATAATGTCTCACATGTTACTCTGAGACAAAGTAGGCAGCATATATGGGGAGATCGCACGAGCACCACCCAAACCAAACAAGAAAAAGCAGAAAGAAGAAGTACACACATATATGAAACATGGACAAGCACAGCTGTTGGGCAGTTTCCGGTCAGCGAGAGCAGAATCCCGGACTGTGGATTTGACTCTGGCACAGCTGGCTGGCCTGCTCTTCTGGGACTGGGAGCTCATTCCTCATATTTTCATGGAGAAAAGTGTACTTCACTCCTAGAAAGAATGTGGTTGGAAGATTTTGGGAGTAGAGGTTTTCTCTAGACCACAATCTTGCATGAGACGAGAAACTAGAATATCTAAATTTTCATAAAGGCAATAATGTCTCACATGTTACTCTGAGACAAAGTAGGCAGCATATATGGGGAGATCGCACGAGCACCACCCAAACCAAACAAGAAAAAGCAGAAAGAAGAAGTACACACATATATGAAACATGGACAAGCACAGCTGTTGGGCAGTTTCCGGTCAGCGAGAGCAGAATCCCGGACTGTGGATTTGACTCTGGCACAGCTGGCTGGCCTGCTCTTCTGGGACTGGGAGCCGCTCTTCTCAAGCCCTCACTGTCTCCAACACAGGCACAGCCGAGCCGTCTGTTGTGTTCTTTGGCTGAGAAGAGCAGTGTTGACCTACATTACACAACTAGAGATTAGGATTTAAAGAAGCTACATTCTTATGAAAGAGAGCCTAGGACGCAGCTGCAGATATAGGAAGCCAGACAACTGTGTAAGACCCTCTGGCTGATACTGAGCCCATAACATTGGGAGTGAAGGCATTTGGGCTTTAATTTCTATGGTCTTTTATTTGCAGGAGGAGTTAGTTTCGAGGAAGTTAAATAATAAGAGCTTCCTATTGTTTGAATTTGGAGGGTTTTTCTGTTGTTGATCCAGTCTTTGTGTTCATTTCATAAAGTCTGTTGACGTATTTTGGATAGCATGCTAGGACATAATTAGTGATAAGAATAGAATAGGGAGTGAATTTTGAGTTTATGGTGCTGCATGGAATCCTGTCTGACTCATATGCCGACAGAGTCTTTTGTGGGCAGAGTGAAATGCCCGTCAGTAGTTCCAATGGGGAGGTTTGTGCAGCAAGGAGCAGAGTGCCCGATGGTGAGAGCACGCAGCACTGTGAGCACGCAGCCTGCCCCGCTTAGGGACAGCCACCCTGGCTTACGTCTGACCTCATGAGGGCATGGCTCAGGACATCGCCTCCCAGCCTCCCTTCATATACACGTTGCCTTCGTGACTTTTCTTTATTTGCCTATCACCCACACTAATACTTCAAAAAGAAAAAAATGTTATGTGTACTTAAAAATCTTTAGCTCGTATGTTAAAATGTGTTGTATATTTTTCTGAATACATATTAAAATATATAATTACCAAAGTAAAAAAAATGCTCATTGCCATCACCATGAATATTTTTTTCACATAGATGCCTGGAAGGATTGGGCACCAACATAACTGGCGTGATGCAAGTGGAGCACAGTGTGGTATGACAAAAGGTTAAAAACCCGGCAAACACTGGGAGGGATGCACATTACTTCTGCCTCCGGGTTGCTGTTCTGATCCTGCTGATGGGAACTGGTACTGGAGAAATGTTAGGGGCTCCTCTCTCCACTTTCTCTCGCACCATCCCAACAACAAAGAGGAACACTTTCTGAGCCTTACAGGAGCTCAGGGAAGGTGCTAGTTTCTAGTTCTGCCCTTGGAATTCAGGATGCAGGCCTTCTTATTCCCACACTAGGGGCTTGAGTGAGCAGGATGGAAGTGTTCTGAGTGTTCACAGTTCATTTATGGAGGAGGAGGAGCAAACCTGTTTCTGCTTTAGGTCTAAGCCTCATCCTCCTACCCAGCATTAATAGGAACCCCATAGTTTAGGTAGTAATAAATACATTTCAATCTCTTCCTATTTTCTGTGTCTGTTTCTCAAACTGGTTAAAGCCCATAAAGTAGAAACCCAAATTCCAACACAGCACTTGGTACAAAAACAAGTGAAAGAATGAGAGAAGAAAATGCTGATAGAATGCTAAATGGATGGACACGTGGTCTTTGTAAACTGTAATGCTGTGCAAATCAAAATATTCTCATTATTTACTATAGTTTAGCTTGTAGAATCACATAGGTAATAAACTATAACATTCAGGAACACTACTGAAAATTTGAGGTTAACTTGAACCTCTTTGGCAACATTAATTACAAATTTTAGTTACTAAAAATGTGATACTTAAAATTTCATTTAAATGGCCACATGAGGACTTCAGAAAAAAGACAAAAAAATGAATGAAAACTTGAGAAACTTGAGTTGGTCAACATCTTCAAGTTCTACTATCTAAGTTGTTTTTTGGGTTTTTTTTTTGAAAACAGTTCACAAGTTGGAAGTTTGTGAAATGTGGTTAACATGGAAGTAATTGAGAGTGCTTGTGAACTGAAATGCCCCTCTATCAATATGTCTCCAATTAAAAAATAAGACATCAGATGAATTTAATGTTTATTTTATTTGAAGTGTGGAATCAAGACATAGTAATCCATTGTACATTTGCCAGTTTCCTGATTTTTTGGCTCCATTATCCAACTGTCCTGCTGAGATGTTTGTATATTATATGTGAAAAATATGTATTTGCATGTCCATTACAGCAAAGTCGTATAATCCACACTATATATTGCTCCCGGCTGTGTTTAATGGAATCTATCCAACGAGTGAGCAAAGTCTTCAAGTTACAAACAATATTCAAAGAGGACTTTCATCTCAACCAGATACTATGCTTTGTTCATGTTATTTACACAGCATATTTCCATTTACATATAATTTGAGACAGATTGCCAAAAAGGAAGAATTGTTTAGAGGAAAAATTGCATGTTTTGAAGGCCAAGATCATTATTTTATTTTTTGCTTATTTGCTTGTCACATCTCTGGAATTATGTTCAAATAATAGTCTGAAGATAAAATTCCATAAAAGAAATCTGTTATAAAAACATGTTTTATTTTGAGAATGGGTAGCAAACACATATTAACAAGCTCCCCTTGTATTTACCTTACCAACTGTGAATCAATCTCCTGGATATATTTGGGAGACAAGATGATGAGAGACTAGAGAACTGCTTTGTTTTTCATAAGACAGGTTTGTCTAAGAAAAAGCCTATATCTGAATGAATTAGGGTATCTCTTCAAAGTTTGGTTTTCCCTCTGCACATACACAGAAAAGTTTATTGTGCTATAACTTTTGGTTTTTTAAGTGGCAGACATAGTTACTAGCCATCAGGATTTATTCTAGAGCTTTGTATGTTCTCCATAACATTTAAAAATCCCTATTAGGTTTTCGGTAACCAACAAAGGTCCGTCTAGTCAAGGCTATGGTTTTTCCAGTGGTCATGTATGGATGTGAGAGTTGGACTGTGAAGAAAGCTGAGCACTGAAGAACTGATGCTTTTGAACTGTGGTGTTGAAGAAGACTCTTGAGAGTCCCTTGGACTGCAAGGAGATCCAACCAGTCCATTCTGAAGATCAGCCCTGGGGTTTTTTTGGAGGGAATGATGCTGAAGCTGAAACTCCAGTACTTTGGCCACCTCATGTGAAGAGTTGACTCATTGGAAAAGACCTTGATGCTGGGAGGGATTGGAGGAGGCGGAGAAGGGGATGACAGAGGATGAGATGCTGGATGGCATCACTGACTCTATGGGCGTGAGTCTGAGTGAACTCCGGGAGTTGGTGATGGACAGGAAGGCCTGGCGTGCTGCGATTCATGGGGTTGCAAAGAGTTGGACATGACTGAGCGACTGAACTGAACTGAATATAAAATTGGTATAACATAAATTTCACAAATTACCATAAGGTTCAGCAAACTACTTTGTATAACATGTTATATTAAAATCTCTACACTTTTTATTTACATTCAAGTGGTTTCTTCAAAAACACTGTCATCTTTAAAAAAGTAATCATAAATTCAGGCTTATCTTCACAATGCAAAAGTGACTAGTTCAGTGGATCTTAGTAGAGTCACATTATATTCAATATTTTAATCAAAATTATTTAGACAGATTTAAATGTTTCATTTTTTACTACAAAGACATACTTTTATAAATATTTCATAAATCAAACTTATTAATATTTTTACTTTGCTTACTAGTAATAGTAATATATCTATGAGAGGTCAAATGCCCATTAAAAATTGATACTTTGCAAGAATAATTTGGTGTTTCAAATACTCAGAAGTCTGTCTCAATCGGATGAACTCTTGGGATAGTTGATCAATTTTGTGTCCTCTTTTGTATGGTGTGTTCAAAATCTTCCAGCCCATCTCAGTATTGACTGATAATATGTAAACAAATCATTTTTTTCGGATCTCATGGATCTATTAAATTGCTGAAGTTGTTTTCAATAAAAATATTTTTTCAATTGTATTTAAACAGATTTAGATCTCATCTGTTCAACCTGTTAATCATCATCAGGTGCCAGATTCCAGCTGGTTCTGAGCTGTATGGCTTTTCTTTCCATATTCTTTGAGTTAAAATTCTACTACTTATTTGAATGTTATTTAATGTAACTCATGCATTTAAAATAAAACCACCAGGTAAAGTGAGTTCTGGCTTATTATAAGGAGGCTGNGTAGCTGTATGGCTTCTCTTTCCATATTCTTTGAGTTAAAATTCTACTACTTATTTGAATGTTATTTAATGTAACGCATGCATTTAAAATAAAACCACCAGGTAAAGTGAGTTCTGGCTTATTATAAGGAGGCTGGTAACAAATTAGCATTACATATACAGATGGTTGTGGTTCAGCAGCTCTGATTTAGATAAGAAAAGCAGTGACCTGAACTGACACATATCACCATGTCTCAGCCTCTAATGTGTCTGTGAATAAATCCGTGTTTCATCACGTTATCCAATCGCTTTCAGTACCTCTGGAAGGTGTTCTATCAAGAATCTCCATGCTGTTCTTTGAAAAAACAGAGTCTGCTCTTAACTAGGTAATCAATTAGAAGGCATTCTAGTACATCGGAAAAAACTGAAACTTAGTACTAAAAAATGCAAATTCTATCACTTTGAAAAGGGATACTCTGCGACCACTTTCAATATTTGAGTTTTTGGTGACATACCTTCAGCGTACCCTCATCATGAAGGAGGAGAAAAAATCTTACACACACACAAATTCTAACATAAACCAAATGTGCACACTGATCTCTGTGCTGGAAGAATCTGAAGCAGAGCATTTGGTAAACTTAGGGTAGTTCTTTTGACCACATGAACATGCTGAAGAAACTTTTTAGATTTAATTTGTGTGAAATACATTCACATAATAAAAGTCCTGTTTTGTACTATCAGTGACACACGTAAAGAGCAGCCCTGATCGTCAGCTAAACATAGACGGTCACCCATCCCTCAGGCTCTCCCAGCTCGAGCTCACTAAGGCTGAAGAACAGGTTCAGAGGAACCTCACCCTGAACCCAGAGCAAGAGGAACAAGGCTAGATCGTCAGTTCTGTCCATTGGATTTTCCAGGCAAGAGTACTGGGGTGGGGTGCCTATAGAAACCCTAAATCTGTTGTGCAGACAAAAATAATGAACTGCTTACTTTGTCATTTTCAGGAGAGGTTATGTATAAAAATATTACAAAATATATCTAATTTATCATAATAAAACATCCTTGAAATATGGAAAACTATTTTAGATATTTACCATCATGTATTTAGATAAATACATGTATTTCACTTTTGGTGAAAAAGGTCCGCATGCTTCATGCTCGGGCTCAGTTGTGTTCGACACTGTGATTCTTTGGATTGTCGTCCACCAGGCTCTTCTGTCCATGGGATTCTGCAGGCAAGAACAGGGGAGCGGCTTGCCGTGCCCTCCTCCAGGGGATCTTCCTGACCCAGGAATATTCACAGCTACTATATATAAATCAAAAGAGCCCTTAGCTGGGGTGGTGGGGTGAGGGTGGCGGGTTATTTTTATTAATAATAATCATTGAAATTTCAAAAATGTAAGATAATTTCTCCTGATCACATAGCTAATGACCTAAAGCCAGCTCAGATGTATTTGTCTGACTCTAAAATTGTTTTTCCATTGTAGACAACGGTGAATGACAGCCTCTTTTTGGTCTTGGGGTCAGTGGTTAGGAATACATTGAGATAAGTGCTGTCATCCTTTGTTTAGTATTTTTTCATCAAAAATATCTTCCTAATATGTCAATATTCACATATTGAATGTAGTCAACTTGTATTTAAGTCTAGAATAAAACACTCTCAAACTGAGAATTGAAATTGTCAAAAAATTGTCTCATGTGAAAGCACGTATGTTTCTCAAGTTTCAGCCCCATGTTATACCTCCCAACAATTCAAATTTTGAAATTCTGAAAAAGAATATATATACATGTAAATGGACTTCCCAGGTGGCGCCTGGCAGGCTACAGTCCTTAGGGTCGCAAAGAGTCGGACATGACTGAAGTTACTTAGTAGCAGTAACATATATATATAATTGATCACTTTTCTATACACCTGAAAATCAACTGTAAATCAACTATATGTTGTGCTGTGCTTAGTTGCTCAGTCATGTCTGACCCTTAGCAATCCCATGGACAGGCTCCTCGGTACATGGGTGTTCTCCAGGCAAGAACAGTGGAGTGGGTTGCCATGCCCTCCTCCAGGGGATCTTCCCCACCCAGGGATAGAACACAGGTCTCCCACACTGCAGGTGGATTCTTTACTGGAGTGGGTAGTCTATCCCTTCTCCAGGGTATCTTCCCATCCCAGGAATCAAACTGGGGTCTCCTGCATTGCAGGTGGACTCTTTATCAGCTTAGCTAACAGAGAAGCCCCCCAAAATTCTGACATTTAAAAAAAATTTTTTGGACATAGTCAAATGAAATTCCCAAGTTGAATGTTTTGTTCATATTCAAAATGATCTGCACTTAACTTTCTTGTTCTGAGTCCTTTGGCAACCCTGACTTCTGAAAGTAAAAGTTAAAGCATTATTTCAAAGGTTCAAGGGACTTAAGCCTACTTAGCATCCAAAAGTCCGCAGTAAAAAAATAAAAACTCATCATTTTATCAATGATATTCAGTAGTTTTATGCCTAAGCCCCTAGAACTCTGGATAATACTGAGTATACATGTAAACTGGCAAGGTGGAGATGATCATTAGAAGTGATGGACAGGGCAGCATGCTGCTGCTGCTGCTGCTGCTGCTAAGTCACTTCAGTCGTGTCTTACTCCTGTCTCTTATACACATCTAGATGTGTATAAGAGACAGCTCTCACACACACACACACACACACACACACTAACACACACACACACAGAGAAGAAGANAAGGTGGAGATGATCATTAGAAGTGATGGACAGGGCAGCATGCTGCTGCTGCTGCTGCTGCTGCTGCTGCTAAGTCGCTTCAGTCGTGTCTGACTCTGTGCGACCCCATAGACGGCAGCCCATCAGGCTCCCCTATCCCTGGGATTCTCCAGGCAAGAACACTGGACTGGGTTGCCATTTCCTTCTCCAATGCATGAAAGTGAAAAGTAAAAGTGAAGTTGCTCAGTCGTGTCCAACTCTCAGCGACCCCAAGGACCGCAGCCTACCAGGCTCCTCCGTCCATGGGATTTTCCAGGCAAGAGTACTGGAGTGGGGTGCCATCGCCTTCTCCCAGGGCAGCATACTTCTCTATAAAACTATTCAGGCTGTGTTTGCCAAACAAGAAGGGCTCATACACTGCTGCTGTAAATTATTTTCTCTCCTTAATTTTAGTATTTATCCTCCACCTTACAACTGCAGAATAAGAAAAATTAACCGCACTTTCTGGAAGGAAACTTCCTTTCCTTTATTATTAGGACATCTGCTCAGCATAGCTATGATGGTGCTGTTGAAGCACCCTTCTTCACTAGAAGACTGCATGTGTGGATCTGCATAGATGAACACGAGGGGACCAGCCCAGTGCACTCACTTGAATTGTCCTTTAGCTTTTCAGGCAGTTCAAGTGCCTTTGAAAAGAGCAGGAATAAAGTGACTGCTGATTAAGCAGAGGGGTTGACATGGGAATAGGTTTGTCGACTGTTTGAAAGTCACACCGCATAGACTACAACTTTTAAAATGTAAATGTATGACACAAATACTGCACAACACAAAAGGATGAAAATGATTGAGAGAACCACAAAGGACAGCTAAAGCTCTTTTCTAGCAAAAGAGAAAGATATTTATCTGGTGTCAGACGAAGAGAATTTGAAATGTTTGCTAGCTAGCATCTTCAATTAAAGAACCTAAAACTAATTTAACTTTAGTTCCTATGAACATTATTTCTTAGGTATTTTTAATTCCTAGGTAAGATTTCAAAATATGAGTTCTCATCTTTAAAAACCAGTTGTACAATATAACTGTAAAGATTATGACCAGACACTCTTTAAACGGGTATTTGATTTGACTGCTGCTGAGTCGCTTCAGTCGTGTCCGACTCTGTGCAACCCCACAGACGCCAGCCCACCAGGCTCCCCAATCCCTGGGATTCTCCAGGCAAGAACACTGGAGTGGGTTGCCATTTCCTTCTCCAATGCAGGAAAGTGAAAAGTGAAAGTGAAGTCGCTCAGTCGTGTCCGACTCTTAGCGACTCCATGGACTGCAGCCTACCAGGCTCCTCCATCCATGGGATTTTCCAGGCAAGAGTACTGGAGTGGGGTGCCTTTGCCTAAAACTCAGATAAATGGA
>SJYX01019243.1:190639-234862 GCA_006410675.1 Oreotragus oreotragus
TGGAGAAGGAAATGGCAACTCACTCCAGTGTTACTGCCTGGAGAATCCCAGGGATGGGGGAGCCTGGTGGGCTGCCGTCTATGGGGTCGCACAAAGTCGGACACGACTGAAGTGACTTAGCAGCAGCAGCAGCAGCACAAATACAGGTGTTGCTGCAACTCACAAACTGCACCTGTCTGGCAGCATGTGGGCCATTGCTGGGCCTGCACTTCCTCAAGTGCCTCTTTCAGCTCCCCTGCCCCCTGGGCCAAGGGCTTGTTAACTCCATATGAAAGGCATTCACTTCTGCAGATCTTGAGGACTTGTAGGTGGAGGAGACTGGGTTTTACCAAATCCTCATGGGATTCAAGCTCATGTGACTTCCCCACTTCCTGTTCTTATTTCCCAAGTGATAGCTCAGGACCAGATACAGAGGCAAAAGCCTCAAATAACTGTTTCACCAGCCTTCAGAACACCATAAGGTCCGATCTAGATCACAGATCTTTAGGTATACGTCTATCTTCTAGCAATTCTGCCTCTCTGATTGAATCTGAATTGATGCTTCCTTGATTTGTGACAACAGCAATAACAGAGTGCAGCGAGAAAAAACTGTTCTTTCAATAAGCTGAGCTAAATCAGGTGGATATCCTTAAGGAGGGGAGATATAAATTTTGACTGTCACAAATCAATTCCACAGGGATTCTAGATTAAAATTAATATATACATATGCATATACATATGACAACTGATTAATCTGACCTGCTTTAAAATTGAGTACTTCAGTTCCAACATTATAAAGACATAAAGAGACATTATAAAGAGAGTCTAAATGCAAACAACTCAGCACAAAAAATAACTGCAATGTATACATCAAAGGACTTATATCAAGAACTTTTAATGTAACCCTACACAGCAATAAGAAAAAGGCAACAATGGAGCAGAAATATGGGCCAAAAAAATCAACGCACATATCAAAAAGAAAATATTCAAATGTCCAATAAGCATATGAAAGGATACTCAATTTTTTAGCTATCTGAAAATTGGAAACAACCCAACAGTTCATCAAAATAGAATAAATAGTAATTTCTGATGTATGCATACATGGAATTATACACAATAATACAATTAAACTACAACTACACATAACAGAATGGATACACAAACATCTCATTGATTAAAAGACTTCTGCTAAAACACAGTACCTATTTAGTGATTCCATTTATATGAATTTCACAAACAGCAAATGAAGGGACTAATCTGAAAGAGGATACAAGTGAGCTTCTGAAGGGTTGTTAATGTTATATTTCTTCACCTGATTAGTGGTTGTGTGTGTGCGTGCTAAGTCGCTGTAGTAGTGTCTGACTCTTTGCCACCCTATGGACTGTAGCCCAACAGCTTCCTCTGTCCATGGGATTCTCCAGGCAAGAATACTCGAGTGGGTTGCTGTGCCCTCCTCCAAGGGGCCTTCCTGACCCAGGGATCAAACCCAGGTCTCTTATGTTTCCTCCATGGGCAGAAATGTTCTTTAGCACCACTTGGGAAGCCTAATTATTGGTTGCTGCTACTGCTGCTAAGTCGCTTCAGTTGTGTCCGACGCTGTGCAACCCCGTAGACAGCAGCCCACCAGGCTCCGCCATCCCTGGGATTCTCCAGGCAAGAACACTGGAGTGGGTTGCCATTTCCTTCTCCAAAGCATGAAATTGAAAAGTGAAAGTGAAGTCGCTCAGTTATATCCAACTCCTTGTGACCCCATGGACTACAGCCCACCAGGCTCCTCTGCCCATGGGATTTTCCAGGCAAGAGTACTGGAGTGGGGTGCCATCAAGGTATGCACTTAGGATTTATGTAATTTGATGTATGCATGTGGTACTTAAGTTTATGTTAAAAATAATACCATTTATCAAGCAAAATTACAGATCATTCTTTTACCTAAGGTCAAACATCTAGTGCTTACAGAGCGAGGACAACATCAGTAGCCTGAGCCCAGTCCTATCTAATTAACAACCAGAAGATTTTTTTTTTTGGAGTAAAGACCCAATATCCATTACAAATCATAATTTATTTGGAAATATCTGCTCCATTTTCCAGGAAATCAACATAAAATAAAACTTATTAGAATAAAATCTGATCCTAAGTTGGGAATCACTTGTTTTAAAATTTAATAGAGATAAACATAGAATTACTGTTTAGGGCAACAAGACAGTAATAACAGCAAATACTAGGAAGAAACCAAATACATATTTTTGACCACAAAAATTTGGAGTAGCCTAGTATGACATTTTCACAAGTTTCCAATCTTTTGAGAGTCATCCAAGTAACAAATGTATTTCATGCCATCTCACAATGGAAAAATATAGGGATTTGACTCAAAACACTGGGTAAATTTGAAAGCTAAACCATCATGACCCTATCAGCATTCCAAGAAACTTTTGAAATTAATGCATTTAAGAATGCAAAGAGTGTTTTGGATTAAAGGAGATCACAGTTACCGATAGGCTGAAAGAGGTTTACTTGAGGGTTTTAGATGATTTTGAGCCAAGTTTATTTTTTGAAAGTGTGTCTAAAAATTTCCATTCCTCTGAAACTCTGCTGCATCTTTTAAAAGCATAGCCATCACCCAAATGAACAATAAATGTCTTAGTATAAAAACAACTTTTATTTCCTCATTCATCCACTCATTCATTCAGCCATCTGTCAGTCCCATTTTAAGTATCAGGACTGTGTAAGAGCTAGACACAAATGGATAAATAAAGCAGGGCCCCTGTCATGATGCACTTCCCAATCTAAGATGAGCACTATGACATAGTGAAGACTTATAGCTGAAAACCAAAAGTGCTGACTACCATGATCTAAAATATAATTTCTTGAGAGTCATATTATCATAGGAACCAACATTTATCGAGTGCTTGCCATGTGTGAAGCATAGAAGCTGAGATTCCGATAGACGGAGCCAAGGATCCCGTAAATCCAGCTCCAGCTGTGAGTGTCTGTAGCCCTTCATCTATCCTGATACACTAAATTAACCTTAACAGCCTCTAAAACATGGAATATCATAAATAAAAACCAACTTCCAAGTAACTGTCGCAGGGGGTAACACATGGATATATCGCAGTATAACAATTTCNTCCGATAGACGGAGCCAAGGATCCCGTAAATCCAGCTCCAGCTGTGAGTGTCTGTAGCCCTTCATCTATCCTGATACACTAAATTAACCTTAACAGCCTCTAAAACATGGAATATCATAAATAAAAACCAACTTCCAAGTAACTGTCGCAGGGGGTAACACATGGATATATCGCAGTATAACAATTTCAGTATAGTTTTGACTATAAAGGGGCTTCACTAGTGGTTCACTTAGTAAAGAATTTACCTGCAACGCGGGAGACCTGGGTTTGATCCCCCATTTGGAAAGATTCCCTGGAGAAGGGAACGGCAACCCACTGCAGTATTCTTGTCTAGAGAATTCCATGGATAGAGAAGCCTGGCAGCTACACTCCACGGGGTCGCAAAAAGTCGAACACAACTGAGCAACTAACACTTTGACTATTAAGAACTCTCCTTTTTCTGCGGCATTGCTATTAATCCTTCATGTTCTCATTAAGTTCTCAGACAACTATTTTACCGGGATTCATACTGTCTAGATATATACATCAAGTCTAAGTGTTAAATGATCAACTTAATTCATTGAAAGTGAAAGTCACTCAGTCGTGTCTGACTCTTTGTGACCATGGAATTCTCCAGGCCAGAGTACTGGAATGGGTGGCCTTTCCCTTCTCCAGGGGATCTTCCCAACCCAGGGATCAAACCCAGGTCTCCTGTACTGCAGGCGGATTCTTTACCCGCTGAGCCACAAGGGAAGCCCTAATTCAAGTGTTAGCTTCCAAAGGAAACAGCTTTCACACTGCGCCCTGGGCTGCGTTGTCTCACTGCCTCCTGTTCCAGCATGCGGGTCTGTGTGCCCTCAGTAGTGTGCTGGCAGCCCGAGGTCATGGAGATGGGAAGGAAAGACTGTTCCCCTTCAAGTGCGGTCCACCCACCCCCATCCTGGGTCCATTTACAAGGCTGAATACCCAACAACAGAACCTTATTACCACAGCGGAGCCCTTCAAGAAGGGGCAAGGGTCACATTAGCTCCTCTGTTCTCAAACTTTTCTAAAATATTCGGTCTCTTTCAGTTTCTCCCACCTTTCTCCTTCGCTTGCCCTCCCGCCTCCTTCTGTAAAGCCACCCTTCTCTGCCTTGATGCGCCTCTCCTATTATGTTGTTTTCCCTGCAAAGCAGAACTTAGCAAGTATGCACTTAGTAAAAGTTCGAATGGTTGTTTGAGTTAGATGCGACACTGTGCAAAGCAGGTGGGAAATTAGCAACTGCCTCCTGCAAAGAGGACCACAGACATCTCTGCTAGTGTCCCAGCACAACAGACCTTGCTAAGATCTCCAGGTGCTGGAAAGACTACCCCAGAGGCACACTAGCAATAATTCTCGCTAGTGAGAGGCCTGTTCTCATGTAGAATGGGGGCATACACCATGGCACAATGCAGGCAAGTTAACACAGCAGCATCTGCCTTCTCTGCATTCTTCACACTGCTTCTCTTGACGCGTGCCTAAGATCAACAGTGAGCTAAGCCGGGACAGGGGAGCCTGGTGGGCTGCCGTCTATGGGGTCACACAGACTCGGACACGACTGAAGCGACTTAGCAGCAGCACCAAGCTAATTTGATGATGGCGCTATCAGAAGCCATCATAAAATCTAATGTGACCAATTTCTCTGAGGCTTTCTTGACTTCACTTTTATGCCACAGTCTTTTCTGGTAGAAACTATAACACTTCTGCTTATGAATATGGCTATTCATGCTCCCCACGCTGTGATGTTATGTCACGAGAACCAACTGTCACCCGTCCATGACAGGGAAAGCACCAAATCACACTTTGGGGGAAAATCTCCAGAAGACGGAAAGGTGTTAAACGTGCCCTACAAAACATGAGAAAGGCAGAACTATGTCCAAATATAGTTACGATATCTGTGTGTTTGCCTACACCAGCAATCCCTGCCAGTCTAAATTCGTGAGGAGCGGGATATTATATAAATAAGGAACTGTATCACAGCAGCTAAAGAATGGCTTCTGTCCAAGACACAGAAAAGAGAAGTGAATATCTTAAGTATGTAATGAAATAGCATAATTACTTCTGTTACTCAGCCAGTATCTATTCTTATTGATAATTATTCTATCTCTAGTTACTGCATGCTGTGTGCATGCAGTCACTCAGTTATGTCCAACTCTTTGTGAACCCATGGACTGTAGCCCACCAGGCCCCTCTGTCCATGAAATAGTCCAGGCAAGAATACTGGAGTGGGTTACCATTTCCTCCTCCAGGGGATCATCCCAACCTAGGGATTGAACCCACGTCTCTTGCATCTTCTGCATTGGCAGGCAGACTCTCTACCACTGAACCGCCCAGGAAGCACCCTCCCTAACTCACATCTCTCTAGTGATAGAGAGAAATGAAGTTAATTATTGGATGGCAAGAATGAAAGATTTTATTACTGTTTCTTTGCATTGTTAATTAATTGCTTAGTATTCACTGACTTCCCTACTTTAAAAAATTAAGTTAGCAAAAATCTCTCAAATCTTGTGCTTTCCTTTTCTCAAGAAAGATACAAAGTGATATATTTTAAATTTTCTTTAAAAGAAAAAAATTAGCTCCCAATGAAAGTTTTCCTGCGCTATTTTTTCCCATTCACCAATTTATGTTCCAAAAGTTCTTTGTAACTTGGTGCATTTACATTTAAATGTTTGAAACTATTTTTATAAGTCATTTTAATAGGCATCTATAAGTAGTCTTGTGGAGATAAAATTGGAAAGAAAAGTTTCCATGTCCCTCTTCATATAATACTTTCAGAGTTATACCAAACAACTGAAAGCAGAAGATACTGAAGCTGAGAAAATCTATGTAGTTACAATGAATAGGGAAGATGTAGCATCTGAAATAGGGTTTGAACCATTTAGGGAGAATCTTTTTTGTTATTTTTATCAGTTTCTTTCAAATGGCGAACTTCATTTGTGAATAACTTTTTGTCTTTCACTTACAACAAATAATAATTTTCCATACTTCTGAGCTGATCCTGACTGTATCTGCAAAGTTTATATTCTGTGATGAAGCAGATTTCCTGCTAAATCAGGATTTCTCTTTCCACTTTTTGATGTTGGGTTGCCTTGATTGGACCCAAAAAAAAAAAAAAAAATAAGGAGCTGTCCATCTGTTTTCTTTTCAGGTCTTCTCTGTCCCTTTTGAAATTAGTTACAGCCTGCTTTTTGTAGTGTTGTAACCAGCCTGACCTAATTTAATTACCGTGACTTGTGTGGTTTAAAGATAAATACTTTTATTCAATCTGTCTACTTTGTGGATGTTTCCCTCCCTTTCATACAACCCTCTATATTTTAGCATTCAAAACCCTTGTTACTTCTTTCTTTTGGGGGCTAACACAGAGTTAGTTTTTATAGTGGTGTCTATATTCACAAGTTTTCTTTGATGCCGTGTTTGCTTTCTCCCTGCTTTGCTGTATCTGTGTCTGTGCTGGGAATTGTGGGCTTTTGTGGGATCCAGACTAAACATTCTTTGACTTGAATCACAGAGCATCACTACTGTATGTGTCTCTGGGCAAACCCAACTGCTCTAATTTAGAAATAGAAGGGGCAAAAAAAAAAAAAAAAAAAAAAAAAAAAACCAAAAACAAGACTGAAAGGAACATGGCAAGGACTTGGGGTTTAGAGATACTGAACTGAAAAATCTCCCTCCACGGAATGTACTACCAGGCCCAGGAGAAGCTTAGACATTCACTCAGGTTATTTAAAGTGGAAAACCTATTTCTGTTATTTCAGATTCACTGCTTTGTAAAGGGAATGCCTACCATTTTACTGGTGTTTTTTTCCTGAGAGAAGAAGCCATGCAGAAAGACTTTCAAGTAAAAAGACGGCAAGCAGTGGCTGTGGAGCTGTGTGCTCTAATAAAATGAACATCATCATAACATGAGTAGTGACTAACCAGCACCAGGGTTTTATGGGGGAGTGCCGAGCATGATCAGAGTTACTCTATTAGCTTCCATGGGCTCACGTGATAATGTACCACCTGAGAGAACCCTTTAGTTTTCACAGAAAGGAACATATGCTGAATACTTATGGGAAATAAAACCAAGTGTAAAATCATATCTGAGTCCTGAACAGAATATGTCTCGCTACAGGCGTTGTGCAGCCCTTTGCCCGTCCCTATAGATTCCCGTCTTAAAAAATGTTCCCACAGCACACTGCCTTTGCAAACCGCCACACAGAAAATGTGAATGGGGCCTATTCTGCCACATGCAACACTATCTGAAATGGCACAAAAACTTGCTGTTCCACAAAATAGACCATTCTCTTAAAAAAAAAAAAAACTCAGAGAAAAAGAAATTCAAGAATGCTGTTGCCCTTCACAAACTCTGATTTGCTTGGGAACATGAAAAGATATTTTTATCTTGCAAATTAAGTTTAAATAAATGATTAGAAAGACATCATTAAGAAAAAAGCTCTATTTGAACTGTACAAATAATATTGTACCTCAAACAGAAGGAAGCTTTTTAGTAAATGCCAAAAGCCAAAACTCTGCAGATTAGCAATGAAACAGATTCATTATGTCAGTTTTCACAATGCGCTGACATTGCCAAAAAAATAGTTTCTTGCCATAGTGGTATTTAGATAATGACAAATCCTTTAAAATAATCATTAGCAAGAGAATACTGAGCATAAATATCATAAAACAATGACAAAAATCCCACCACAAGAAGTCACAGTTCAAATTAATTAGTATGCTCAAGTTACATTTAATTTGGGGAAGCAGCTTAAGTAGTTTATGGTTAATACTGAATTTTCGTCAACCCTCTATGAGTTATAGCTCCTTTGTTCAGAGTTATAGAAAACCTGTTTCTAAGTTAATAACAGTGATGTTAATCAGAGAAAGTACAGCAGGAACCTGGTACCAACCTAAGACAGCAAATACTATCACTATAGGAGGAGGGCAATTTCTGATGCTATAATATCTTAGATATAAAGGGAATAGGCACTAACTTGATGGGATTCACAAAACTGCAGAAAGAAGCTAATACTTAGATAGCAGACATCAAGCTACATAAATTATGAACTGCACACACTGCACACACTTTGAGATAAAAGTACATGATTTACTAATCAATTCCAATTTAACCATGTGGTTTAGCAAAACTTAAATATTAATATAGCTATTATTTAATTCATTAATTTCTCCAATTGTGACAAGCTTCAGAAAGTCTATCTACAGGGTTAAAATAACATATAGACAAATTAGCACTACAAAAAAGAAGTAAATTCAGAAAGATTAGGATAAAGACATCTTAATTACTGCTGGGGTACATAGAAAGAGACTCTTTCTCAACAAAATTCTTTCCCTGAAATTTATGTGAAATACCATACAATAGGAGAATTCTACAATAAAGATATTAAGGGGCAAATTTGAACTAATATTAAAATATAAGAAAGCTACAGCAATTAAGTGTTCAGTACTATTTAGAAATAAATGAGCTAAACAGTAAAAACTAATTAGTTCAAAAATAGAATCAACTATATATAAAACTTGATTTACAAAAAACTGGTAAAATTTCAAACAGCAGAAAAAATACATTATTCAATAAATGATGTTGGGATAACTGACTAATCTGGAGGAAAAAATAAATTGAATCCCTACATCACTCTCCTCAGCAAAATTAATTCCAGATGGATAAAAAACTTAAAATCTAAAGAAAAGAAAAAGAGGAAATAACCCTTGAGGCACAGGAAGAAAATGTACACTTAAAATACTCTTGGTAGAGGGAAATCCTATTTAAGCAAGACTAAAAACCAGAGATAATAATAATAAAAATATTGATCATGGTGACCCCATAACTGTGAAATATCATAAAGTTAAAACAAAGTTTAGGAGAAAATATTATTAAATTAATGGGGGAAAAGGAGATCTTAATACCTGATGCATACAAGAGCATTTGCAATAAGAAAAAGTGAATATTCCAAGAGAAAATTAAAGGAAGCAGATAGTCAATTTAATCGACATAGCTAATAATAACTGATGATCTTCAAGCTCTCTGCTAAAGAAATTAGATGCATATTACTGAAGCATCACAGAAAATGTATATAAAATTTCCATGCACTATTATCCTACTATACTAGTTTTGTAGATAACAGAACTGAAGCTCAGAAAGTCTCATATCCAAATTTACGTAATTAAGGAGTAGCAGAGCAGCAATTTGATTTGTCAGGCTCTTAATCTGTGCTCTGATTTTTCAATGACACCTCCCACAAGTAAAGAAATACTAAACTTGAATTCCCTGATTCTCTACGGGAGTTCCAAGGGAGTTCCAATTTGCCTTTGAACAAGATTCCTATTGGTTTTTAATGCATTTTAAACTCTGATAAGCACTGAGGCTTATCACACTTTGATTATCATGGCATCACTGACTCAATGGACATGAGTTTAGGCGAACTCTGAGAGATGGTGAAGGACGAGGAAGTCTCGTGTGCTGCAGTCCATGGGGTCACCGAGTCAGACACAACTTGGCAACTGAACAACAATGGACAAAACTTAATCAAAAAGACTGTAAAAATTGTTTTTCACTGTTGTAGACGAAAAAGATCGTGGGTAGGGTTGAGAGAAGGGGGGAGAGGGAAGGGGAGGGAGGTGGGAAGAGAAAAGCCATAGAGTCAGTGTGTAGTTTGAAACCTTTGGAAAGACTGAGTAATTCTGTCAATATGCAACAAATTTTAAATGGATTTGACTTTGCAACCTCACTTCTGAGAATTTACCCTGAATGGATAGAGTCCAAAGAGATACACTGCATTAGTTTCTTATTGCTGCGATGACATATCACTACAAGCTTCATGGCTTAAACACAAATATATTAAAAATGCAAGTTTATTATCTCACAGTTCTGAAGGTCAGAAGTCCTAAAATGGGCTTAGAGAACTAAAATTAAGGTGTTAGCAGTGCTGTAATTTTTTCTGGGGCCTCTAGGGTAAATCAATCTATTTGTTTACCTTTTCCAGATCTTAGAGGTTACTTATGTTCCTTTGTTCATGGTAACTTATCACCAAAGTCAAAGCCGATGAGCATCTTCAAATCTCTCTCTCTCTCCCCCTCTGACATTAATGCCCCTATCTTCCTCATATAAGCTTTGAGATTTCATTGCTTAATCCAGGAAAATCTCTCATCATAAAAGTCTTTAACTTAATCACAACTACAAAGTCCTGTTCCAGCATTGGGAAGTGAAAGTGTTTGGAGGTCCATTATTCTGTCTACTGCAGACACAAAGAGATTCTTTTTTTTAATCACAGTGTCATTTTAATAGTAAACAATTCATTAATAGTAATCCCTTATGGCAGAAAGTGAAGAAGAACTAAAGAGCCCCTTGATGAAAGTGAAAGAGGAGAGTGAAAAAGTTGGGTTAAAGCTCAACATTCAGAAAACTAAGATCATCGCACCTGGTCCCATCACTTCATGGCAAATAGATGGGGAAACAGTGGAAACAGTGACAGACTTTATTTTGGGGGGCTCCAAAATCACTGCGGATGGTGACTTCAGCCATGAAATTAAAAGACTCTTACTCCTTGGAAGAAAAGCTATGACCCACCTAAAGAGCATATTAAAAAGCAGAGACACTGCTTTGCCAACAGAAGTCCATCTAGTCAAGTCTATGGTTTTTCCAGTGGTCATATATGGGTGAGAGAGTTGGGCTATAAAGAAAGATGAGCAGCAAAGAATTGATGCTTTTGAACTGTGGTGTCGGACAGCAAGCAGATTCAACCAGTCCATCCTAAAGGAGATCAGTCCTGAATATTCATCAGAAGGACTGATGCTGAAGCTGAAACTCAAATCCTTTGTCCACCTGATGCAAAGAGCTGACTCATTTGAAAAGACCCTGATGCTGGGAAAGATGGAAGGCTGGAGGAGAAGGGGACGACAGAGGATGAGATGGTTGGATGGCATCACCAACTCAATGGACATCAGTTTGAGTAAACTCCAGGAATTGGTGGTGGACAGGGAGGCCTGGCATGCTGCAGTCCATGGGGTGGCAAAGAATCAGACACGACTGAGCGACTGAACTGAACTGAACTGAAGTGAAACAAGTAAGAACATAGAGGGCCATTCATACAGCAGATTGTCATGTTTTCTGTAATGCAATACTACATGACCATTAAACATGATAATTATCTCTACTGACTGAGGGAAATATTTCACACTTTGATGTTAGAAGGAAAATTTTGTAGTAAGACTGTTCACAGTCACACATAGAATCAGATAGACAGATCTAAAGAGAGACAAAGAAATAAAGGAAAAAATGAATATATGAAAAGATGTGATGGCTTTAGCTTGAATGTACAAAGTAAAGTAAAAGGGAAAGTCTCTCAGTTGTGTCCGACTCTTTGCAACCCCATGGGCTATACAGTTCATGGAATTCTCCAGGCCAGAATACTGGAGGGGGTAGCCTTTTCCTTCTCCAGGGGATCTTCCCAACCCAGGGATCGAATCCAGGTCTCCCACATTGAAGGTGGATTCTTTACCAGCTGAGCCAGCAGGGAAGCCCAAGAATACTGGAGTGAGTAGCCTATCCCTTCTCCAGGGGATCTTCCTGACCCAGGAATCCAACCAGGGTCTCCTGCATTGCAGGTGGATTCTTTACCAGTGGGCTAGCTACTAGGGAAGTCTAACATAATAACACTTAACTTTCGGCAAAGAAGCCATAACCAGGATAAACATTCTCATCTTCTTAGAGCACAATTACACATAGGCCTAACTCACTTTTCTGTATAATATGCAAGACTCAATAAACACTCTTTAACTACTCAGATGTAGGAGCTTTAACAGACCAGTAATATGATTTCTGTAGTAAGAAACCTGTAACTAGTAAAATATTAGGCCCCCAAAGGCCTAGATGTATTAGAAAACCAATTTTTCATGGTAAAAAGCCTTGAGTAAATCTAACCTATGTAAAGCATCTAACATGTGAAATATTTTAGAATGAATTTGAAATCTATCCAGAATTGTTTAGAACAAACCCAATTTTCTAATGGCCATCAGACATCTCAAATTAGGCTTCAACATTATGGCAAGTGGCCAATGGATCTTAATGAATTAGAACAGTACACTCTCATCTGGAAAACTGGTTTAATGTTAAATAGGTTTCTATGCAGATTAAATGAAATACAACATAAAAAGCACCTTATATAGAGGGTAGCACATAATAGGTGTTTTTTAAATGCCAGTTCTTTTTTTTAGCCATCATTTGATATCTACAGAGAACTTTATTCACTGAGTTATTATCCATCAGAAAAAGAAGGCCTCTGAACTACAGACATATAAATACTGAATATCTAGAATAGACTTCAAACAGGATTAGAGGACAGAAAACATTTGTACCAAAGGGTTATTAGAAGTCAGTTGCTTAGCTAGTAAATTATATTGCTATTGTTGCAAGCCAAATGCTTCCTATTCCTAGCCTGGCACTTGCACTATAAGCAGTCTGCAAACTGATGTGGTTGAGGGGGGTGGGGCAACATTTTCATTGGTCTACGAGCAAAACAGTCTTACCTCTTCTTCATGAATATGAATTATCTCCCACAAGAGAGTTTTGATATAGCAGGAGAATATCAATAGTTGGAGACCTTAGCATATAAAAAGGACTTGGGGATATTAACGAATCAAGAGGCTCTGTTCAATTAGATATTTTAGTAATGCCAGGGGATAGCATTACTGCTTTCAAGATGTGGTGGAGTCGTCACATGTGATAAATAGAAAAGGGCCTCCCACAAGTCCTTAATAATGACATTAGCCAACCTGAATTGATTATTTTCCATGGGCCAGACTCTTTGCTCAGCACTTGAACCCCATGAGATATAGACTATTATTAACTGAACTTTACAAATGAGGAAACTGAGCACAATAGTGGTTATGGGACTTGCTGAAATTCACAGAGCTATTAACTATCGCAGGCAGGATTCAAATCTAGAAACCTAGACTCCAGAGCTTTATGGTGAACCATGATTCCTTTCTGCTCCCTTGCTGTTCACATTTCTGGGGCAATACCCGAAAGAGGTCTTCTAACAAAGCTCAGTAAAACATTCAGTGATGAGGTCAACCTGCTGGACTTGGGAACTACTCTTTTTAATCCCAAAGACTGACAACATTAGGGAAACTGAGGCAATTTAGTAAAATTGGTATTGAGAGTAGTTATATCTCACTCTGAATCTCTTACATACTAATCTAATTCTGTCGGTATCTTTTATACCACCTAAAATTATTTGTACTATTCATGACAAACTTCTAAGCACGAAACAGATATAATCTAATTTTAGAGTAAAAACTGAAATAGGGTTTTTCCCCAGTTACCCTCTGAACCACCCAGATGCTCATACTGAGCATTTTAAGAAGCATTCAGTGGCAAGTCATGATCTTCTGGGAAAACATCAGAACTGGACCTAACTCGGTGATAAGGTGCCTTTTATGTGTCTTCGTTTTCTTCAACCCTGCTAGACCCATGGTTCCCTGAGTCCTTTACTGCTTCTAACCCAGTTATGGTTTCTTCTCTTGCTTGATTTGTGATCCTCAGAATCCCAATTGCCACAATAAGGTTGAAGCCAGAGGGAAAGTCCTTGATTTTGCCCTCTTACCACCTCTGCTATACAGCTGGTCACAAACTCCAAGCTGGTTCCCCATAGCATTCCTGGTCCCAAGTTCTCTTCCTTACTTGTCCCGGCAAAGACATCCTACTCCTGATATCAAAGCCACATCCCATCTAGTAAAGCCAAGCGTAGTCTACATGGACTCTGGCTCCCTGTGAATGTGGGTGAGCTTATTTCAAACTTTACCTCTGAAGGGCGCTGAACACTGAAAAGGACTGGTGAACACATCGGGATGCTGGGTGGACGTGCCTCTAGAGAAAGCATGGGAGCCCCACACCAACCCCACCCTCCCACACCTTTTCCATTAGGCAGTCCTTGAGTTGTATCTTTTATAATAAGCCAGTAAACGTCCATGAGGAGAATCAATGGTTTTTAAATAGTCACCCTTTCAAGGCATAACAATAAACCCTATTTGTCTTAAGTCTAGGGTTGATGCTGTACTAGCCCCTTTAACATGCTGTTGTTTAGTTGCTAAGTTGTATCCAACTCTTTTGCTACCCCATGGACTGTAACTCACCAAGCTACTCTGTCCATGGAATTTCCCAGGCAAGAGTACTGGAATGGGTTGCCATTTTTTTCTCTGGGGGATCGTTCCTGATCCAGGGATCGAGCCCACGTCACAGGTATTGCAGGTGGATTTTTTACCCCTGAGCCACCTGGGAAGCCCTTAAACAGAGATGGTAAAGACATAACAAGTTAAAAATAAAAAGGGAGCAAAGAAACACCCATTATGGTTCATATAAATGGATTTCTGTGTGGTCCAATTTTGGATGTATGACAAGAACAACATGAGATCATTGAAAGAGGACATCTTTAACCACACAGAATTAGTATATTTATGACTCTATCCTTTGTATTTCAACAAACTCATCTACAAAGCAATAATTCACTTACTAAATAAACATATATTTAGTATTTATCATGTTCTGTGTTATGGGCTAGGAACTTCAGGCATAGTGGTATATATAAGAAAAATTTGCTGCAAGGTCAAGTCATGGATGCTCAATAATTAACTGCAGCAAATGTAGTCATTGTTTGAGATACCAGAGCATGTAAAAAATTTGTAAAGAAAAAAAGCAAAAGGCATACTAACCGGAAAAAAATTTAAAGATTTTTTTTTTTGAGGTTGCCACAAAATGTTATTTAAGTAATTTAAACTTAGGAAAAAATCTCCACCTCTTTTCATGCATACTGTATTCATGACATGAATTGAAAAACATAAATTCCATTTTTTAACTCTTTACATGTAAAAATTTTGGTAAAGCAACTGACACATAAATGATGCTAATGCAGTTATGTTTATCTTTATCTGATTTATATAAATAATTATATTCAAAGTAATAAAAATGTTTAAATATATTCCTTTTAAAGTAATACCAAATTATCCGAGTTTGAGCATGCTCCAGGAATTGGTGATGGACAGAGTAGCCNTATCTCTTTACATGTAAAAATTTTGGTAAAGCAACTGACACATAAATGATACAAATGCAGTTATGTTTATCTTTATCTGATTTATATAAATAATTATATTCAAAGTAATAAAAATGTTTAAATATATTCCTTTTAAAGTAATACCAAATTATCCGAGTTTGAGCATGCTCCAGGAATTGGTGATGGACAGAGTAGCCTGGCATGCTGCAGGCCATGGGGTCGCAAAGAGTCGGACATGAGTCGGACATAACTAAAAATCATCCAAAAATAATATTAACACTTAATAAGGATGAGCTTCTTCTTCAAATTATGATAATTACAATAAGAAGAAAAATCTCAAAATTTCCAAAAAATGTTAAGTGAACAGCAAATACTATCACTATAGGAGGAGGGCAATTTCTGATGCTATAATATCTTAGATATAAAGGGAATAGGCACTAACTTGATGGGATTCACAAAACTGCAGAAAGAAGCTAATACTTAGATAGCAGACATCAAGCTACATAAATTATGAACTGCACACACTGCACACACTTTGAGATAAAAGTACATGATTTACTAATCAATTCCAATTTAACCATGTGGTTTAGCAAAACTTAAATATTAATATAGCTATTATTTAATTCATTAATTTCTCCAATTGTGACAAGCTTCAGAAAGTCTATCTACAGGGTTAAAATAACATATAGACAAATTAGCACTACAAAAAAGAAGTAAATTCAGAAAGATTAGGATAAAGACATCTTAATTACTGCTGGGGTACATAGAAAGAGACTCTTTCTCAACAAAATTCTTTCCCTGAAATTTATGTGAAATACCATACAATAGGAGAATTCTACAATAAAGATATTAAGGGGCAAATTTGAACTAATATTAAAATATAAGAAAGCTACAGCAATTAAGTGTTCAGTACTATTTAGAAATAAATGAGCTAAACAGTAAAAACTAATTAGTTCAAAAATAGAATCAACTATATATAAAACTTGATTTACAAAAAACTGGTAAAATTTCAAACAGCAGAAAAAATACATTATTCAATAAATGATGTTGGGATAACTGACTAATCTGGAGGAAAAAATAAATTGAATCCCTACATCACTCTCCTCAGCAAAATTAATTCCAGATGGATAAAAAACTTAAAATCTAAAGAAAAGAAAAAGAGGAAATAACCCTTGAGGCACAGGAAGAAAATGTACACTTAAAATACTCTTGGTAGAGGGAAATCCTATTTAAGCAAGACTAAAAACCAGAGATAATAATAATAANCGCTTTCACTGACCTATACACAGGACCAGTACAAAATAGATTTTGCATGGGCTCCCCTGATAGCTCAATTGGTAAAGAATCTGCTTCAATGCAGGAGACCCCAGTTCAATTCCTGGGTTGGAAAGATACGCTGAAGGGAGAGGCTACCCACTCCAGTATTCTTGGGCTTCCTTGTGGCTCAGCTGGTAAAGAATCTACCTGCGATGTAGATTCTCAGTATGTGTGATGTACTTCTGTATATAGATATAAATCATTTTTATGCTTAAATTCTTCTATTTTAACTCTACTGTTATAAACATGTATTATTTTAGTAATAATTTGAAATCAGCTAAGTTTGCTTTAATTAACAATCTAGCATTAGACAAGCCATATTATTTTAAAACAAAGTGAGTCACTCAGCTATATCTGATTCTTTGTGACCCCATGGACATTTGCGACCCCATGGCATTCTCCAGGCCAGAATATTGGAGTGTTTCCCTTCTCCAGGGGATCGTCCCAACTCAGGGATCAAGCCCAGGTCTCCCGCATTGCATGCAGAATGTGTTTTACACTGGTCCTGATGTGTGGATAGAAAGCAGATCCATGGTTCCCAGGGGACGGTAGAGGAGTATGGGAGGGAGGGATGACAAACAGAGAGCTTCTGGGGTCATGGACATGTGTGCTGTCCCGACTGTATCTGTACTGTCTCGACTGTGGTAATGATTTCACAGGTGTATGTATGTGCTTAGTCGCTCAGATGTGTCCAACTCTTTGCAACCCCATGGACTATAGCCCTCCAGGCTCCTCTGTCCATGGGGATTCTCCAGGCAAGAATACTGGAGTGGGTAGCCTATCCCTTCTCCAGGGGATCTTCCCAACCCAGGGATTAAATCCAGGTCTCCCACATTGCGGGTGGATTCTTTACTGTCTGAGCCATCAGGGAAGCCCAGTGTATGTATACCTGTGTCAACTGTATCAAATTGTGATACAATTAATTAAAATATGTATATATGATTTGAACATAATTTAAATATATATATATATACATACCTTAAATATGATATGATTTTAAATGTATTTATGGTTTTCAACTTTGCTTTGCCCTAATAAAGTTGTTTTTTAAAAAAATGATCTTATGCCCACAAACCTAATACTTACAGTATCTCAGCATATGGCATTGTCACCCATCTGATTACTTAAAAACTAAGCTGGAGTCAAGGATACGTAACTCCATCACCTCCCATATCAAAGAAATTACCAAGTTCAGGCAACTAAATTTGTTCATTGTCTCTCCATCTCCACTGCCTCTCTTCTAGTTAAATTTATCTTCATCTCTCACCTGGATTGCTACAATAACTGGCCTCCAAGAATTTATTCTAGCTCCTATCCAACCTGTACTCTATGGTATGGAAAATTAACATTTTCAAAATGTAAATGTGATCTTATTGCATCCCTAATCTTTCTTCTCCCACTACTTAGCCCAATTTATAATCTATTTTTCCTGTGGTCTTAGAATGATGACCAAAATTTTTAACACAGCCCACAGAACACTGTTATTTGGTCTGAATCTTATCAACCTCTCCAATTTTTTTGCCTACCAGTCACTCTGGCTTTCTTTCCAGGCTTTCTCGCTCCACAGGGATTTTACATATACTTTGTCCCTCAATAAAGGATTCTCTTCTTCCTCTCCACTTTAACCTGTTTAACCCCTGCTCAATCCTCTGATCTCAAGGGAAAGATCATTTCCTTTACTTTTCCAAATTAGGTTAAGTTTGTATCATATACTTTTCCAAAACTGACTTATTTTCTTTGAACCTACCACTTTTAAAATTATACTTTATTAATTTGATTAGTTGCATCAGATCAGCGTCTCCTCTACTGTGTAAGTTCCAGGATCAACATTTTAGTTCATCTTTGTCTCCATAGGGCTACATTTCATATATTGGTAATAATTACTCACAAATAAGCTGTCTCTGGAAGACAGATCTCATCATGACTCTCTTCAAACAGTGATTTTTGTATTGTCTAACATGTCCTGAAGGTTAACTGATTATTTTGAATGTATAAATATGTTTGTAAGTTTTTTTTTAAATAAAATTTGGATCACAAATTCACAGAAGGCTTTCATTGAAGTAGATTTCACTATGAAAGCACTTGAATACTTGGCTCCAGTTTGTTATTTTCCTGTTTTATTTTTTTTTTAAGACAGCCTGTTGTCCTTTGATCTTGCTCTGACACCTGCACCAACCTACTTCTTTCATCTTAAGAGGTCCCTGTAGGATTCAAGGTCATGTGGATAAAATTAAAATAGAGGTCATGTGATTGAAACTATTCTTCACAACTTCTCCCAAAATACACAGACACATATTCATACAAACACTTGGATCTGATTTTCAAAGGGCCCAATTTGTCTTGTAAATTTTATATTTCCATTTCATGGACCTTCTCACAAAGACAGTAAAACACAAGTTGCCTACATTTTTGTGTTACAAAATTAATCTTTTGTGACAGTGCATGACCATTTCCCTTTCACTGACATTCTAATATTTCCCTATTTCTTCAATATATTAAAAAAAAATATTGAAAAAATTTTTCCCAGTTGGCTTTTCTAAAAGGCTGTTGCATCCATCATTATGAAATGATCAGATGAATATTACCATGGTTTAGTGTTCCCTCTGCAAAATGTAAACAAGTTGGGTTGGNACTGACATTCTAATATTTCCCTATTTCTTCAATATATTAAAAAAAAAAACTATTGAAAAAATTTTTCCCAGTTGGCTTTTCTAAAAGGCTGTTGCATCCATCATTATGAAATGATCAGATGAATATTACCATGGTTTAGTGTTCCCTCTGCAAAATGTAAACAAGTTGGGGTGGGAAGTAGGAGATTCTTTGAGGAACCAGCTAAGGATCATGGAATTATTTTACATCTGTTTCTTAGTAATAAGCTTTCTGTTTTCAGTAAAGGGAAAAATGTGGTCTTAGAAGTCAACAAATTCCTTGCAAAACAGGGAGAATTAGAATTTCTAACAGCCTTTAAAAAGAATGTTAATTTATATAATTTATAAAAATACAACAGATATTAATAAAAAAAGAGTAATATTTATTGTAAAATGTGAATTTTAATCCTTAGTTCTATTGAATCAATGAAAGATTTTAAAAAAAATATTATATGACTTAAATTTATGATAAATTTCCCAATTATGTATCTCTAGTTCCATGATAAGAGACTTAATTTTACGTATGTCTGGTGACTATATATCCTGAATCAACATTTCATGTTAACACACTTCAGCAGTAATGCAGTAATAGTCACTTAAAACAGGAAATGAAATGGTAAAAGTTAATTTTGGGTCCTTCTCACTCTTCCCTCCTAGCTTCCCAATCAAGTTAACATTTTTTTGAGCAGTTTCCAAAAGGACTCTGAATTAAACAATCCCCAGATATCTACCTTTTGCTTATTCTTTATCAGGCCATTATCTCTGAAATACCCCAGCCAAACTAGAAATTCAAGGCTAATTTGGAATACTCTTGCTTTCTTACAGCTTGAAGAAAAGATAAAGGTCAGAAGGCTTAAGGGGATGGACAGAAGTCACAAATTAGAAATAAACAAAGGAAGCTCCCTTGCAGTAGAACTATTTAAAACATACGCCAATAAAACGTTCAAAGGATTCCTACAGAGCTTCAAAGATAAACATATGCAATTGTTTTTTTTCTTGAAAAACTCCTCTTACCTGAAGGTTTAAACTCAAATATATAACATGGTTCAATGGAAAAATACAAATGACAGCCTCTCGGTATTTTACGCATTTACTAGGAGTTAAAAATTTTACTGTAGGTCACCACGAATTCCAGCTCTACTTGCTCTTAGTTGTGAGACTTGGGCAAGTCATTTACTGTCAGCTTGCCCCAGCTGCAATAATTACAATTCTCAGTTCATGAAGTGCTAAGGGAATAATACAAGCAAAATTCTTAAAACCATGTTAGTCACACAGAAACGCTCACTAAATGCCATCTATTATTAACAATTTTATTTTTATCATCAGCATTATTCCAATAAGGCTGAGGTATCGAAGGGGCTGGGCATGAAAAATTCTAATCTATAAGATATCAACAGCAATAAATCTGTGGAAGGTGCTGGGCTTCACTTTAAAACACACTGAAAAAGCTCTTTTGGTCCTCACATGATGAGAGAATTGAAACTTTAAATACAGGGCTATTTTTCCATATGTTTATTGGTAGCTTAGACTCAGAAGTTTGGGAAAAAAATAAACTGAAATATGAGAAAAAAATGTGAGATATTTTTAAAAATCCAGAAGACAAAAAAAAAAAAAAACCACACACACAAAGTATAAAAATTGGAAGTGGGAGATTATTAAGAAATAATAAAGTTCCCAGAATTGAGAAACACTATATATCTTCAGATTACAAGAGAAGAAACTAAATGCGTCCAGATATTTTTTAAAAAGTACTTGCCACCTTACCAGGAACTAAAGAACAAAAATCAGTCTGTTATTGGTTTCTTCACTGATTTCATAGCATTGAAGTATGTATACTATCATGTAAGAAACGAATCGCCAGTCTGTGTTCGATACAGGATGCAGGATGCTTGGGGCTGGGGCATGGGGATGATCCGGAGGGATGATGTGGGGTGGGAGGTCGGGGGGGTTCATGTTCGGGAGTTCAAATGAAAAAAAAAAAAAAGAAAGAAAGAAACTAGAAAACAATGGAGTAATTCTTTCAAAATTCCCCAAATCCAAAACTCAGTAAAAATTGTGGAATGTTTTATGCACAGAAACCCTGAATGAATGTTTGCTTATTTTTAAGTTTTTGTCCCATATTCTCTGGTCTTATTAGGTAAGTCTAGAGTGCTATAACAAAACAATCCCCAAGAAAAGCTTCAACATAAGACGGAAGACCTTGTGTACTGTTTCAGAGGACAGCTCAGAGGATTGCAATACCAGACCAATAGGACAACTCTGTCATTTTCTATGTACAACTTGCCTCTCTACAACCCTGGTAGTTTCTCCAGATCTTCCAAAACATTCACATCACAGCAGGAAAGAGTAAAAAGTAAGTTTAGTGTCTGTCTGCTCCTTTTAAGGGTATGACCTGGAATTGACATGTATTATTTCGTTTCACGCTATTTAAATATAAATTAGGCACATGGCCAAACATGGATGCAAGCGGGTCTTGCTGGCCCTCGCTGAGTGACCAGGCACCCAGGTAAAATTTGAAAGCATAATCACAAAAAAAGGACAGGTAAATTAATCCTTGTAGAAAAGTTGTCATCTGTTTCACTAGTCTGTAAACATACCGAAAGTCTTGTCATACTCTCTAGCCTTACACAGCATCATTTTAGGACACTTTCTCTTCTTATTATGTAACTCATAGTGACTATACTTACATATCAAGCATATTATTGACTATTATGCTTTATTTAGGAGAAGGCAATGGCAACCCACTCCAGTGTTCTTGCCTGGAGAATCCCAGGGATGGGAGAGCCTGGTGGGCTGCCGTCTATGGGGTTGCACAGAGTCAGACATGACTGAAGCGACTTAGCAGCAGCAGCATGCTTTATTTATTGCAACTGAATCCAAATAGAAGTTTATTGTACAATAGATAAATAGGAGGCACTATTCAAACTTCCTTGTAATAAATCAGAACCATCCCAAGTACAAATGCAAGTTTGTGTAATACGATTAAAGCTACTTTAAACTATTATTTTAAAGTTCTTGAAATCTTTAATAATAATTTCAAGTTTAAGCGAGCTTTATTTATTGCAACTGAATCCAAATAAAAGTTTATTGTACAATAGATAAATAGGAGGCACTATTCAAACTTCCTTGTAATAAATCAGAACCATCCCAAGTACAAATGCAAGTTTGTGTAATACGATTAAAGCTACTTTAAACTATTATTTTAAAGTTCTTGAAATCTTTAATAATAATTTCAAGTTTAAGCGGTATTTTCCTTTACTAATTTCCTTTAATAATTACCATTACTATATATATAGAAGGATATTAGCTTTTTTTTCTTCTTAAATCAACTATATTCTAAAACTTTTTAAGGAATAAAAATAGAGTACAAATAAATTTAAAAGTTTCTGTTTTATGAGGAAAATAGATCTTCTGTGTGCTTAGTCACTTAGTCGTGTCCAACTCTAAGCAATCCCATGGGCTGTAGCCCACCAGGCTCCTCCATCCATGGGATTCTCCAGGCAAGAATACTGGAGTGGGTTATTCCTGGCTTAAAGGGAAGACAAATAATAAAGATTATTTTTTTTAAAAGTAAATTATGTGGTATTTCAAAAGCTGATATGTGCTATACAGGAAAGTGGAAGGTGACGGAGAAGATGCAGAGGGCAGGGACTGGGGGCAATGAACAAACTAAATAAGATGCCAGATGGGCCTCAGGGGAAGTTCTGCGAAGCATCCAGGTATCTGGAGGAAGAGACTCAAGAACAGGAAGAGCCGCACAGAGGCCTTAACTTGGGAGACTCCCTGGTCCGTTCTAAGAAGCAAAGAAAGCCGAGAATGAAGTACAGTGAGCAGCACGGAGAGGCCTGCAGGATGAGGAATGCTGCAGGGAGAAAACCCTGGGCGAACACCACGAGCCAGAGGGGCTGCGGCAGTGGATGAATTCGAAGAGGAAGGCAAAGGCCTGGTCACAGAGGCCTGCGGGTCAAGGAAAGGCCCGGGATTGTATTCGATGTAACGTGCGAACAGGAGAAAGTCCTGATCGGCTTTTACTTGACAAGCTGGTTCTGACCGCTCAGTGGCGAACAGAATGTCGGGGTGACAGGGTAGGAGGCTGCTGAGGGAACCAGGGCTGCCCAAAGTTGCTGGTACAGAGCTGCTGTAGAGAAGTGTCCGAGGGTCTAATTTTTAAGACAATGGAGAAGACTTGATGATGGAAGAGAAAGTCCTGATCGGCTTTTACTTGACAAGCTGGTTCTGACCGCTCAGTGGCGAACAGAATGTCGGGGTGACAGGGTAGGAGGCTGCTGAGGGAACCAGGGCTGCCCAAAGTTGCTGGTACAGAGCTGCTGTAGAGAAGTGTCCGGGGGTCTAATTTTTAAGACAATGGAGAAGACTTGATGATGGAGTGCAGGTCAGATACGAAGAGAAGAATCAAGGAGGGCTCCCAGGTTTTTACCTAAGCAACTCAGTAAACTAAGGTAAAATAGTGATTGACCAGTTCCTATTTGTTTTGTAAAAGAATTCACCACATAATTTTTTTTCCCATTATATGCTTCACGTTTGTGTTTAAAATATAGTTGAAGTAAAGGGTAACCTTTGGCCATCAGAAATAAAACTCCACCTTGAATCAAGAATCTGTTTGTATTTCATATATCTTTTCTTACTAATTTATATGTGTGCTAATTAAAAGTTTAATGGATTATCTATAAATCTTCCAATGAAGAGGACAGAAAAATCTGGAGACTAGTTTTCCAGTCATCTAACATCACTGTACTTTCTGCTTAATGAGAGTGAAAATGAGGTAACCAACACTACACACCTGCTATTAAGCTGGAGAAAAGGCCATTTTATAGGCATTAAACTCCTGTGGTCTGCCAAATGTTCCTACTCACTCACCTATTGGGAGGGTAATTACCGTTCTAAGATTGCTAAAGCAATAGAATATGCCTTTATCTATTTTCCTTCAGGCTGAGAATTTTAAAATGTTTTTAGAAGTTCACTTTCCAGGCACCTTATTTGATTTATGAGAATAAAGGTGACATTACTGCATCACCTCAATCAAATCTGATAATACATTTCTTAACCTAATAAAAATTCCCCTATAATAATAACAGGTTTATTTTGCTGTGAGGCATTTTTAATTGCACAAGGTATGGCTGTAATTGAAATGTACCCATTTTTAGTTGACATTTTAATTATCCCATAAGCCAGAAAACAGACACTGTGAAAGCTTGAAAAATAATCTTTGGTAGTTTAGAACCAATTTTTTTCAGCCATTCTTACAAGCATTCGATTAGTCTTCGCCTGAAATCCTTTACACATGGGAGCATTTTCCTCAAATTCAACTTTTCCTTGAATATATCTAATATTTTCCACCAAACTATTAATTTCCTTCTTGAATGTCTCAAGGAAAATCAAATCTTATTACATCTAACCCTCACCGTTAATCTGATCATTATTTTGTTTTCTTTTCCCTTGTTTTTGCACAAAATTCTCTACTTTACATGGTTCAGAGAGCCCCAAACTTTTTAAAGCTCCTGGCTTTTCTGACCTTGACTCTGTGGCCATGAAAAATGCATGAGAAATTTTATTATTATTTTGCAAAGAGGCCCAAAAGTAACAGAAAAGGACAATTAAGCCTTGGACCTAAATAAACTTACGGTTTTTACCTGGGAGAGAATTGTAGTCCAGTAATATAATTCTCAGAGGGTAAGCTTTACATAAAGTTTAAAATGTTTCATACACAGCAAGAGATTAATCAGACTTGGAAAGGCAAAATGACCGAGGTAGAAATGTTACTCATGGAGAAATGTGTGTTTTGGGGGTTGACGGGGTGTAATTCCCCAGAGGAATGATACACAGCCGCCCTGTGTTACTTCAGGTCTAAGAGCAGGGAATGTTCTGGAGTATCAAGAATAGGGGAAAGAGCACGGTGGCTATTTCACAAAATTTTGCTTTCTGACTTACTTTAAACTTTTACTGACGGAAAGAAATGGACATAAGCAAGTTTACAAGTGGTCTTATCCCTCTCAACTGGGATTAAGCGTGTCAGGGCCGAAAGGAAATCCGTGAGCTCAGTAAGGCGACACCAGAGAAAGCTGGGACCTTACCCTCCTCGTGGTTTCCTGTTATTTTTGTCTTCATCTCTTAAACTCTCAATTTAAAGGTTCAATCCTTAACTTTTTTTCTTCTTTTCTCAACATTCTCCATCTCATAGAACATAATCCCAAAGATCAGTGGTAAGACACACCATCAGATAAAAGAGAACATATAACCTCAATATTAAAATGTACCCCAGATTCAAAATCATGAAAATTGTGAATTATACCACTTATAAAAAGGAGACATAATGTGTGCTGTCTCTCAGGTGTGTCCAACTCTTGGCAACCTCTTGGACACTAACCTGCCAAGTACCTCGGTCCATGGGATTTTCCAGGCGAGAATACTGGAGTGGGTTGCCATTTCCTTCTCCAAGGCAAACATAGTACTGACTGTGTATTAATAATCCCCAGATCTATAATTTTATTCCCATCAAACTGCTTACTTGTCATTTACATGTGTATATCCTCCCTCCAAAATCTGTTTCCTCTCTACTTTTCACTACTGACTAAGAGTAAGGAAAGAGTGCCCTCATTGACTTGATATTGGTTTCAAGTCAAAGATTTCCTTTAACCTGCACATCCTATGTTCCATGTCCAGTCTGTCATCAACACTTTGTTGTGTGCCTCATATGTGCTTTTCTCTAAATTCTAGCCTTATCACCAAATGCCTATGCACCTATCACCAAGCTCTATACGCCTCATACGTGTTTTTCTCTAAGTTCTAGCCTTATCACCAAACACCTAGAGTACTCAAACCGCACCTCAGATGATGACCTTGCTTTTAGGTAGAAGCAGGGACAATATCATGCTGGTAAGAGCTCTAAAGTCAAATTTCCTGATTTCACCACATGGGTTCACCACTTAACACGTGTGTGACTTTGGACAAATTGTTTTCTTCTTATGGCTCTTTTCCTCATCTTTAGACCAAGTGGAAGAACAGTACTTCCCTCATGGAACTGTTATGAATGTTATAGGCATATATGGAAAGCATTAGAACAACATCTGGAATTCTAGCAAGCACTCGTAAGATATTAGCTACTATAAGACACCACATTTCAATTCCTTTGACACAAATGTGTTTGTGTCAGCCTTACTAAAATACCAATTAATTCAGCCATTAAATATAAATGTGTTTAGCAAATGAATGTATATTCATTGTTAAAAGTATTAAGAATGCAGTGATAAATAGGACAAATTCACCACTGACAGGCAGGTGGGAAAGAGGACAAAAAGATGACAAATGAAAAATTTATGAAGAGTTAATATTGTGCTAATGATTATTATTAAGGTAAAACTAGATGATATGATAGACATGGAGGTTGAGACTACTTTAGAAGGAAACAAAGGATGTGATGCCTTTTTAATAATATCAAATAAAGAGTAGGTAGAGTAGGTAAGTGGCAGAGACAAGCTACCACTCAGCACAATGCCTTTGAGACTCATCCAAGTTGTTATAACTTATTTTAACTGTAAAATATTTTTAAAGAGCTCAAGAAAAGACGTAATTTGTACACAGGTATTTAATAACCATTTCTGTTCTTCCTTCATTCTGTATGATTTAACTTTGCTTCTGGCATCATGTTCCATGCTGTCTAAGAATTTGTTTTAGCATTTATTTTTTAAGCATTTTACTAATAGTAACTTCTTTTAGTTTTCCTTCATCTGAAAATGTTTTTATTTCCGTTTCATTCCTGAGGGATATTTTTATTGACTATAGACCCTGGGGTTAATAGTTCTCTTCCTGAGGCACTCGAAAATTTTTGTTTTACTCCCTTTTTGGGCTTGGCAGTTTCTGAAGAGAAACACAAAATCACTTGGGTCATGGTTCCCTAAAAGTAATGAGTCATTTTTCCAGGTGACCATCAATATTTTTTCTTTGAACTTAGTTTTCAGCAGTCTGATTAAAATGTGTCCACTCTTAGATATCCTCAGGTTTATCGTTGTTTAGAGGTTATTCAACTTCTGAAACCTGTAGATTTATTTCTTTAGTCAATTTTTTTCAGCCATCATTTCTTCAAATACTTTAACACCATACTTTTTCTCTTCTTTGACTCTGCTGATATGATGTTCTGTTCAACATTAGCTCCATTTCAAACCTTTGCAGTTACTCGCATCTGCCACAGATACTTAGTGGGCACTTTGGTACCTGAGTGGTCACTGATGGTCTGTTAGTTCTTGGTATCTTTTGGTACCTGTTTAGGATCAGATACACAAACTTAGAGCTCAGGAGTGAGCCCAAGAGCTTATAAATGATTCTAAGGTCTCCCTTTTCTCAGCTCTCTTCTCCTTCTGGTTCTTGAGCAGAAAGCTGGGGTTTTAATTACTCCACTCTTCTGCATTCTTTGCATGTGAGGTTAAGGAACAGTACGGTAGGGAGGAGAAAAGTACTTTCTTCCATCCATACCTCCTCTAATTAAAGAAGAGGTTCCTCTGGGTTCCTGCTGCCACCACTGATGCTATTGTTTCCATAGCTACCATGGGTTTGTCTGGAAGCCAGAATATAAGAGAATAAAGAAAGAAAAAACTTTAAATGGGGGCTATCCCACACTCTCTCTGAATATGTGGAGGCCCCAGTCCTACTCCACATGAGAGAACTAGAGTTTCTCCCGAAACTCTGCACCTTCATGCCCTCTTCCGGCATTTGGACTGCTTTGCATCCAGGCCTGGGTATACGTGATGAAAATGGGAAACTCACTGCCAATCTGGTATACGCTGAATTCCAGGCTTCCTCCCTAGTCAGCCAGCTGCTACTACTTATTTCTCAAAGACTCCAAAACGAATCCTTCTCCATGAACTGTGCTCAGGTTTTACAGCATATTTGGGATATCTAGAATAGAATACACATATTCCATCTTACCCAAAATCAGAACTCCCTTCAATCCTTTTAATAGTTAAAATAATTCATCTGTTTGATGTTAACTTGCGTAAGTATTTAGCTTCTTAATATAAGAATATAAGGTGTAGCCGCAGAAAAAGAATGAAGAGGGATACAGTGGCATTAAGAGGATCCTAGCTCCAAGAGTCAAAGCTAGGTGTATCAGGTCAAAAAGCTAGCCTGTGAACCACATGTTTCCTGTAACAGAACTAAGGCACATTCATCCTGTGTATTCAGCATCCGATGCAAAGGAAAAGATATGGGGCTCATTAAGCATTTTTTTCTCATAGGGTTTATTGAAGAGATGGTAAGAAATATCAAGGCAAAATGTATTGTCAGAATTTCTGGGGTTTTGTTCAACCATCAAATAATTATATTACCATCTATGAAATATTTCTACTTCTCACCCTTGGTGGGCAAGATTTGTCCTAAAAGACTTTGTCAAGTAACTTGTTGAAACATATATATGTAGTTTGCATGTTGCTCTCCTGATCTAGATGTCTAGAGCTTATTTTTAAAGGATATGGGATTAATTTTGGAAGAGCTGCATTTATTGAATATGTTTTGGCTTCTAGAGATGATGTACATTTTGAATGACTGCCCACTAGATTTTAAAATAACCCTTCAAAACTCCTGCAAAAGTATGGTTTTCTGAATTTTCAGTAGATTTTCATTGTTGAAAATATGAACAATTTGTATTGATCTATCTATTAAGGCATCCTAACTGAAGCAATTTTATAAGAAATACTTGTATTACAATATTTTATATATACCTGAATGCCCTTGCTTTAGAAATGAAGCATTAAGACTCATAACAATTAAGCTTCTTGCCCAAGATGACACAGAATGCTAGTAAAAGGAGCAAGATTGTGCTAATCAAGACTCAGAAAGCCTCTTGATTCTGCTCTTTTCTATTATTAATATAGTCTCTTACAGTTGCTTTAATGGATCCTATAATTGATGAGAGATTCTGATTACTTACCAATTTTTACCTTAAGAGGGTAAAACTGTTATCTGTTTTACAATTTGGGGAAATGTCAGTACTTTAGAAAAGTGGGTCTTTATTGTCTCAAGAGAACTGCAGCCCCAAACATCATGTCTTCACACTGTATTTGAAGACACAAATCCGTTGGAAAAATTAGGACTCCTAACCATTTTTCTAAATCACCATGCTATTATCACTTTCTCATACCCCTCAACACTGCTAACTTCCTTTCTAAGTCAATTCACTGGAAAACAGCATGCCTCTAAGATGAAACAAATCTCTGTTTTTGCTACCACTGTGCATTGAGCCCTCAATTGTATATGGAAAGAAACACATCACCATGCTGACTCTGAAATTTTTCTCTCCTGACTGGACTTTTCTCCTGACCTCCACAGTCATAGGATTACAGACAACTGACATCTGGACCTCGATGTATAACAGGCATCTTAATGTTAACATGCCCAAAATTATGCTCTGGCTATATCCTCAAAACGTTATACCACCCTTAGCTTCCCTTTAAATCTGGGTTATTAAATTGTTCTATCTTTTATATCTCCATTTTTTTTCCAGAACTTGAGCAAACGTTTCCTATTCTCTGGCTTTCCAATATCTCTAAATATATTAGCATAGTTGTCCTATCGCATGACTTTATCATCTCAGTATCTGAAGTCTCAGCAGGTCTCTTTCTCATATCTGTGCTTCTGCTGAGCCGTGCTGCCTCCTGGCGTGCTAGAACATATTTGTGTACCACTCATTACGCTATTTCAAAGTTACTCACCAAGGCATACCAGCTGGGTGTAATGGAGCACTAGCTGATCTTGTCTCTTTAGTGGTTTCTAATCTTTAATCTTTACAAAATTAGAGCAAGTCCCATGCATATGTCTGTCCTCTTTTATTACAGTGTTTGCAAATAGACTGATCATTTATTCATCAACTATTTGGTAGAGTAACTGCATTTCTTATTGTTCCATTGGGGTTTGCCACATAATATTTTAAGAATTGTCTGTAACAGAATTTTTCTAAAAAACACACAGATGAAAATAGCAAAGTATATTTACAGTATACTTACATTCCCATTTACTTTGAGTCAAAATAAAAGACATGGTTTTTGTCCACCTACATGGTTAGGTAGGTTTTTATGCTGAATATGCTTAAATACTTAGGCAAGTTTCCAGAATTTACTTATTACAAAATACCTAGTGTCAAGACATGTGAGAAATGAATAAATAGAAATGCTAACAGTGTTTCTGTTAAGGATAACTCAATGTTGTAAATCTGCAAATTCTCAAAATTTGCACTTAAAAGTGTAATGGATTGCCAATAAATACTCCATGACATAATATCTCAGAGTTTGACAATATGACTCTAAAATTCATTTTAAAGAATGACTAACAAAAGAGAAGAAATGTTGAAACAGAATAAAAATAAGGGATCTTGTCCAACCAGATGATAATACACAGTCCTGACTCAGGAAAGACAATGGAAAAAAACAAAAAGTCCAGAAACAAAGTATATGATGTTGATCATATCAATAGTGAAAATAATTATTTAGTTATTGGTATTTGGACAACATGCTTAATCATTTGGAAAAAATTACATGATCCAAATATTTACTATATATTAATATAAATTCCAGTGAGAATAATAATTGAAAGCAGTAAATATGGTATGAGGTAACAATGGTGCACTACAAACTTTTGAAATGTGGCAGCCTGGGAATAGAGATGACAAAAGTATGTGAAAAATACACAGGCGAATGGTCATTATAATTTTAGAGAATCTACAACAAAAGCAAAGATTACTAAAGAGGATAAATGACTTTGCTATATAAAATTTTGACACTAGGTGATGAAAAATAGGAAAAAATTGAAGTATAAATTTTCAACATATTTATTAGACAAAATATTGTATATCACATTAAAAGTTTTTGCAAAACCTCAAGTAAATAACATACATACCTTCCTAAAAGTAAAGGAAGAAAAGATATAAATTTATGGAGATAATATAAATAATACTATGCAAAAAAATTTATTTACTCTCATGATAAAGAAAAAATGAAATGAAATGAAAGTTGCTCAGTCATGTCCGACTCTGTGACCCCATGGACTGTAGCCCATCAGGCTCCTCTGTCCACCGAATTCTCCAGGCAAGAATACTGGAGTGTGTTGCCATTCCCGTCTCCAGGGAGTCTTCCTGACCCAGGGATTGAACATGGGTCTCCTGCATTGCAGGCAGATTCTTTACCATCTGTGCTACAAAGAACCCAGTCATTAATAAAGAAATGCTTATTAAGATATTATTTTCATCATAAAACTGGCAACTATAAAACATTTATATTCAATCCTTAAACTAGTGACTTTATAAGGAAAAATGGATAATGTTATAAATTCAGTTCAATTCAGTCAGTCCAGTTCTTTGTGATCCCCTGGATACAGCACACCAGGCTTCCCTGTCCTTCACCAACTCCTAGAGCTTGCTCAAACTCATGTCCATCAAGTCGGTGATGCTATCCAACCATCTCACCCTCTGTGGACCCCTCCTCCTGCCTTCAATCTTCTTTCCCAGCATCAGGGTCTTTTCCAGAGTCCATTCTTCATATCAGATGGCCCAAGTATTAGAGTTTCAGCTTCAGCATCAGTCCTTACAATAAATATTCAGGATTGAATTCCTTTAAGACGGACTGGCTTGCTCTGCTTGATGTCCAAGGGATTCTCAAAAGTCTTCTCCAACACCACAGTTCAAAACCATCTTCTGCGCTCAGCTTTCTTTATACTCCAACTCTCATATCCATACATGACTACAGGAAAAACCATAGCTTTGAATAGATGGACCTTTGTTGGCAAGGTAATGCCTCTTCTTTTTAATATGCTGTCTAGGTTGCTCATAACTTTTCTTCCAAGGAGCAAGCGGCTTTTAATTTCATGGCTGCAGTCACCATCTGCAGTGATTTTGGAGCCCCCAAAGATAGTCTCTTGGTGTTTCCATTGTTTCCCCATCTGTTTTCCATGAAGTGATAGGACATAACCAGATGCCATGATTTTAGTTTTCTGAATGTTGAGTTTTAAGCCAACTTTTTCACTCTCCTCTTTCACTTTCATCAACAGGCTCTAGTTCCTCTTCACTTTCGGCCATAAGGGTGGTGTCATCTGTGTATCTGAGGTTACTGATATTTCTCCTAGCGATCTTGATTCCAGCTTGTGCTTCATCCAGCCCAGCATTTCGCATGAGGTACTCTACATCTAAGTTAAATAAGCAAGGAGACAATATACATCCTTGACGTACTCCTTTCCCAATTTGGAACCAGTCTGTTGTTCCATGTTCAGTTCTAACTGTTGCTTCCTGACCTGCATACAGATTTCTCAGGAGGCAGGTCAGGTGGTCTGGTATTTCCATCTCTTTCAGAATTTTCCACAGTTTGTTGCGATCCACACAAAGGCTTTGGCATCATCAATAAAGGAGATGTTTTTCTGGAACTCTCCTGCATATTCAAAAGCAGAGACATTACTTTGCCAACAAAGGTCCGTCTAGTCAAGGTTATGGTTTTTCCAGTGATCATGTATGGATGTGAGTTGGACTGTGAAGAAGGCTGAGTGCCGAAGAATTGATGCTTTTGAGCTGTGGTATTGGAGAAGACTCTTGGAGAGTTCCTTGGACTGCAAGGAGATCCAACCAGTCCATTCTAAAGGAGATCAGTCCTGGGTGTTCTTTGGAAGGACTGATGCTAAAGCTGAAGCTCCAATACTTTGGCCACCTCATGCGAAAAGCTGACTCACTGGAAAAGACTCTGATGCTGGGAAGGATTGGGGGCAGGAGGAGAAGGGGACGACAGTGGATGAGATAGCTGGATGGCATCACCGACTCAATGCACATGAGTTTGGGTGAACTCTGGGAGTTGGTGATGGACAGGGAGGCCTGGTGTGCTGCAATTCATGGGGTCGCAAACAGTCGGACACAACTGAGAGACTGAACTGACTGACTGACTTGCTTTTTCAATGTTCCAGCAAATGTTGGAAATTAGACATTTTAAGGAAAAATGGACAATTTTATAAATTATTGTTAAATAATTGTGCTAAGTTTCCTGAAAACTTTAACACTCTTGTTTTATCTTTAACCAGTCAATTTTACATCTAGGGTTTTGTTCAAACAAAATAAAGAAAAATTTGACTTTGACTTTATGGACTTTAAAGAAAAAGTTTATGAATACTATTGTCTATATATTTAACTATTTGTGACAGCAAATTAGTAAAAACAAAACAAAACAAACAAACAAAAAAAAACCTAACTACACAGTAGATAATTTGCCAATTAAAATTTATTAGATTCAGGCAGGGATATATGTTATATATTAATTTTTATCACTAAGAAGTATCTTTATCTAATATCAAGAAAGACATAGATAGTTCCAGGACTATATTCATATTTGCTTTTACTCATGTAAAATTAGTTATAAGGATAGAGTAGAACCAGATAGTAGAGGAATCTAGTAAACCTGGTAGGAAACCTGAATGGGCCATTCACTATCTGAATGTTTTCAGTTCAGTTCAGTTCAGTCGCTCAGTCGTGTCCGACTCTGTGACCCCATGAACTGCAGCATGCCAGGACTCCTTGTGCATCACCAACTCCCGGAGTCCACCCAAACCCATGTCCATTTGAGTCAGTGATGCCATCCAACCAATCATCCTCTGTTGTCCCCTTCTCCTCCTGCCCCCAATCTTTCCCAGCATGAGGGTCTTTTCAAATAAGTTAGTTCTTCGCATCAGGTGGCCAAAGTACTGGAGTTTCAGCTTCAGCATCAGTCCTTCCAATGAACACATAGGGCTGATTTGCTTTAGGATGAATGTTTTCATGACCCTAAAATTCCACTCCTTTATAGTCTAATGCACCTCTATTTGAGGAAACATGTATAGGGAAGTTCATAGCAGTGTTATTCCTAATAATTTTTCAATTTATAATAGAATGGGTAAAAAAAACCAAAGCATTCACATAACAACAGTAAACAGAACACAGATACACAACTAGTATGACTCTCAAAATACAAAGCAGAAGAAACATACAGTAAATGTCTATTTATACAAAGCTTGAAAACCTAGCAAAACGCAGAGCTTAAAAGTCTAGTAAAACAAAGCCATATTATTTAGGCAAACAAGCATATGTGACAAAACTATGAAGAAAAATAGCAAAAGGCAACCACCACCACATAGGGATAGTAGCCACCTCTATAGTAGAGGTAGGAGGTTATTACAACCCCAAACCCCATGGTTTCTGGAGTGCTTACAGTATTTTCTCGACTTTGGTGGAAAGGAAGGGAATTGCATGGGAGATCACATTATAGTTATGTATGAATTCACAACTCACACATTTATATTTTTACTTTTTAATGTGCTTTATTTCACAATAAAATAAGGATGTCTGAAAAGTGAAGTGAACGTGTTAGTCTCTCAGTGTCCAACTCATTACAACCCCATGGAGTGCAGCCCACCAGGCTCCTCTGTCCATGGAATTTTCCAAGACAGAATACTGGAATGGGTTGCAATTCCCTTCTCCAGGGGATCTTCCTGACCCAGGGACCAAACCAGGGTCTCCCACACTGTGGGCAGATTCTTTACCATCTGAGCCACCAAGGAAGTAGTGATAAGGATGTCTAGAAGTTGGCATTTGCTTCTCTAAAACAGAGGTATTTAGGTCTTTGATCATCTGATCAACGGGCTGTAACGAATAAGAAGAAATTCCATTCTGAAGGTCTATTCATCTAATCCATTTGTCTTCTTTTGTAGGGAATATAATTGAGTTTTCCTAGTAGTGGGATGCATTTTGCTATAGTATCCCAACTCCTTGGCATTACCACTAGGACTAACATGAAACATTCACAAAGCAGATGGCCAGCTTTCCAGGCCCAGATGTGGCCTGAACCTATGACCTTAATAGTACCCACAGTAAATAGCTGATATAACTAATTCAAGCTAGTCCTAAAAAAAATGGTGAGTGGTTAAGAAAACATAAGGAAAATGTGAATGCCTTTTAAAATAATTAACTAAAATGTCTATTAGTTCTATAATGAAAAACAAAGAAATGGATTAAGAGTCAAGGCAGACAAATTTTACATGGAGTTAAGACTATAATTTTGGGTTTTATCTTTCATTTGTGCTAAAGAAAAAAAATAAAAATGAAAAAAAAAGTTAAGCACCATAGTTATACGTGAAGTACATTTTTACTATTTCTCTCTGTAAAATATATAGATGAATATAGGTAACAGCACTTAAAATTATTTAACATCCAGAGAAAAAGGAGAAGAAATAGGAGTACTAGTAACTACAAGATATTCCTTAGAAGAATAACTGTTGGGGAAAAAAAATATCTATATTGTGTATTTGTATTTTTTGAGTTAGTAGTTAAAATATTATGAAGGTAAAAAACACATGCAAAATAATATAAATAACTTTAAATATTTTATATTAACTGTCATTTAAATTTTTTAAAAAAATTCTGTATTCAAGTGAAGAGAATAAGCACTATAAATGTCTCAGTAACTCGAGATTTTAAATGAGCTGTCTCTGCAAAGTGCTTGTTTATATTAAATAGTAAAATCAATTTTACCTTTTGGCTTTATTAAATAAAATTATGACTAAGCAACTTGAAGACATTTTCTTAAATGGAAAATTTCAAAATTTAAAACAAATTACTGCTTCTAACACACATTACACTGATAATTTCAGAAGAGAATTTTTTGATCATTGGCTACATTTTTTTCTTGTTTTTACATCTTATCTGCCTTGTTCTTTTTTTTTTTAAGTATTTATTTTATTTGAAGGATAATTGCTTTACAATACTGTGATGGTTTTTGTCATACCTCAACATCAGTTGGCCATGGGCTATATTTTTATCACTTTGCATACTCTCCCAGTTCCAAAATGCTGAGTCTTTTTTTTTTTTTTTTTGCTATCAAAATAGAACATTTTTTCTCATTTGAAATTCTTTAAACATGTTTGTTATCATTTTCAGCCCCTGTTTAGATGTCAGCTCCCCCCTCCCACCACCTTTGATACAAAAGTAGTGAAAGGTAGAATGAACCCTGAGAATGAATCCCACTTCTGTAAGTTTAAATATTCAGGAATGGACAATGTTCCTTTTCAAGGCAATGACCCTTCTTGATTTATTAGCTTCTCCTTCTGGATTTATCCATGTGGGAAAACTGCCAAAGCTCATTTGTCTTTTCCTGCCTGTATCCTTATGTCATGACATTGAGGCACTTTGTTCTGCAAAAGTATTTTTAAAAGGTGACATGTCTTTCCCTGTGGAACATTTAAATAATAATAAAAACCACTTTTAATTAGGATCTGGAATAACTGCTAAGAAAAGAGTGGGAATGGAGCATAGCCCTCCACAGCACTCACAGTAGATCAATTTCACGTTTTTTTAAGTTATCCCTGGCCACACTTGAACATAGCTCTGGTATACTGAAGCTGTTTTTCTTTGAGATATCCAGCTCTCTCTTTCTCTGCAAAGCTAAGCCTTCTCTGTATTAAGAACTGTGAAGACCACATTTTACTGTCACCAGTACTATTTACCAAACATTTGTTTTAGGTCTTATTATTCCTCTCCATATTCATATTAGAACATCATGAAAACAGAATTGTCAGATATTTTTTATCATCCTAATATCTGAAGTAATGTCTTACTACATGTATAGTTAAACATTTAGAATATTTTTGTTGTGAAACACAAGATTATATAAGCCATCTTTTTTTTTACCTTTTTTTGATTTTATTTATTTATTTTTATACTTTATTTTTTTGTATTTATTTATTTTTTTACAAACTCCCAAACATGAACCCCCCTCCCACCTCCCACCCCACTTCATCCCTCCAGATCCCATTTTATGGAATAGGAAACCAAGGCCAAGAAACACAAAATATTTGGTACAGACAGTGCTAAATCTCTGGTTGTCCACTGCAGTATCTATTTCATGAGTAATAATCTACTATATAAAAATTTTGTTTCAAGATAATCATAAAGAAAAAAAAACTTAAAACTAATTCAGACTGAGGAAATTAAGAAAAATATCACAATCATATTTGGACATATTTTCTATAAAACAGAAACAGAAAATAGAAACATTTAAGCAACATTACTCAGACATTTGCTTTTTCTTTTTAAATGAGATTTCTTTGCAAAAAGTTCCTATCTTTTCTTATTCTCTCCACTTGTACATATCTTATGTTCTAAGCACAGGAGAAAACGCAAATGATGCCTTATCCATGAAGTCTTCCCAAGCACCACAATTTTTTCTTGCATTAAACCCCATACTTTCATCTACTCATACTGTATTATAATTATTTGTTTATATTTCAGTCTTCTCTATCAAAATGTGAGTTCCCCTAGGGAAGGAAACATATCATTCATTTTTGCATCTCTGGTGCCAGCACTATGGTAGACATTCATTGGTATTTGCTAAGTGACTCAATATATGAATGACTGACCCAGAAATTCCACTCCTAGCCATATATCTGGAGAAAAACAATAATTTAAAAAGATATAGGTGCCCGAATGTTCACTGCAACACTATTTACAACAGCCAGGACATGGAAACAATCTAAATGTCCAGCAGCAGAGGAATGGATAAAGAAGATGTGATGTGGTACATATATACATGGAATATTCAGTTCAGTTCAGTTCAGTCGCTCAGTCGAGTCAGACTCTTTGCAACCCCATGAATCGCAGCACGCCAGGCCTCCCTGTCCATCACCAACTCCCAGAGTTCACTCAGACTCACATCCATCGAGTCCGTGATGCCATCCAGCCATCTCATCCTCTGTCGTCCCCTTCTCCTGCCCCCAATCCCTCCCAGCATCAGNGTGGCCAAAGTACTGGAGTTTCAGCTTCAGCATCAGTCCTTCCAATGAACACATAGGGCTGATTTGCTTTAGGATGAATGTTTTCATGACCCTAAAATTCCACTCCTTTATAGTCTAATGCACCTCTATTTGAGGAAACATGTATAGGGAAGTTCATAGCAGTGTTATTCCTAATAATTTTTCAATTTATAATAGAATGGGTAAAAAAAACCAAAGCATTCACATAACAACAGTAAACAGAACACAGATACACAACTAGTATGACTCTCAAAATACAAAGCAGAAGAAACATACAGTAAATGTCTATTTATACAAAGCTTGAAAACCTAGCAAAACGCAGAGCTTAAAAGTCTAGTAAAACAAAGCCATATTATTTAGGCAAACAAGCATATGTGACAAAACTATGAAGAAAAATAGCAAAAGGCAACCACCACCACATAGGGATAGTAGCCACCTCTATAGTAGAGGTAGGAGGTTATTACAACCCCAAACCCCATGGTTTCTGGAGTGCTTACAGTATTTTCTCGACTTTGGTGGAAAGGAAGGGAATTGCATGGGAGATCACATTATAGTTATGTATGAATTCACAACTCACACATTTATATTTTTACTTTTTAATGTGCTTTATTTCACAATAAAATAAGGATGTCTGAAAAGTGAAGTGAACGTGTTAGTCTCTCAGTGTCCAACTCATTACAACCCCATGGAGTGCAGCCCACCAGGCTCCTCTGTCCATGGAATTTTCCAAGACAGAATACTGGAATGGGTTGCAATTCCCTTCTCCAGGGGATCTTCCTGACCCAGGGACCAAACCAGGGTCTCCCACACTGTGGGCAGATTCTTTACCATCTGAGCCACCAAGGAAGTAGTGATAAGGATGTCTAGAAGTTGGCATTTGCTTCTCTAAAACAGAGGTATTTAGGTCTTTGATCATCTGATCAACAGGCTGTAACGAATAAGAAGAAATTCCATTCTGAAGGTCTATTCATCTAATCCATTTGTCTTCTTTTGTAGGGAATATAATTGAGTTTTCCTAGTAGTGGGATGCATTTTGCTATAGTATCCCAACTCCTTGGCATTACCACTAGGACTAACATGAAACATTCACAAAGCAGATGGCCAGCTTTCCAGGCCCAGATGTGGCCTGAACCTATGACCTTAATAGTACCCACAGTAAATAGCTGATATAACTAATTCAAGCTAGTCCTAAAAAAAATGGTGAGTGGTTAAGAAAACATAAGGAAAATGTGAATGCCTTTTAAAATAATTAACTAAAATGTCTATTAGTTCTATAATGAAAAACAAAGAAATGGATTAAGAGTCAAGGCAGACAAATTTTACATGGAGTTAAGACTATAATTTTGGGTTTTATCTTTCATTTGTGCTAAAGAAAAAAAATAAAAATGAAAAAAAAAGTTAAGCACCATAGTTATACGTGAAGTACATTTTTACTATTTCTCTCTGTAAAATATATAGATGAATATAGGTAACAGCACTTAAAATTATTTAACATCCAGAGAAAAAGGAGAAGAAATAGGAGTACTAGTAACTACAAGATATTCCTTAGAAGAATAACTGTTGGGGAAAAAAATATCTATATTGTGTATTTGTATTTTTTGAGTTAGTAGTTAAAATATTATGAAGGTAAAAAACACATGCAAAATAATATAAATAACTTTAAATATTTTATATTAACTGTCATTTAAATTTTTTAAAAAAATTCTGTATTCAAGTGAAGAGAATAAGCACTATAAATGTCTCAGTAACTCGAGATTTTAAATGAGCTGTCTCTGCAAAGTGCTTGTTTATATTAAATAGTAAAATCAATTTTACCTTTTGGCTTTATTAAATAAAATTATGACTAAGCAACTTGAAGACATTTTCTTAAATGGAAAATTTCAAAATTTAAAACAAATTACTGCTTCTAACACACATTACACTGATAATTTCAGAAGAGAATTTTTTGATCATTGGCTACATTTTTTTCTTGTTTTTACATCTTATCTGCCTTGTTCTTTTTTTTTTTAAGTATTTATTTTATTTGAAGGATAATTGCTTTACAATACTGTGATGGTTTTTGTCATACCTCAACATCAGTTGGCCATGGGCTATATTTTTATCACTTTGCATACTCTCCCAGTTCCAAAATGCTGAGTCTTTTTTTTTTTTTTTGCTATCAAAATAGAACATTTTTTCTCATTTGAAATTCTTTAAACATGTTTGTTATCATTTTCAGCCCCTGTTTAGCTTTCAGCTCCCCCCTCCCACCACCTTTGATACAAAAGTAGTGAAAGGTAGAATGAACCCTGAGAATGAATCCCACTTCTGTAAGTTTAAATATTCAGGAATGGACAATGTTCCTTTTCAAGGCAATGACCCTTCTTGATTTATTAGCTTCTCCTTCTGGATTTATCCATGTGGGAAAACTGCCAAAGCTCATTTGTCTTTTCCTGCCTGTATCCTTATGTCATGACATTGAGGCACTTTGTTCTGCAAAAGTATTTTTAAAAGGTGACATGTCTTTCCCTGTGGAACATTTAAATAATAATAAAAACCACTTTTAATTAGGATCTGGAATAACTGCTAAGAAAAGAGTGGGAATGGAGCATAGCCCTCCACAGCACTCACAGTAGATCAATTTCACGTTTTTTTAAGTTATCCCTGGCCACACTTGAACATAGCTCTGGTATACTGAAGCTGTTTTTCTTTGAGATATCCAGCTCTCTCTTTCTCTGCAAAGCTAAGCCTTCTCTGTATTAAGAACTGTGAAGACCACATTTTACTGTCACCAGTACTATTTACCAAACATTTGTTTTAGGTCTTATTATTCCTCTCCATATTCATATTAGAACATCATGAAAACAGAATTGTCAGATATTTTTTATCATCCTAATATCTGAAGTAATGTCTTACTACATGTATAGTTAAACATTTAGAATATTTTTGTTGTGAAACACAAGATTATATAAGCCATCTTTTTTTTTTACCTTTTTTTGATTTTATTTATTTATTTTTATACTTTATTTTTTTGTATTTATTTTTTTACAAACTCCCAAACATGAACCCCCCTCCCACCTCCCACCCCACTTCATCCCTCCAGATCCCATTTTATGGAATAGGAAACCAAGGCCAAGAAACACAAAATATTTGGTACAGACAGTGCTAAATCTCTGGTTGTCCACTGCAGTATCTATTTCATGAGTAATAATCTACTATATAAAAATTTTGTTTCAAGATAATCATAAAGAAAAAAAAACTTAAAACTAATTCAGACTGAGGAAATTAAGAAAAATATCACAATCATATTTGGACATATTTTCTATAAAACAGAAACAGAAAATAGAAACATTTAAGCAACATTACTCAGACATTTGCTTTTTCTTTTTAAATGAGATTTCTTTGCAAAAAGTTCCTATCTTTTCTTATTCTCTCCACTTGTACATATCTTATGTTCTAAGCACAGGAGAAAACGCAAATGATGCCTTATCCATGAAGTCTTCCCAAGCACCACAATTTTTTCTTGCATTAAACCCCATACTTTCATCTACTCATACTGTATTATAATTATTTGTTTATATTTCAGTCTTCTCTATCAAAATGTGAGTTCCCCTAGGGAAGGAAACATATCATTCATTTTTGCATCTCTGGTGCCAGCACTATGGTAGACATTCATTGGTATTTGCTAAGTGACTCAATATATGAATGACTGACCCAGAAATTCCACTCCTAGCCATATATCTGGAGAAAAACAATAATTTAAAAAGATATAGGTGCCCGAATGTTCACTGCAACACTATTTACAACAGCCAGGACATGGAAACAATCTAAATGTCCAGCAGCAGAGGAATGGATAAAGAAGATGTGATGTGGTACATATATACATGGAATATTCAGTTCAGTTCAGTTCAGTCGCTCAGTCGAGTCAGACTCTTTGCAACCCCATGAATCGCAGCACGCCAGGCCTCCCTGTCCATCACCAACTCCCAGAGTTCACTCAGACTCACATCCATCGAGTCCGTGATGCCATCCAGCCATCTCATCCTCTGTCGTCCCCTTCTCCTGCCCCCAATCCCTCCCAGCATCAGGGTCTTTTCCAATGACTCAACTCTTCGCATGAGGTGGCAACTAAGATCATCTATACCATTTTCCTAAATTCCACATGTATGCATTAATGTATGATATTTGTTTTCTCTTTCTGGTTTAACTTCACTCTGTATGATAGTGGTGTTGGAGAAGACTCTTGAGAGTCCCTTGGACTGCAAGGAGATCCAACCAGTCCATTCTGAAGGAGACCAGTCCTGGGTGTTCATTGGAAGGATTGATGCTGAAGCTGAAACTCCAATACTTTGACCACCTCATGCGAAGAATTGACTCATTGGAAAAGACCCTGATGCTGGGAGGGATTGGGGGCAGGAGAAGGGGACGACAGAGGATGAGATGGCTGGATGGCATCACGGACTCGATGGATGTGAGTCTGAGTGAACTCTGGGAGTTGGTGATGGACAGGGAGGCCTGGCGTGCTGCGATTCATGGGGTTGCAAAGAGTCTGACTCGACTGAGCGACTGAACTGAACTGAACTGAATATTCCATGTATATATGTACCACATCACATCTTCTTTATCCATTCCTCTGCTGCTGGACATTTAGATTGTTTCCATGTCCTGGCTGTTGTAAATAGTGTTGCAGTGAACATTCGGGCACCTATATCTTTTTAAATTATTGTTTTTCTCCAGATATATGGCTAGGAGTGGAATTTCTGGGTCAGTCATTCATATATTGAGTCACTTAGCAAATACCAATGAATGTCTACCATAGTGCTGGCACCAGAGATGCAAAAATGAATGATATGTTTCCTTCCCTAGGGGAACTCACATTTTGATAGAGAAGACTGAAATATAAACAAATAATTATAATACAGTATGAGTAGATGAAAGTATGGGGTTTAATGCAAGAAAAAATTGTGGTGCTTGGGAAGACTTCATGGATAAGGCATCATTTGCGTTTTCTCCTGTGCTTAGAACATAAGATATGTACAAGTGGAGAGAATAAGAAAAGATAGGAACTTTTTGCAAAGAAATCTCATTTAAAAAGAAAAAGCAAATGTCTGAGTAATGTTGCTTAAATGTTTCTATTTTCTGTTTCTGTTTTATAGAAAATATGTCCAAATATGATTGTGATATTTTTCTTAATTTCCTCAGTCTGAATTAGTTTTAAGTTTTTTTTTCTTTATGATTATCTTGAAACAAAATTTTTATATAGTAGATTATTACTCATGAAATAGATACTGCAGTGGACAACCAGAGATTTAGCACTGTCTGTACCAAATATTTTGTGTTTCTTGGCCTTGGTTTCCTATTCCATAAAATGGGATCTGGAGGGATGAAGTGGGGTGGGAGGTGGGAGGGGGGTTCATGTTTGGGAGTTTGTAAAAAAATAAATAAATACAAAAAAATAAAGTATAAAAATAAATAAATAAAATCAAAAAAAGGTAAAAAAAAAGATGGCTTATATAATCTTGTGTTTCACAACAAAAATATTCTAAATGTTTAACTATACATGTAGTAAGACATTACTTCAGATATTAGGATGATAAAAAATATCTGACAATTCTGTTTTCATGATGTTCTAATATGAATATGGAGAGGAATAATAAGACCTAAAACAAATGTTTGGTAAATAGTACTGGTGACAGTAAAATGTGGTCTTCACAGTTCTTAATACAGAGAAGGCTTAGCTTTGCAGAGAAAGAGAGAGCTGGATATCTCAAAGAAAAACAGCTTCAGTATACCAGAGCTATGTTCAAGTGTGGCCAGGGATAACTTAAAAAAACGTGAAATTGATCTACTGTGAGTGCTGTGGAGGGCTATGCTCCATTCCCACTCTTTTCTTAGCAGTTATTCCAGATCCTAATTAAAAGTGGTTTTTATTATTATTTAAATGTTCCACAGGGAAAGACATGTCACCTTTTAAAAATACTTTTGCAGAACAAAGTGCCTCAATGTCATGACATAAGGATACAGGCAGGAAAAGACAAATGAGCTTTGGCAGTTTTCCCACATGGATAAATCCAGAAGGAGAAGCTAATAAATCAAGAAGGGTCATTGCCTTGAAAAGGAACATTGTCCATTCCTGAATATTTAAACTTACAGAAGTGGGATTCATTCTCAGGGTTCATTCTACCTTTCACTATTTTTGTATCAAAGGTGGTGGGAGGGGGGAGCTGAAAGCTAAACAGGGGCTGAAAATGATAACAAACATGTTTAAAGAATTTCAAATGAGAAAAAATGTTCTATTTTGATAGCAAAAAAAAAAAAAAA
>SJYX01019246.1:8730-22881 GCA_006410675.1 Oreotragus oreotragus
TCTGTCGCCTTCCTCACTCTCAACCCTTTGGCAACCACTGGTCTACACTCCAGCCCTGTGATTTTGCCTTTTCCAGAATCTCACATCCATAGGATCACAGATTATGAATCCTTTGGGGTGTGGCTCCTTTCACTTAGCCTTTGCGCTCCATCCACGCTGTGACATGCTTTCCTAGTTCATTCCTCCTCACTGCTCAGCAGTCGTCCGAGATGACATTTAAGGTGGAGCCCATCAGTTCTCCTGCACCTCCTTTCCTAGCCTGATATAGTAATGCAAACTGCCTACCAGAATCCAAAAGAGATTTATTTACAGGCAGGCCATGCTGAGGGTCTTCAGGAGCTAGAAACAAAAGAAGGGGTCCTCGTCCCACTGGCTGGCTAGCATTAAACCCAGCTATATCACTCAAGGAAGGACGCCAGGCTGCTTATCACGTGTGAAGAGATGAACACAGTAGTCAAAAACTAACATCAGGGTTTGGGAAAAAGATCATCCAAGTGTCATGGGCGTGTTCCTGGAGGAAGTGAGCTTGAGGTGAGCTCAGAAGCAAGAAGGAGCTGGAAAAGCGAAAAGGACTCAGGAGTGGACAGTATGAGCCAAGACTGGAGAACAGGGCAGGAACTCATGCTTGGGCAACGTGGGGTTTGGAAGCTTAGGAAGGAAGAAAGTGCGGCCAGAACACACTTAGTAAGTGGAGACTGGTACTAAGTGAAAAGAGGAAAGTGATCAGAGACCAGATTAAGAGGGCCACCAGGCCACTGCAACGCCATCAGATTTATTCTGAACGTGACGGGAACTACAGGAGAGGATCAGAGAAAGGACTCAATCACTGATATTAATAGGGTCATTCGGACTCTTCCGCCATGCACATTCTTTTGGCTCGGGTGTAGAAGCAGGGGACCAGGTAGGAGGCTTTCATGAACAGTCCAGGTGATAAATGACAAATGACTTTTGCCACGATGGTAGAACTGGTGACAGGTAGTGAGGATCTGGACATATTAGGAAGACAGAGCTAATAGAATTTGCTGAAACAAGCTACCAGAGGAAGGAACTGTCATTCGCTAAGATGGGAAGATGGCAGGAAGAGCAAGGCTGGAGACAAAACCGGCAATCTGGTTTTGGATGTGTTAGGAGGAGGAGGCCCTGGGTGGCCCTCGGGGTGATGTTGCTCCAATATCAGAGCGTCAGATGTATGAATCGGTGGGGAGGTTGGTGGCCAGGAAGGTTAAGGTGTCTTTCATGTATAGATGAGCAGACAGGGGTACACATGAGATGGGTCTAAGAGATCAGGGAGTGATGGGGGCGAGGCCAAGAGGAAGCCCCACCACGGTCCAGGCACAGAAAATTGGCGGTCTGGGCGTGGAGTTCAAAGAAGAGAGGCTCTTCGAGGTTGTTTAAAGGATGACTCTGTGGCCTTGAGGATGAAGACAAATATTCCCCATTAAAAACTTTGGATGACTTCACGACTGCTGTTACCATACTAGAAATAATGATTAATGGACCTTGTTTAAGTTTTACTGCAGAAATATATTTTTACAAGTGATGAAGGCACACTCTTTATATCATCCAGAAGGAATGAGTTCAATTTTTTTGGCCTCAGCAGAAAGAACCCCAAACTTTTGTGATATTTTATCATCCAGTGTCAGTGTCTACTCAACTCCAGTGCTGAGAAAGCTCCAACTCCTCCTGCTTTCCCCAGAAACGTCTTATCTTGAAGTCAAAATCTGTAAACAGACTCAAAGTGGGCACCATGCGGAGTTGGAATAACTTCAAATACTGGAGCGCACTCTTCTGCTTTGAGGCAAATAATTGAATCTTTCAGCCTTGATAATGACTCACAAGGCTTCAAAGCCACCATCCTTAATATCACTGGTCTTTGTCCCTGGGAAAGAGACATTTTTGTCTGAAATGCATTACCCCACTGAGCCTAGAATTTGTACTTCCTGTTGTGGGCTGTCTGTTTATATCTTTAAAAATTCCCTTTTCTTAATACAAGTTAATTCTGTTTTCGAGCAGTTCCCTGAGGTGATGTGTATTCTTTTACCTAAAGGAAGACCTTCCTCAAGTTCTGTATCTCAGGAATGGTCTGCTAAGCATCCGGTCACCACATCCGAACCCTGAGAACCATCTTCTGCCTCCCCCCAAGTATCCCCTCATTTTCTCTCATCAGTGACTCTCTGGTTCACCTCCTTCTCCCCAGCCCCGTTGCCCCCATCTTTGCTGAGCCTTTCCCGCCTGGAAAAGGTCCCAGCACTACTCTCTTGACTCTCATTTCTTGCCCTCTAATCCAGTATCCACCATCACATCACAGGGGTCTCACGGAAGCATGCGGACTTGCTTCAATCAGCAGGAATTTCCCGTTGCTTTAAGGGCGGGTCCCCACTCCCTAGCCTGGCGTGCCTGCAACCTCCTGGTGATCCAGTTTTCTCCTCTAACCTTTTCTCCTGCTACAATCCCCGTATGTTTCAGACCTCCCAACAGACCTCATCCCAGTTTCATAAGCAGCCTTGTTCCCTCTTGCTTCTGTGGCTTAAAAAAAAAAAAAAAAGCTTCTTTTGCTTTGACCACCCTCTTGCCTTTCCACACAGAAGTCTTCATCATCCTTCAAGAACCAGCTTAGGTATCAGTTCCTTTGGCTCATCTCCCCAGCTATGGTCCTCCAGCCTCAAGCTGGACCCTTTTATCTGCTCACTCCCTAACATCNAAAAATGTTGAACAGTCATATGTGATCAGACAAAGGACACAGGGCTGGGTGTCGAACAGACACTGAGGCTCTCATGTAGTCAAGCAGCCTCACCCACACACTGGGTTAGACCGGGACCTGGGGATGATCTTCAGGTGCTCCAGCCGGGTTCCCCACCCAGGAGTCCAGCAAAGCCCAGAGGGACGAGAGTGTGAGCAAGTACAAGGGTTAGCTGTCCCTTTCAGGCAAGGAACAGTAGATGCCAATGGATGCTAACACAAGCCTCCCAGGAGTCATGCCCGCCATGCCCCTGTCCCAAAACTCCTAACAAAGGAGTGTGACTCCCTTGACACGGAGCAGAGTTCTGGGACAGACCCCAAGAGGAGGCTAGCAGCCCTTTCTGATCCGAGCTCCCTGCTCACAGGGTTTCGAGGCTCCTGGAGAAAGGCAGACCCCTCAGGGTGCAGAGCTGTTGGTGGGGGGCAGGCAGAGACGCCGCCCGCTGGGAGCTCAGGCTGGACCAGGGAGCAAGAGCTGTCTCTTATACACATCTCATGATGAAGAGCGCGCGGGTGCACACACACACACACACACACACACACACACACAGAGTTCGCTTTATCCCCACACCTGGCATAGTGCTGACACCGAGTAAACATCCACAATTTTTTTTTTTTATTCCATTTGTGAATGAATGAACCACAATTTTTAGGTTTAGAGAGCTCTGGCAATTTGAGATTGTCAGGAGCTAAGTGCATGCAAATGCACTGTGAGGAGCTAAATGCATACAGAAATAAAGTTGACCTTTACACTTTTATGGAGAAGGAAATGGCAACCCACTCCAGTATTCTTGCCTAGAGAATCCCATGGGCAGAGCGGCCTGAGAGGTTGCAGTCAATGGGGTCTCAAAGGGTCGGACACGACTGAGCAACGAACAGTTTACACTTTTAAGGGAGTCATTCACCTTTTTCCCTCTATAAAAACCTTTAAATTTCATATAAGAAATATAAGAGCGTCATATAAAAGCGTCAACAGACAGAATAAAGCCAGAACCACGCAGAGTTGTGAGAACGCTCCTCATTCCCATCAATGGCATAGGAGCTGTTTTTTATGGTGTCACTTTGGTCTCCAGGAACAAATCAGCTTTAACAGTCTTAGAATATACAACCTGCTTATAAGTACAGAAGCCTCACAGAGTGAGTGTTTTCCAAAAACCCTGATTTACCCCTGAGGACTAATGAAGCATGTGGGAAACGAGTACAGAAAAAATGGAGTCAGAGGGTCTAGTTCACTTTGGCACAGAGCCTGTTATACCTACAGGCAGAGAAGGGGTTGTCTTTTCAAAGTTCAGATGGGATCTAAGTCACATACACAACAGGATTTTGAGAGACTCTAAGAAAGCCATCTTGTCCCCTAGATGTCTTCCCACCTAAGAACCACAATCCTTGATCTCCATCAACAGAACTATCCCAGTTGGATACACTAGCTGAGTATTCCTTGGAGGAGAAGTTAGGTCAGCTTCTACAGTCCGTGGATCACTTTCTCCAAGACAAGAAAGCCTCAGGGCATGGAGGGAAATTTGAGCAGAGAAGACACACTCAGAAAGGCAAGCTGGGCACCCAAGTTATACCCAAGTCTTCCCTTTGCGACCATGCTCATCCCTTTTGCTGTTTGTGTGTGTCCTTAGACTGGGGACATTCTCTACAGTAGCCTTTCCATGCCTGTTAAGCAAAAAGGATGATTTTTTTTTTTTTCTGAAAGCCACAACTCTCCCATGACATTGGCAGAGTCCTGGCCAGTCTGGATCTGAATACGTTCTCAAAACCAGATGAGTCAAATCTAGCTGAGGACTTCCCCAGCCTAGCTGGAGAATGTGCATCAAATGGTAAATAAAGCGGGTGCATGATCTCTTTCAAAGGCATGATTGTTCCTGGAAGTTGCATGAAACTGTCATTCCCCACCCCCAACAGGCAGAGCAAGCCTGCTCTTCAGAAAATGATACTATGCAATGTGTAAGTACCCAGGATTCTGCTGCAGTCTCTGGAGTTCCCAATAAAGCTGATTTGCACACTGATCTCCAATAATGCACATGAATAACACATGAATAATGCACATTTCAAACATGTCCTGAATAACAGTGTAAATAGAAAGAAATGGTCTTCCAAGGGAAGAGTTCAAACTGCACAGCGGACGGGTTAAATGGATGAAGGGTGGATCTCATCAGAGAAATGGAGCATTAATGAAGGGATGTGTGCAGGGGGAACAGACTCCAGGAAGCTGAGGCAGTGATTTTGTGAAAGATTTTGACAAGAATAAGGTACCAAAAGTGTCAGTACGAGGACGGATAAAGCCACGATTGAAACAGACAGTTCTAGACAAGGAGGCTCTGGGGGAGAGGGACGCACACAGGCAAAGAGTGGAAGGCGTCTGCTAGATCAGAAGGGATTAGAGATGACCCCCAGGTGACTTTTGAATCCTAGAAAAACCTGCCAACAGCCTAGCACAGTGGGATTTCTACCGACTGCTTGTAGAAGCAAAGAAACCTGCTGGGTAGCTTGGATTATCAAAACTGGCCCATTAGGTCCCTCTCGAAGCACACCGCTTCTGGTACAAGAAATATATGTCGAATCATCAGAATCACTAATGCCAAGTACCACTCCTTAAGTCCAGGTATTTGCCCTGTCAGTCATCACCGTGGCTTCCTGCAAGCCCACCTCCAGCCACCCCACCATGAGGGTTCAGCCACCCCTGCTTCAGCACCAACTTTCTCCAATGCCACCCAGACGCTGTATCAAGAAGGGCATAAAGAAATAGCCAAAGAAAAATATTAATTTAAAAATGATAAAGCAGAGAGTCCAAGTAAGTGAAGTCACTTTTCCCTTGGTTTTCCATATTGGAGGGACATCACTTTGCCAACAAAGGTCTGTATAATCAAAGCCATGGTTTTTCCAGTAGTCATGTATGGATGTGAGATTTGGACTACAAAGAAAGCTGAGCACCAAAGAACTGATCCTTCAAACTGTATGCTGGAGAAGACTCTTGAGAGTCTCTTGGACAACAAGGACATCCAATCAGTCAATTCTAAAGGAAATCAACCCTGAATGTTAATTGGAAGGACTGATGCTGAAGCTGAAGCTCCAGCTTTGGCCACCTGATGCGAAGAACTGACTCATTGGAAAACACTCTGATGTTGGGAATGATGGAAGGTGGGAGGAGAAGGGGACGACAGAGGATGAGATGATTGGATGGCATCACTGAAGCTATGGACATGAGTTTGAGTAAACTCCAGAGATAGTGGAGGATAGGGAGGCCTGGCGTGCTGCAGTCCATGGGGTCACAAAGAGTTGGACACAACTGAGCAACTGAACAAAAAAAATGTTGAACAGTCATATGTGATCAGACAAAGGACACAGGGCTGGGTGTCGAACAGACACTGAGGCTCTCATGTAGTCAAGCAGCCTCACCCACACACTGGGTTAGACCGGGACCTGGGGATGATCTTCAGGTGCTCCAGCCGGGTTCCCCACCCAGGAGTCCAGCAAAGCCCAGAGGGACGAGAGTGTGAGCAAGTACAAGGGTTAGCTGTCCCTTTCAGGCAAGGAACAGTAGATGCCAATGGATGCTAACACAAGCCTCCCAGGAGTCATGCCCGCCACGCCCCTGTCCCAAAACTCCTAACAAAGGAGTGTGACTCCCTTGACACAGAGCAGAGTTCTGGGACAGACCCCAAGAGGAGGCTAGCAGCCCTTTCTGATCCGAGCTCCCTGCTCACAGGGTTTCGAGGCTCCTGGAGAAAGGCAGACCCCTCAGGGTGCAGAGCTGTTGGTGGGGGGCAGGCAGAGACGCCGCCCGCTGGGAGCTCAGGCTGGACCAGGGAGCAAGAGCGTCTGCCACGTGCGGAGGGCCAGCACTTTGCTCAGAGATGGGGACAAGGCCTGTTCCCAGAGGCCTCAAAGTGAGTGAAGCAGACAGCAACAGTGAAGCCGAGGGCAGTGCCGTCTTAGCTGGGCTACTTGCAGGGGGCCTTGGTTAGCCAGTCAAGACATGGGAGTTTTATTGCACAGCTTCCAGCCAGAGCTGCGGCACTCACCGAAATCCCCCGATTGTGGGTCCTGAGAAACCGTGGCTGTGATTACAGGTATTTTGTATGTCTCCCTCACTGCGCCAGCTCTTATTCTCAAATGTGACTGGGTTGGCTTCTTATATTCTGGTGGGGAGAGGCGGGTGAGGAAGTGGCAGACGTGTGACCATTATCCTTCCCCCGTTTGGCTCCTTGTGACAGTACAGACCAACCGGAAAAGAGCCCTTTCTCCACCTCCCGATGACGTCAACCGCACTGACGCCATTGAATTTTTAGAGCCCACTTATCTTGTTATGGCTGAGGTTTTAGTCAATTCTGGCTGAGGAGGTATCTCGCTACCTGTCAGACAAGAGTAAGAATTTAGTAACAGTCCAAGAACATATATCGGATGTGGGCGCTGTCGGGCATAGCATGAGGTATAGTCGTGAGCAAGACAGGCAGTGGATGACTGCTTAGAATTCACGGTCCAGAGCGGGGAGGAAAGCATGGGACAAGCTGTATGAGCACAAGAGCTATGGAAGGAAAGCACAGACGAGTGGGCAGCATTTTAAACGACTGCTGTTGTTGCTGTTGAGTTGCTCAGGCGTGTCCGACTCTGCGACCCCATGGACCGCAGCACACCAGGCTCTCCCGTCCTTCACTATCTCCCGGAGTTTGCTCCACTCATATCCATTGAGTCGGTGATGCCATCCAACCGTCTCATCCTCTGTTGCCTCCTTCTCCTCCTGCCCTCAATCTTCAGCATCAGGGTCTTTTCCAGCATGAAATATAAATAATATTAATCTGTCTCTGGCTGTTCCATCTTTACCAGAAGAAAAAGAATAAAAGAAGGGAGTTGAAAGGGGAGGAAAAGAAGAAGAAAAGAAGGAAAATAAAAAGAAGCATGAGGGTACGTGGCAACCAGGACCTGTGCTTAGGAACAGGGAGGTGATAGGGAGTGGTGAAGACCATGGAAAACAAGCGTTCATCCAGATCTACAGGAAACTCTCTCAGCTAATTGCTTCCAAGTATAACTGCAGGGCCACTGCTTCCAAAGCTTCACTTTTTAAAGTAAAGCAAATAATTCTGATTTTTTTTTTTAGGTGAACTCTTCTGATTTTTATATGTTGACTCATATAAAAAAAATTAAATTCCAAACAGGCCAAACCAAACACCTCGGCAGGTGGGACTCCACTTTTGAGGAGCCAGTTTGCTGCCTCGGCCCTGAAATGGCGTCGTGGAAGGTTACAGATCTCAGAGTGCAAAGCCAGACAGATCCCATTATTCCAGACCCTGGGCTTCTTGTCCAGCATGGCAAGCACCTCACAGCAATTCCACATTCCTTACAAACTGACGTAGCATTTCACCTCAGTGTTTGCCAAGCAAAAGAGCTATCTTTTGAGGACACTGGACTAGGTGATTTCAAAGGTCGCTTCTGAATCTAACTGACAACCCCCAGCTTGAAATTATGAGAATAATAACAGCATAACAATAATGAAGGCAATGATGCATTAAATACTTCACCTCCAGTGAGTCCACCCATGTTATCTGGTTTAAATTACTCAAAGCGTTCAATCATCTCATTTGTGCAGGAAAAATTATCACTGAATTACACACTATGGGTAAAATATAAGCCGGACCTGCTCATCCTTTTTTGGATGCTTGTGCCAGAGACTATAGACGTGCCTAATTACTGCTGGCATTTTGCTTTCCTGGCCAAAATTGTTACCCTCAGGGCAAGCATGTGCAGAATGAGGCAGGCTGTACGAAAAGATCGCCCTTTCTACTGTTTCACCAGATTAACTCAGGGTGGCTCTGAAGTGGGCATAGTTTCTCCAGAAATTGACAGTCTAGCCAGAGAGCAAAAGGATCTCTGCCTATTAACAGAAAAGCAAGAGCTAACTCAGGGACAAATTCAGCAGGGAGAGAGCTGAGAGGTGGTAGAGGAGTTTGCTCATTTTTTGTAGCAGCGGTGGATGGAGTCAGGCCCCTGGGGAGGTGAGTCAGGTTCGAAAACGCAGGCAGGAAGTCAGAGGGTGCAAATTCAATTCTCCTCTTCGGATTTGCAAGTTTTATCTCCATTTGGCAGCCTGGGACTCGTGTGGGAAAGACAGTGAGGAGGCTGGAGGGGAACGAGGACAACCTGGGGGTCCCTGACTTCTTTTCTGCCCCCATGCGGCCCTGGCACATTTTACCTCCAGCCTAAACCGCTGTGGCCCAGGTGCCCACGGCACAGTTGCAAGCTGGCAGAGGGCTGGGCACACGGCACTGGGGCCTCTGCTCTTTGTGACAGCTCCCGGCTGATCCCATTTCTGCAGGGACAGCAGGGCTTTGAAGACTCCTCTCAGGGCACTATCCATCCATACAAAGGTCTGCTGTCAGCCGTGGGCAGGCCCAGGAGGGGACCAGGAGGGGGCTGGGGGGCTAGGGGAGGCCTGGAAGCCCCTCCTCCAACCTGCCTGAAGGCCTGAAACCCTCCTTTCTAAACCAGCGCAGGCAAAACAATTCAGGCTGTCTGTAGGCTAGGAGGAGGCCAGGAGGCAGCTATGGGGTGGGGAGGGGAGAGTCCTGATGGGAGGCAGGCAGAGTGGGAAGCAAGGGAGAGAAGGCAGGAGGGGGAATCCCATTCGGAAAGAAGGCGCAGGCTTTGAACTTGCAGATCTCTCCAACTGAGCCAGAATCCGCACGAAGGCAGCCCCAGCTGGGTGCCTAGGCGTCTGTAAATAAATGTGACGGGGTGAGTGAGATGACAGCTCCCCGACCTTAATGCATTCACCCCAAGGTGCTGCGGGCATCTGCTCCGTAATTAACCAGGCTCTCCCCTCAGTACCTCCTCCTGCCCCTGGGGTTGCTGAGACATTGCCATAATTACCCGCTGTGGCTCTAAGGAGCCCTCTGGAAGGAGTGTGCCCTTGGCTCCTTCCCTTCCTCCGTCCCTGCCACTCTGGGTAGGGGGAGAGCATCCCTGACTGCCAGGGGCTGGGGGCATCCCACTTCCTGGAGCCATCGCAGTATCCCATCCTGCCCACCATCATCCACACAACATCTGTTCTCCCCCGTCCCAGGAGACTCAATGGGGCAGCAAGGAGGAAGGGGCATCACAGGGTACCCAAAGGGACATTTTCCACCAGCAGATCAACCATCTATATAGTGATATCTGATGGCACGATCCGATGTGCCCCTGGGTTGAAAACCGCTGCAGTGATGAAAACCGACAGGGCCACTCAGCACCTAGAAAATGTTGAGAATGTCTTTCCAACAATTATGTGATTAATACTAATAACAGCAATAATAACATCATTTATTCTAGATGAAAGAGCAAGAGCAAGTGTCTGTCTGGCTTATTATTTAGCCTCAGAATGTGTCCCTGTGTGTTGCACGTACCAGGCGTTCAATACGTATTTTTTGCAGGGAGATCATGGCTTTGTCACATGCTTTTCATGAGATGTAAGTACTATCATCTTTATGTTAAGGTGAAGATAACTGAGGCACAGAGAGGTCGAGCAACTTGCCTAATGCCACACAACAAAGACAGTCAGGGTTTGAACCCAGACCTAGGGCTCCAGGACTGTGGCCCTTCTGTTTCACCATGCTGCCGGGCCACTTCACTGCATGAAGCACTTCAGTAGGTCCCTAAAAGTGGGCTTCCTATTCTATCTGTAAGGTCCTGTTTGACTCGCTGAGCTTGAGGACTCAGCCCGTTAATTTATGAATCTTTTATTTCACTGCTTGAGCTTAAGGACTCAGCCCGTTAATTTATGAATCTTTTATTAGTGTGAATCATTTTCGTTAACTCTGTATCACTACTGCATTTCACAAGTACCTAGCACATGGTAGATATTCGATAAATATTTGTTTTATCGAATAAATCAATTTGATGGTAGATATTCAATAAATACTTTGTTTAATATTAATTTAATTTGTTTTACAGAGGACACTCCTGAGATTCCAGAGATGGAACTCTCATCACTAGAGGCTACACAGCCGGGAAATATAAGAACCATGATTTGAATTAAAGCTTGACTGAATTCAGGGACCTTTTCAATAACCCATGTACCACTGAGCTCTGTAGACATCATTTCATATAATGTTAACAAATAAAGTTCTATAATTGTGGTTATTTCCATTTTTTCTGACAGTATCTTAATATATACTACCAACTAATAATCATAAACTTGAGTTATTTCAGTTTTTATTGTAATGAAATTAATATGAACTTACTATAGATTATTAGGACNAGAGGACACTCCTGAGATTCCAGAGATGGAACTCTCATCACTAGAGGCTACACAGCCGGGAAATATAAGAACCATGATTTGAATTAAAGCTTGACTGAGTTCAGGGACCTTTTCAATAACCCATGTACCACTGAGCTCTGTAGACATCATTTCATATAATGTTAACAAATAAAGTTCTATAATTGTGGTTATTTCCATTTTTTCTGACAGTATCTTAATATATACTACCAACTAATAATCATAAACTTGAGTTATTTCAGTTTTTATTGTAATGAAATTAATATGAACTTACTATAGATTATTAGGACAGAACAAAGAGAAAAGAAATTAAATCAATAATCTCCAAACATTTTAAATGAATATTTTCTGCCAATATGTTTATGCATTTTTACATAATTTAGATTACAGTTTTTATATTCTAGCTTTTTAAACTTACTATTATAAACATTTTCCTGCTTACTTCAAGAATTTCAATAACTTCCCTATTTACCATTTAAGTGACTTAAAATTATCATTTTATATGCTCAATAATCATTTTTAATGATTAAAAATTCATTGTATAATTCATTGTATAGAGCACAGACTATCAATTATACATTCTGTCCAATTCATTGTATAGAGCACAGACTATCAATTATACATTCTGTCCAATCCCAGATCATTTTTCACTACTAGAAATAACAGTAAGGTGAATTTTTTTTTTTTCAGAATTTAAGAACACTTTGTAGAGTAGTTCTCTAGGAGACAAACCATCGAGCCAACGGATATGAACACTTTCATAGCTCTTGACATAGATTGCAAACTACTTTCCAAATGAGTTGTGCTAATTTTTTCCCCACTAACAGTGATTTGGATTTTATCATCATTTTAAATTTGATAATTTCTTTCAAATGCACACACAAAACCATCATGTTTTGAATTGTAATAGGAAAACAGTGTTAGAGATGGAAGACTCCCTCCATCTTGTATACATTAGGAAACTGAGGTCTGGCCAGTTCAATGGTCTGTTCTGGGTCACGGTCACTTGGGGGGATGAACTGGGCTGAAGCCAGGTCCGCCATCCCACTCTCCCTACTGTCTTCCAGGAAACTAAAAACCATTTGACGATCTATTTATCTGTTCAACAGCCATGCTGCACGGCTGCCGTCACTTGACATCTTAATTTTGATGATAGAGGGGAGCAGCTTTTGGAATATCTGGACCCGGCAAGTAACAAATTTCCTTCTATGGTGAGAAAAGGGTATTTCCTGATAACCCTCTTCTACCCGCCAGGGTTCTGCGGGAAGCCTTGTATCTACTTATCACTTCCTCCTCTTGGCTCAGGCTTCTGGAACTCTGTGAGTCCTGCTTGACACGCACCTTGGCAGCTCTCACCATATCCTTGCCAGGGGCCTCTCTCTCTCTCCTGTCCCATCTTCCAGGAAACTAAAAACCATTTGACGATCTATTTATCTGTTCAACAGCCATGCTGCACGGCTGCCGTCACTTGACATCTTAATTTTGATGATAGAGGGGAGCAGCTTTTGGAATATCTGGACCCGGCAAGTAACAAATTTCCTTCTATGGTGAGAAAAGGGTATTTCCTGATAACCCTCTTCTACCCGCCAGGGTTCTGCGGGAAGCCTTGTATCTACTTATCACTTCCTCCTCTTGGCTCAGGCTTCTGGAACTCTGTGAGTCCTGCTTGACACGCACCTTGGCAGCTCTCACCATATCCTTGCCAGGGGCCTCTCTCTCTCTCCTGTCCCTGCTCAGCACGATGGCAACCGACCTCATTTCCAACCTCAGGCCAAGCGCTAGTTGCTCCTGCCCATCTGCCACATTGGCCAAGTTTCCCTGATTGCTGAGTGATTCCAGGCTCTTCCCAGGAAGGCTGAGCGAGCTGCAAGCTAAACCCAAGCCTCTCCTCCCAGGCTCTGCCTTGTTCTCAGAGGAGTTTCCATGGCGTCTGCAGATGCACCTCCTCCACCAGGACCTGGACAGCCCATCAATCGCCCCCTCAATGTGGGACCTGTTTCATGCCACGAGACACAGAAGACACCTCCCCAACGAAGTCTCCCAGGTGACCTCCCAACACCCAGCCTCTTCCCTCCAACTCAGGTTGCATACCACGGCCATGCAGAGTGTTCCACAATATGCTCAGCTTACTTCTCTGCTCAGAAACCTATGACCACCAGTGGAAAGAGACCGGCTTAGCTTTCAATTCCTTCCTTATAACACCTGCCGTCTACCAGTCAGTCAAGTTCTCTGTATACCAGCCTGGCTAGGAAAGGCTGACCACGGAAGGGGAGTAGCAGAAGGTGGCAAGTGAGCTATGGGTGGAGCGGAGACATGATTGAGGTTGGGTGTAGGAAAAAAGCAAGAGCTGGGATGATAAGGGGGTTGTATCGTCTACTCTCTGTAAGAATGTTCTTTCCTATTTTCTCTCTGATAGACCACTCATCCTTCATAACCTATTCATAAGCCACCTTTGAAGTCTTTTACAACCTGCCTTGCAGTATTCTTGCCTGGAGAATTCCATGAACAGAGGAGCCCGGTGGGTTACAGTCCATGGGTTTGCAAAGAGCCAGACATGACTGAGTGACTAGCATACTTGCCTCCAAACTTTTTATCTTTCTTACTAGTCCTAAGACACTTGGCCCACACATCTGCTATGCCATTTTTCACATGAATCAATGTACTTTTTTTAAATGTCTGCTGCTGCTGCTGCTAAGTCACTTCAGTCGTGTCCGACTCTGTGCGACCCCATAGACAGCAGCCCACCAGGCTCCCCATCCCTGGGATTCTCCAAGAAAGAATACTGCGGTGGGGTGCCATTGCCTTCTCCAATGCATGAAAGTGAAAAGTGAAAGTGAAGTCGCTCAGTCATGTCTGCCTCTTAGCGACCCCATGGACTGCAGCCCACCAGGCTCCTCCATCCACGGGATTTTTCCAGGCAAGAGTACTGGAGTGGGGTGCCATTGCCTTCTCCTTAAAATGTCTGACTTCCCCACAACTAAATATCCATGCTGTTTTTCAAAGGAGGCTGTGTCCATTCATCTTTTTTATCCTAATTACCTAATTCTTCTCTTAGTATTTGATCAAAATATCTCTAGCAAGAATGAATACAGTGTGTAAGACAGAATTATGGCTGGATGGAATGAACACATAAATGAATGAGGTGGGAGGGGGGG
>SJYX01019247.1:0-26343 GCA_006410675.1 Oreotragus oreotragus
GTTTGCCTGTGCTGGCTCTTCATTGCTTCATGGGCTTTTTGCAGTTGCAGCAAGCAGGGGCTGGTCTCTCGTTGCCACGTGCAGGCTTCCCGTTGCGGTGGTTTCTCTTGCTGTGGAGCACAGGCTCTAGGCACGCGGGCTTCAGCAGTTGTGGCCTGTGGGCCCAGGAGCTGCAGCTGCCAGGCTCCAGAGCGCAGGCTCAGTAGTTGCGGCACACAGGCTTACGTGCTCCGTGGCATGTGGAATCTTCCCAGATCAGAGATTGGCAGGCCAGTTCTTCACCACTGAGCCCCCAGGGGAGCCCCTGTGCCCTGGTTATTTTAACTATTTCTCAGACCTTTATTAGTTTGTCTCCTTTAGTTGCAGGTAACATAATGGGAATTTGGCTAACTGAAACCAAAAACTTAAAAGAAGTGGGTCTCAGAATCCAGGGGGAAAAGCTGAGGCCTATGGAGGGGCCAGCAGGGGCACAGAAAGGCAGTAAGGGGATGCAGGGGAAAACAGTTTCATGAGGACATTGCTGTAGGGGTAAAAAAATTCCCTTTGTTTTCAGTTCATTTGTCCCTTGCCTCATGATTCAAATTCTGGGGAGAGAGAAAGGATGAGTATGGTCAGCCTAGCCTGAGTCTTCTGCCCACATCCCCTCATCAAGCCTGAAGCCACTGGGGAAGGATCTTCCCCACGAGAAATCCAGCAGCTCTTACCAAAGGAAGGTGTCCACTCATGGACACAGCACAGGTAAAAACACCAGATGTTACTTGTAACACCCGATACATGGGCTCTTAGATGTCATTTTATCTCCAAACCTGTATCTCTCAAATTCAGCCTCTGTGCTGGCTGCAGAGTGACCCCCATAAAACCCCAAACTGGCTCTTATCTTTCCTGGCTTAACACTCTTCTGTGACTCCTTAAGGACCTGGTGGTTCTTCTGTGACTTCTCACATCTCTAGCCCAGACCTGCTGCTGCTTAGAACGTTTCCTACCTTAGCTTTGTGCTGCTGTCCCCACCATGCAGTTTGAAAGCTCTATTCCTGTCTGTATGTCTGTCAGTAGATTGACCACATGGGATTACGATGAACAGCTTGAAAGGCATAGTTCTTGCGGAAGAACTATATCTCATTCATTTTTGATCTCTGTGCACTGTAAAACATCTGGCTTCATTATAATTTATATTATTTCTCAATAAAATTTGCTGACCACATAAATAAATGAAGGCAATGTATTTTTCCCTTACAGATAATGATGGCAAAACCCAATGTCTGTAATAATTACATCTTTGTAGACACTAACTAGCTTCTAATAGTGCTACATTATTTTTCACCCAAATTCCTTAAAGGACAAGTTTTATTACTATCTGGGAGCCCTATTTCCGCTATGAAAAGAGTCTTGTTTATTTCCATTTGCTCAGGCTTATTTTTTGTGTTCCCTTGCTATTTCAGGAATACAGAGATGAAGACATACATTTTCATAGTGAGGGATATATTGCTAGGTACTTTTCTAAACCAGAAATTGGAAAATCATGGGGAGATTTGGAATAACTTAGATTATCGCATAGTATTATTCTGTTCTCTCAGTTTCAGTAATTTCACACTGCTCCTCTGCTATTTACCTCCCCTGCCTTTTTCTTCTGCTACTAGCAGCACATTGTAAGCTCTTGTGAATTTGTTATCAACTCCCATCCCAAATCCTCTTAAGCTTTTTTGCTCTTTAGAAGAATTCTCAGTTTATGTCTGTGCTTCATTGTATTTTCCCCACAGTGTATTGTTTTATGTTTTTGTAAATTGAACTCATCACACTTAAACGTGTGTGCCTCTCCGAGGTCTCTAGATTATTCTGTACTGTTGATCTATTTTTCACTGTTTATGATTTTCTGCAAATAAGAATAATGTACAATTTACTTTGTGCTTCAGATCATTAATAAAGATATTAAATAGCTTGTGCTTCAGCTTTTGCCTTCTGGCTTCTTGCTTTTCCCAATTTGACTCTGGCCTGTTAGCAGCTATTTTTTCATTCTGTCATTTTTTTCTTCTTAAAATAATAATAATAATAATAGATATATACATATATATGCAGAAAGTAACTTGTAACTTTCTGCACCAAGAAACAGATACCCAAGATAAACATCATGTTGAAAGACATCTTTTTCTTCTCCCCTGGAGTATATGTGTTTGGGGGGATGTCAGTTGGTTATTACAATATTTATTGAAAGCATGCTGCTGCTGTTTCATCACTAAGTCGTGTCTGATTCTGTGACCCCATGGACTACACTCCACCAGGCTCCTCTGTCCACGGAATTTCCCAGGCAAGAATACAGGAGTAGCTTGCCCTTTACTTCTTCAGGGGATCTTCCCAACCCAGGGATCAAATATATGTCTCCTGCTTGGCAGGTGGATTGTTTACCACTGGGTCACATATTACAAGTACACTATATTAATAATAACTGTAACACTCGTAGAGTACTTGCTATGTTCCAGAACTGTCCTAAGTATTACACATGGAATAGCTCTTTCAATATGCCCAATTACTCTGTGAAGTACTACAGGTATCTCCTCCATTTTGCAGATGAGGAAACTGAGGCATCAAAGGCATAAGTCACACAGTCAGTAATTGGCAGAGCTAGGATTCAAGCACAGGCTGTTTGGCTTGGGAATCTGGGCTCCTAAGTACCCATTATACTGGATTCAACAAGCCCTCCCCAAATGAGAGTTACTGAAAAGAACCACACATGAGTCCCACCCCAATAGACTGACAACAAATTCAAGGTTTGTAAATAAGCAGCCTGTGTGTACTTCTTCCTCCCCTCACGCTTCTCCTTAGTCAATCACAGCCGGCTCTTAACCGCCTTAACATTTCTTCTCTTCCTCTCTATTATTAGAACCTTGGTTCAGCACATAATGATCACATCTGAGACAACTACAGCTATCTCCCCAACTGTCTCTCTGATTCTATCTTGGGCCCCTAAAAATCATTCTCCACAATGCAGACTGAGTTACTTTACAAAAACACATGTACGATCTCCTATATTCCCTGTCGAAAGCTGTCATATGGCTCCCAGAACATATTCCGAACTCCTCAGCAGACATCCAAGGCCACCATCCCTTACCTTTCTCCATGCCCTCCCCTGAATTCCACACTCCTGTGTTCACCTGCATCTACCCCTCTGAAGGAACTGTTTATTTATCACTCACCACTTGTGATACCCTCAATACTCCCAATATTCTGATTGGCAAGCCTTGGCTCATATACATGTCTACATGTGGAAATGGAGGGGATGGAGCAGGGTCTACGCCATGCAAAATGTATGGCATATGAATGAAGAAAGGGTAATTTCCCCCTCTGAAAATAAAGGTTCTGTTGCCAGTATAAGGAGAGGTGAATGCAGGTCAGGAAAACACAGTATATGTTCGTCTTTCATCAGTTATCTAGGACATCCAATAGGCAATCAATAAAGTTATTAAGGGCAGTAAGCAGGTAATAAATATCACATCACCTTGTTTCTCAGGTGGCACTCTCAGTGCTAAAGAACCTGCCTGCCAATGCAGGAGATGAAAGAAACACAGTTTTGATCCTTGGGTCATGAAGATCCTCTGGAGGAGGGCATGGCAACTCACTCCAGTATTCTTGCCTGGAAGAACCCATGGACAGAGGAGCCTGGCGGGCTATAGTCTATAGGGTCACGAAGAGTCAGACACAACTGAAGTGACTTAGCATGTATCACACAGGGCTCTTAATTTGAAAGTTTCCTAAACGGAAACTATTCAAACTGATTTGTAATTTTAACCTCTTTTTTTGAATAATTTTGAATAAGCTCTTTAACCAGTAACTTGAATTTCACATTATATGTAGAGAAAGTGATCTAAAAAGAGGTTATGTGATTAAAAATCATTAAAATGTCTGTAAAGAAGAAATCTGAATTTTCTTTGCAACAGAACATCTTTGAAGCAGTACATCATTCGTACAGAATACTACAACTCAGGGAAGATTCTTAAAATCGCTTTGTAGCCGAGACACAGGTTTGGCTCCTCTGCTTATCTGCTTGAAAATTTATCATTATGATGAGACAAATGTCATAAGTGAACTGGACCCAAAACTGTAAAATTCAGTCTATTTTGCCCAAGTTCATTCTAGCGCTGTATAGAGGTTATCTAAATGGATGTGGCCAAGGTGCTTTGTCATTTATCATTTAAAAATGCTCACCCATCACTGGAAGTTCTTAGCTTCATTGGCAAATCAAGTGAGAAGTGAAGCTCATTGAATCTATCTAACCATCCCACTTTTATGCAGGATAAATTTAGGTTTGGGGCTTTAAATGTCCTTCAACAATAAGTTATATGGGTGAACCATAGGCCATTATCTAAATTTTATCATCAGTTCAGTTCAGTCACTCAGTCGTGTCCGACTCTTTGCGACCCCATGAATCGCAGCATGCCAGGTCTCCCTATCCATCACCATCTCCCGGAGTTCACTCAGACTCACGTCCATCGAGTCCGTGATGCCATCCAGCCATCTCATCCTCGGTCGTCCCCTTCTCCTCCTGCCCCCAATCCCTCTCAGCATCAGAGTCTTTTCCAATGAGTCAACTCTTTGCATGAGGTGGCCAAAGTTCTAGAGTTTCAGCTTTAGCATCAGTCCTTCCAAAGAACACCCAAGGTTGATCTCCTTCAGAATGGACTGGTTGGATCTCCTTGCAGTCCAAGGGACTTTCAAGAGTCTTCTCCAACACCACAGTTCAAAAGCATCGATTCTTCGGCGCTCAGCTTTCTTCACAGTCCAACTTTCACATCCATACATGACCACAGGAAAAACCATAGCCTTGACTAGGCGGACCTTAGTCGGCAAAGTAATGTCTCTGCTTTTGAATATACTATCCAGGTTGGTCATAACTTTTCTTCCAAGGAGTAAGCGTCTTCTAATTTCATGGCTGCAGTCACCATCTGCAGTGATTTTGGAGCCCCCAAAAATAAAGTCTGACACTGTTTCCACTGTTTCCCCATCTATTTCCCATGAAGTGATGGGACCGGATGCCATGATCTTCGTTTTCTGAATGTTGAGCTTTAAGCCAACTTTTTCGCTCTCCTCCTTCACTTTCATCAAGAGGCTTTTTAGCTCCTCCTCACTTTCTGCCATAAGGGTGGTGTCATCAGCATATCTGAGGTTATTGATATTTCTCCCGGCAATCTTGATTCCAGCTTGTGTTTCTTCCAGTCCAGCGTTTCTCATGATGTACTCTGCATATAAGTTAAATAAGCAGGGAGACAATATACAGCCTTGACGTACTCCTTTTCCTATTTGGAACCAGTCTGTTGTTCCATGTCCAGTTCTAACTGTTGCTTCCTGACCTGCATACAGATTTCTCAAGAGGCAGGTTAGGTGGTCTGGTATTCCCATCTCTTTCAGAATTTTCCACAGTTTATTGTGATCCACACAGTCAAAGGCTTTGGCATAGTCAATAAAGCAGAAATAGATGTTTTTCTGGAACTCTCTTGCTTTTTCCATGATCCAGCGGATGTTGGCAATTTGATCTCTGGTTCCTCTGCCTGTTCTAAAACCAGCTTGAACATCAGGGAGTTCACGGTTCACATATTGCTGAAGCCTGGCTTGGAGAATTTTGAGCATTACTTTACTAGCGTGTGAGATGAGTGCAATTGTGCGGTAGTTTGAGCATTCTTTGGCATTGCCTTTCTTTGGAATTGGAATGAAAACTGACCTTTTCCAGTCCTGTGGCCACTGCTGAGTTTTCCAAATTTGCTGGCATATTGAGTGCAGCACTTTCACAGCATCATCTTCCAGGATTTGAAACAGCTCAACTGGAATTCCATCACCTCCACTAGCTTTGTTCTTAGTGATGCTTTCTAAGGCCCACTTGACTTCACATTCCAAGATGTCTGGCTCTAGATTAGTGATCACATCCTCATGATTATCTGGGTCGTGAAGATCTTTTCTGTACAGTTCTTCTGTGTATTCTTGCCACCTCTTCTTAATATCTTCTGCTTCTGTTAGGTCCATACCATTTCTATCCTTTATCGAGCCCATCTTTGCATGAAATGTTCCCTTGGTATCTCCAATTCTCTTGAAGAGATCTCTAGTCTTTCCCATTCTGTTGTTTTCCTCTATCTCTTTGCATTGATTGCTGAAGAAGGCTTTCTTATCTCTTCTTGCTATTCTTTGGAACTCTGCATTCAGATGCTTATATCTTTTCTTTTCTCCTTTGCTTTTCGCCTCTCTTCTTTTCAGTGCTATTTGTAAGGCTTCTCCAGACAGCCATTTTGCTTTTTTGCATTTCTTTTCCATGGGGATGGTCTTGATCCCTGTCTCCTGTACAATGTCACGAACCTCATTCCATAGTTCATCAGGAACTCTGTCTATCAGATCTAGGCCCTTAAATCTATTTCTCACTTCCACTGTATAATCATAAGGGATTTGATTTAGGTCATACCTGAATGGTCTAGCGGTTTTCCCTACTTTCTTCAATTTAAGTCTGAATTTGGAAATAAGGAGTTCATGATCTGAGCCACAGTCAGCTCCTGGTCTTGTTTTTGTTGACTGTATAGAGCTTCTCCATCTTTGGCTGCAAAGAATATAATCAATCTGATTTCGGTGTTGACCATCTGGTGATGTCCATGTGTAGAGTCTTCTCTTGTGTTGCTGGAAGAGGGTGTTTGCTATGACCAGTGCATTTTCTTGGCAAAACTCTATTAGTCTTTGCCCTGCTTCATTCCGCATTCCAAGGCCAAATTTGCCTGTTACTCCAGGTGTTTCTTGACTTCCTACTTTAGCATTCCAGTCCCCTATAATGAAAAGGACATCTTTTTTGGGTGTTAGTTCTACAAGGTCTTGTAGGTCTTCATAAAACCGTTCAACTTCAGCTTCTTCAGCATTACTGGTTGGGGCATAGACTTGGATAACTGTGATATTGAATGGTTTGCCTTGGAAACGAACAGAGATCATTCTGTCGTTTTTGAGATTGCATCCAAGTACTGCATTTCGGACTCTTTTGTTGACCATGATGGCTACTCCATTTCTTCTGAGGGATTCCTGCCCGCAGTAGTAGATATAATGGTCATCTGAGTTAAATTCACCCATTCCAGTCCATTTTAGTTCGCTGATTCCTAGAATGTCGACGTTCACCCTTGCCATCTCTTGTTTGACCACTTCCAATTTGCCTTGATTCATGGACCTGACATTCCAGGTTCCTATGCAATATTGTTCTTTACAGCATCGGATCTTGCTTCTATCACCAGTCACATGCACAACTGGGTATTGTTTTTGCTTTGGCTCCATCCCTTCATTCTTTCTGGAGTTATTTCTCCACTGATCTCCAGTAGCATATTGGGCACCTAACGACCTGGGGAGATTCTCTTTTGATATCCTATCATTTTGCCTTTTCATACTGTTCATGGGGTTCTCAAGGCAAGAATACTGAAGTGGCTTGCCATTCCCTTCTCCAGTGGACCACGTTATGAATTTTATCATAAACTCTGCCATCACTAGAGGTGCCCTATATACTTAGAAATGGCTGTACTTTGGGGCCAATAAAAAACCCAACTTTATTCTGACCTTGAATAATAGAGAATGGAAAATGTTAAGGGATAAGAAAAGACATGAGAGTAATGTCTCTGCTCAAGTGAGGTATTTCTAGCTAGTCAATATTCTTAGACCCTTGAGCATATCCTGAACGATGGCTTCCTCTGTGCTGATTTCTTGCAAAAGTAGCATTTGTTCAGCTTTCATGAATAATCGATTTTATTGGCTGGTAAATGAGACCAACAATTGTTCTTGAAGTTATTGGCATCTCAGCCCAGTCTTTTCTAGTCCAGTCTAAACTCTAGATTTGAGTACCAATGGAATATTGAGAACTCGGGAGTATCAGAGCTGGAAAGATACAACTGCTTTTTAGAGAATGAAGGTTGATTACAGATCCTAGATTTTATATACACTAAAAGGCTGAACCATTATCTTTTTTTTTCATAGTTTTTGTAAAGCAGTATTGACTGTTACGGCCTTGTAATAAATTTCCCCCAAAGTGAGTAGCATAAAACAATCATTTTATTTTGCTCATTTACTGGGTGAGTCAGGAAATAGGGAAGGGTTGAGTTGGGCAGCTATTATTTGGGGATCTCTCATGTGATTACAGTCAGGTGTTGGCTGGGACAAAGATATCTGGGCAGGGCATCCAAGATGGTTCATTCACCCAGCTGCGGTTGGTGTTGACTACTGCCTGGGAGCTCAGCAAGTTTGTCCACCTTGTGTTTGCCTACATATGGCATCTGCATGGTGATCTCAGAGGTAGTCAGGTTTCTTACATGGCACTTGACTTTCCCAGAATGAGCATCCTAAGAAAACAAAGTAGAACTTGTGTGGCCTTTTCGACCTAGCCTCAGAATTGTGCAGCACTATTTCCCCAGCACTCTTGTGGGTACAACATCACTAAGAGCAGTGCAGATTTGGAGGAGGGGACCCAGACCCTCATCTCTTAAGGGAAGAGTGTCAAAAAAGTTGTACACATTTTTTAATACCATGACAAAGGGCTGAAAATGTCTTCTTCTCATTTGAGACACAGCCAAGAATTTTATTCCAGTTGCTATAGGAGGACAAGAAGAACTGAGAAGCATTTGGATCTGCCTCAAGAAACTGGAATGTTAAATCTACCTGTAATGCAAAATAATTTCTACCTAGTGCTCTGTAAATTCTCTACTGAGTTTGACAAGATTTTATTTCTAACCCATTTGGACTACCTCATTTTTGAATAGCTGCATATTAAAGATAAATATGAGGCCATGAATGATATGTTGTCTGCTTTGTAAAATCAAGAGAATACACATTGTGCCGTCTTTTTTTTTTTTTTAAATAAGCAGTTTCCTTCTATAGACCTTTAATACTAGCAAAACTGTAAAGATCTATTGGTGACCTAGATTATCCTATAGAAAAATGAAATCTTTTCAAACTCAACATTAAAATTCACATTATTCAGAGTTTTCTTTTTCATGGTTTATCTTAGAGCATGCCTGTGGGAGCTGTTTTGGTCCACGTACAATCATATCACTGCTGGCTCTAGCTCTGTGGGCCCTGTGGTGTTATCTATTATACAGAAGAGTTTGCTAGTTCATTAATGAACTGATAAGGGCTCAACTACCTGCCCTCAATTTTATTTCTTTCTTCTGAGAGACAATCTTTCAGATATGATACAGTTTGTTAATATATTTTACATATGGTAAGACTTCTATTTCTTCACACTTGTAGCCAGTCAGTTCAGTCACTCAGTCATGTCTGACTCTTTGTGACCCCATGGACTCCAGCACAGCAGTCCGTCACCAACTTCTGGAGCTTGCTCAAACTTATGTCCATCGAGTCAGTGACGCCATCCAACCAACTCATCCTCTGTTGTCCCCTTCTCCTCCTGCCTTCAATCTTTCCCAGCATCAGAGTCTTTTCCAATTAGTTCTTTGCATCAGGTGGCCAAAGTATTGGCATTTCAGCTTCAGCATCAGTCCTTCCAATGAATATTCAGGACTGATTTCCTTTAGGATTGACTGGTTGGATCTCCTTGCAGTCCAAGGGACTCTCAAGAGTCTTCCCAATACCACAGTTCAAAAGCATCAATTCTTTCAGCTTTCTTTATAGTCCAACTCTCACTACTACTACACTTGTAGTATTAGGTTAAAAGTAGTGCTAAGTAAATTAAATACAGAGTATATGCATGTCAGCTTTATTTTAGTGGCATCCTAATGAATAATGGTTTATCTGCTTGCAATGCAGGAGACCCCCAGTTTGATTCCAGGCTTGGGAAGATCTGCTGGAGAAGGGATAGGCTACCCACTCCAGTATTCTTGGGTTTCTCTGGTGGCTCAGCTGATAAAGAATCTGCCCATAGTGCAGGAGACCTGGGTTCGATCCGTGGGTTGGGAAGATCCCTTAAGAAGGGAAAGGCTACCCACTTCAGTATTCTGGCCTGGAGAATTCCATGGACTGTATAGTCCATGGGGTTGTAAAGAGCTGGACACAACTGAGCAACTTTCACTTTATGTATTTTGAGCAAATGAATTAACCTATGTTGTTGTATTTGTATTTATTGAAAGAAAAAGATTCTCCTTGATTTAGTACAAGTGGAATTTACAATAACCATGACAATTATTTAATCTTGTTTTTGTTTTCTGTTTTCTCAAGCCAAAATATGGCTGGGAGGTTTTTTCCTAAAGTACGTATATTAGTGTACTTCCAGCTACCATATTGATTAAAAAGAAAAGCAAAACAAAACAGTCCTCTTCTTATTGTTTCTATGTTCCTATTTTTAAGTGACATAGTATTTAAAAAATACAGTCATTTATCTAATTGCCAGGGTAATACTTTAAGTAAAAACAAGACAAGAATTTTGGAGAATGGCACTGAAACATGAATAAAATCATATATGAAACGAATCGCCAGTCCAGGATCGATGCATGATACTGGATGCTTGGGGCTGGTGCACTGAGACGACCCAGAAGGATGGTATCGGGAGGGAGAGGGGAGGGAGGTTCAGGATGGGGAACACGTGTATACCTGTGGCAGATTCATGTTGATGTATGGCAAAACCAATACAATATTGTAAAGTAATTAACCTCCAATTAAAATAAATAAATTCATATTAAAAAAAAGAATTTTAAAAACCTTTGTATCTCACTGTCTTAAGATTATATGCTTGTATTTTTCAATTAATTTCTCTAATATACTACACACATGCACACATACATATGGATTATATCTGAATCAGTTTCGTGGATCGAAATTCAAAAGATAAAAATGTGAGATAATTAAAATCTTCCTCCTTCAGAACCTCAGTTCTCTAGCTCCTTTTCATGGAGGCTCCAATGTTCTCTGTTCTTTCTTCTTGCAGAGATACTTTAAGCAGATTTAAATAACTTTATATTTTTTCCTTCTTCTCAACCCAAATAGTAGCTTAATATTCAAATTGTCCTGTGCCTTTTTTTTTAAATTTTATAATCTATCTTAGAGATATTTCCATATTAATACAATATGTCTTCTGTTAAAAATGTATAGCATTCAATATATAATGCAGATATATAATTTATTTAATCAGTTCCCTATTAATGGTTATTTGTTTCCAATCTTCTGTTTTTGTAATTCTACAATGAGTGATCTTGTGTATTAGCTTACTAGGGCTGCTGGGTCAAAGCACTGTGAACTGGGTGGCTTATCAATAGAAATCTATTATCTCAGAGTTCTGAGGCTCGAAATCTAAAATTGAAGTGCTGGCAGGATTGGTCCCTGCTGAAGGCCCTGAGAGAAGGATCTAGCTCCACGCCTCTCTCCTTGGCTGGTAGATACCCATCTTTCCCTATGTCTCTGCACACCATCTTCCTTCTATGTGTGCCTCTGTGTTCAAATTTCCTCTTTTTGCACCAGTCATAATGGAGTAGTATTAGTCACTCAATCATGTCTGACTCTTTGCAACCCCATGAACTGTACTCCGCCAGGATCCTCTATTCCATGTAGTTCTCCAGGCAAGAATACTGGCGTGGGTAGCCATTCCCTTCTCCAGAAGATCTTTTCAACCCAGGGATTGAATCCTGATTTCCCACACTGCAGGCAGATTCTTTACCATCTGAGCCACCAGGGGTGCGCTGTAATGAATTAGGACCCACCTTAATGATCTCATTTTAACNGGTTGGATCTCCTTGCAGTCCAAGGGACTCTCAAGAGTCTTCCCAATACCACAGTTCAAAAGCATCAATTCTTTCAGCTTTCTTTATAGTCCAACTCTCACTACTACTACACTTGTAGTATTAGGTTAAAAGTAGTGCTAAGTAAATTAAATACAGAGTATATGCATGTCAGCTTTATTTTAGTGGCATCCTAATGAATAATGGTTTATCTGCTTGCAATGCAGGAGACCCCCAGTTTGATTCCAGGCTTGGGAAGATCTGCTGGAGAAGGGATAGGCTACCCACTCCAGTATTCTTGGGTTTCTCTGGTGGCTCAGCTGATAAAGAATCTGCCCATAGTGCAGGAGACCTGGGTTCGATCCGTGGGTTGGGAAGATCCCTTAAGAAGGGAAAGGCTACCCACTTCAGTATTCTGGCCTGGAGAATTCCATGGACTGTATAGTCCATGGGGTTGTAAAGAGCTGGACACAACTGAGCAACTTTCACTTTATGTATTTTGAGCAAATGAATTAACCTATGTTGTTGTATTTGTATTTATTGAAAGAAAAAGATTCTCCTTGATTTAGTACAAGTGGAATTTACAATAACCATGACAATTATTTAATCTTGTTTTTGTTTTCTGTTTTCTCAAGCCAAAATATGGCTGGGAGGTTTTTTCCTAAAGTACGTATATTAGTGTACTTCCAGCTACCATATTGATTAAAAAGAAAAGCAAAACAAAACAGTCCTCTTCTTATTGTTTCTATGTTCCTATTTTTAAGTGACATAGTATTTAAAAAATACAGTCATTTATCTAATTGCCAGGGTAATACTTTAAGTAAAAACAAGACAAGAATTTTGGAGAATGGCACTGAAACATGAATAAAATCATATATGAAACGAATCGCCAGTCCAGGATCGATGCATGATACTGGATGCTTGGGGCTGGTGCACTGAGACGACCCAGAAGGATGGTATCGGGAGGGAGAGGGGAGGGAGGTTCAGGATGGGGAACACGTGTATACCTGTGGCAGATTCATGTTGATGTATGGCAAAACCAATACAATATTGTAAAGTAATTAACCTCCAATTAAAATAAATAAATTCATATTAAAAAAAAGAATTTTAAAAACCTTTGTATCTCACTGTCTTAAGATTATATGCTTGTATTTTTCAATTAATTTCTCTAATATACTACACACATGCACACATACATATGGATTATATCTGAATCAGTTTCGTGGATCGAAATTCAAAAGATAAAAATGTGAGATAATTAAAATCTTCCTCCTTCAGAACCTCAGTTCTCTAGCTCCTTTTCATGGAGGCTCCAATGTTCTCTGTTCTTTCTTCTTGCAGAGATACTTTAAGCAGATTTAAATAACTTTATATTTTTTCCTTCTTCTCAACCCAAATAGTAGCTTAATATTCAAATTGTCCTGTGCCTTTTTTTTTAAATTTTATAATCTATCTTAGAGATATTTCCATATTAATACAATATGTCTTCTGTTAAAAATGTATAGCATTCAATATATAATGCAGATATATAATTTATTTAATCAGTTCCCTATTAATGGTTATTTGTTTCCAATCTTCTGTTTTTGTAATTCTACAATGAGTGATCTTGTGTATTAGCTTACTAGGGCTGCTGGGTCAAAGCACTGTGAACTGGGTGGCTTATCAATAGAAATCTATTATCTCAGAGTTCTGAGGCTCGAAATCTAAAATTGAAGTGCTGGCAGGATTGGTCCCTGCTGAAGGCCCTGAGAGAAGGATCTAGCTCCACGCCTCTCTCCTTGGCTGGTAGATACCCATCTTTCCCTATGTCTCTGCACACCATCTTCCTTCTATGTGTGCCTCTGTGTTCAAATTTCCTCTTTTTGCACCAGTCATAATGGAGTAGTATTAGTCACTCAATCATGTCTGACTCTTTGCAACCCCATGAACTGTACTCCGCCAGGATCCTCTATTCCATGTAGTTCTCCAGGCAAGAATACTGGCGTGGGTAGCCATTCCCTTCTCCAGAAGATCTTTTCAACCCAGGGATTGAATCCTGATTTCCCACACTGCAGGCAGATTCTTTACCATCTGAGCCACCAGGGGTGCGCTGTAATGAATTAGGACCCACCTTAATGATCTCATTTTAACTTCATTACCTTCTAAGGACCCTATCTCCAAATAAGGTCATGTTCTGAGGTAGTGGGTTTAGGACTTTAATATGAAAAATTTGAGAGGGACACAATTCAACCTATAATACCTGTTGTATATATCACTTTGCACATAATGAAATGTATTTGGGGACAAATTTCTAGAATTCAGATAGTTGAATCAAAGGTTAAATATCTGTAATTTTTACAGATATTGCCAAGTTATCCTCTATAAAAACTGTAGCAATTTATAGCTCTCATGAGCAATGGATAAACATACTGTCTCCCTTAACCTCTTACATAATGTATTATTGACCACTGGATCTTTGGAAATCCAATAAGTGAAAATTGTTCTTTATCTAGTTATAATTTGCATTTTTCATAAAGGCACAAACTTGAGCATTTTTTTCACATTTTGAGTATATGCTTTTTAAAAAATTTGGAATCAAACCATAAATAACATTTTATAGCTTTTTTTCACTTAAGCAATATTAACGGGTATGCTTCTATATTATGCAACATTTTTCTACAATAAGCTTTGTGCTATACCATTCTATATCTATATCAAAATTTATTTAATTAATCCCCTATTGTACATTTATGTTGTTTCCAACATTTTCACTTTTAAAATAATGCTGAGATAACTACAGAGATAAATCTTTGGGCACAGCAGGAATAGAAGTTAACTTCGCTTTATTGTAAATAGATTGTTGAAGCTGAATTGATATTTAGATGAAGTCATATCAACATCCACCTTTTAACTCTATTTCCCTTACAAAATGTTTTTGCTTGTGATTTTAAGAAAGTCGCTTCTCAGTAGTTGAGGTTGTACTTAGATTTTTGTTTTCTGTACTATATCTCAATTTTCCTGTAATAAAATTCATTTGTCTCTGATATTAGCTGTGCCATGCACTACATCATATTATGAGTATGACTGGTAGTACTACTTGGGCAGCGCAGCAGGCAACATACTTTTGCACATTTGGGGTTTGGTTACTTTTAATTTACTGCTATACTCGTATCTAGGGCTAGACAGAATAACAGCAAACAGTACTTACTGAGGGCTTGAAATGTATTAACTTATTAAACTTTTCAATGAAGACAGTATAACTAATGGGATGACACTGTAACAGACAGTTATTGCTATAACAGTGCTGTGAAACAAACTATCCCAAATCTCAGCGCTTATAATAGCAAGCATTTAATTTTGTTTTGCTCATGGACTGACATTTGGCTAAGGTTCTGCTGTGCTTGGTCAGTATTAGCTGACCTTGGTTCCAATCTACATATTGGGTGCAAATTTATTCCACATTTCTCTTATCCTCATTTGAAACAGAATCTACCCCTAGAATGTTCCTCACATGATGGATAGCAAGAATGTAAGAAGCAAGCCAATTTTATGGGACCACATTTATGATCCCCACTAACATTTTGCTGGCCAAAGCAAGTATGCCAATGACCCAAATGTGATATCAACACGGCAGAGAATCATGCTTCACTCACAGTGGGAGAGAAATGTACAAAAGAGAAATGTACACTTATGTGATTAATGCTATCACAGGAGAGTGAAGAACTGGAACCAATAATTTAATCTACCATAGAGACTTTTGAAGAATGGGTAAGTAACAAATTTCAAAAGTTTCACATAGAGACCAATTCCATTTCTTTTTTTGGTTAACATTGCATCTGAAATCCTACAGGGCTAAATGTCTAAAAAAGATCTTTTTAATTTGAGAGATATTTAATTTTACATATCAGTTAGGATCTAAAGAAAATCCAAACTTCTGAAAGAAGAGCCCTGCTTATACACTGATTATAATGTTCTGGGGAAGAAAATAGACATTTATATAAATAATCCAGAGCAAGATGTAAGATGGTACATGTCCTTAAATGATCAGTTGCAAGTAAAATGGTAGAGGGATTTACTATACAATAACTGGGTTTTCCTAGTTTGATCTTCCAGTTACTAAATCTTTTTTTCTGTACTGAGAAATGCAGAAGAAACTGTCTAATAGCTAAACTTGGAAATTTTTTTTATTTCCCAGAAATACTAATGTACTTTTTATTATGCATATTTTAGAAGGAGACTATAGGAGCTCCACAGTTTCAGAAAAACAGATTAACGTGTTTCTTAAGTCTTCTGTCTTTCAACAAATTGAACAGTCTGGAGTGTCGAGTTTAAAATATGAAAGGAAAAAAATCTGCTAGTATGAAGAAGCGCATGAATAAAAATGTAAGACAATGAGAACCATTGTTGAAAAATTTAAAAATCCCTTTAGTCTTTGATTCAATTTAAAAAATGTGTAGTTAGAAAAACAAACACAATAATATAGCTCTCTAGAAATACTTCATTTTGGGTTACTTCTTTTAGAAATTATAGAAAACAATTCACAAGTGAACATAGTGAACGTAGGAAACCATTGCTAATTGTCAGTCTTGATGTGAAAAAAATAGAGTAGTTTGAGAAAAAAAATATTCTAACCAGCATCTCAACTTTTATTCTTGTTTTGAGCAAAATTAACTGAAGGATCATTTTGATGGTGAAAAAACATCCATATATTCTAGTGCATTTCCATATAGCTTATTTCAGAAATTGAGATGGATTTCTAAAGAAACATTATTTTACCATTCATGATATAGATGTTTGAATTAATTTTTCCCAACAACTTGCTAATATTTTTATAGTCTACGTGAGAGTAATAGAGAATGAAATTGGTTAACAGTGGTACCAGTAAGCTCATTAAAGTATAAAAGAATTTTCCTTCCTGCAAGAGGTAAATTTGGGGGCAGCTAAGAGGAACTGTTCCCACATTCATTTGATATGTTCAAACTCATTAACAAGGATGTAAAAATAATCAGGCTCTTGATTACTGTGTTGTTGTAATACTGTGAGTAACCTTGTCTGATAAGGTATGTGTTTAAATTCAAAGTCACATATATGTAATGGGTTACTCTTTCATCAGGTAGAGATTTTAAAGTAGGAATCTTCAGGTGGTCATAAAAAAGAGCACAAAATGTGGTCTTCCAAGATATGATTTTGAGTTCCAACTTTGTCATTTATTAAGCAGTTGAGTTTCTCAACTTCTCTGAGACTTAATTTTCTCCTCTATAAAATGTGGATAAAGATGCCAATTGCAAAGGCTGTGATGAGTGTGAAATGAATTAATTTTATAATATAAAAGTTTAATAACATATAACATAAAATTATAATGTAGTTTCTAATGTATAATTATATAGTATTTATAAATATAACATAATTGCCTCAGACACATTGATAGCCAATAGTCTGGCTTGCTGCAGTCCATAGAGTTGCAAAGAGTCGGACACAACTGAGCTACTGAACAACAATAATTATTATTAGGATTTTTTATCAGAGAGATGATAATTAAAAAATATTTTAGGGGACTTCCCTAGTGGTTCATTGGCTAAGACTCTGCACTCCCAATGCAGGGGGCCTGGGTTCAATCTCTGGTGGGGGAACTAATCCCATAAGCTGCAACTCAGAGTTTGCATGCCACTATTAAAGATCCTGCATGCCACGAGGAAGATCAAAGATTCTGGGTGCCACAACTAAAACCTGATGCAGCCAAATAAATATTTAAAAAGATATTTTTCTAATTTGACAAATACACAGATTTGCATATAGTTTTGAATCAATTAAATGTTGCACAGATATTCTGTGCCATAGTCAACTGTCATGACTAGAGGAGCTTATGGAAAGGTAAGTGTAAGATGTATGGATATAAGAGTTGGACTATAAAGAAAGCTGAGCACTGAAGAATAGATGCTTTTGAACTGTGGTGTTGGAGAAGACTCTTGAGAGTCCCTTGGACAGCAAGGAGATCCAGCCAGTCCATCCTAAAGGAAATCAGTCCTGAATGTTCATTGGAAGGACTGATGCTGAAGCTGAAACTCCAATACTTTGGCCACCTGATGCAAAAAACTAACTCCTTGGAAAAGACCCTGATGCTGGGAAAGATTGAAGGTGGGAGAAGGGGATGACAGAGGATGAGATGGTTGGATGGCATCACCGACTCGATGGACATGAGTTTGAGCAAGCTCCGGGAGTTAGTGATGGACAGGGAGGCCTGGCGTACTTCAGTCCATGGTGTTGCAAAGAGTTGGACACGAGTGAGCAACTGAACGGAACTGAACTGAACTGAATGTATGAACAAATAGGAAAGAGGTAATGCATCAGTGAAATAATCAGTATATTAGTTACCTACTGCTCCATAACAAATTATCCAAAAACTTATCAGCTTAAAACAATCAATATTTATCATCTCACAGTTTCTATGGGATAGAAATTAGGGAGCAGCTTTGCTGGGTGGTTCTGGCTCATGGTCTCTCATTACGGTGCAGTGAAGGCACTGGCCAGAGCTGCAGCCATTAGAAAGCTTGACTGGGGCTGGAAGACTCATTTCCAAGATGGTTCATTTACATGGCTGTTCATAAGAAGCTTTGGTTCCTTGTCATTTGGAATACTCTTCATGGCTGCTTGAGTGACTTTATGCCATGGCAACTGGGTTCTTCCCAAGGAAGTAATCCAAGGTGGAAGTGGCAATGACTTTCATGACCTGATCTAGAAAGTCACACACAGACATCTGTGCATATTTTCTTTGTTGAAAGTGAGTCAAAGTCCATCCCAATCGAAACATTATGAACATATTTAAAAACTACAACAGACTATGAAATCATACTTTGATTCTATGTTTCTTTCTTAGTTTACTATTATTTTGACATGCGACTAATGTGTAAATTGAAACATGGTTTAAAGGGCAATGAGACTCTAGTAGGGCAGATAAGAGTTACTTCTAGGGTAGGAGGGAAATAAGGCAAGGGTAAGGATTAGAGTCTCAATTTGTTAAAACCACTAAGCTTTCAGTCTCTAAGTTCAGAGAATCAATCGCTATTTATTCACTCACAAATATTAATAAGCCAATTTTGATGAGATAGGTATTCCTTAATTATTGATCTGAAAAATAAACTGAAAACAGAGAACTAGTGAAGCTTAGACCATCCATTCAGGAGAAATAGTTGAGATTACTTGTCACACATAGGGTAGTTTTGCAGAGTTTGTTGAGAAATGTCAAAGGAAGGGAAGAAAATCTATGGTTTAAATGTCTCAAAGAAATATAAATCAAATATTGATTAGCTGTGCCAATTGAGAGTATTTGGATTATCCCCATTTTTTTTTCCCATTTGGCCCTAGATATTAAGATTTAGAGAATTCAGAGTTCTTTTCTTGTTTGAAATGTGTTCTGGAATTATTATTAGGAGGTTGATTTCCCTGGTTATGTGTGAATTAAGGGGCCTGGGGTAGAAATGGGTGGGTGCACTGTAGCCAAAGGGAAGCCAGCCTTTTGGATCTGCACCTGTCTTATTCTATATTCTGTCAGTTATGGGTGGTCAAGAAAGGTAGTGATATATGTAGGATCTAAGCTGCAAAATGTTTTGACATCAAGGAACAACATTCCAGGGACTTCCCTGGTGGTCCAGAGGTTGAGAGTCCGCCTGCAAATGAAGGGGACACAGGTTTGATCTCTGGTCTGGGAAGATTCTCACATGCCTCGGAGCAACTGGGTCACGGTCCCAAACTACTGAGTCCAAGGGGAGCCACTGCAGTGAGACGCCTGAGCACCACAACTAGAGAGAGCAGCCCCTGATGGCCACTAGAGAAAGCCTACGCACAGCAATGAAGATCCAGTGCAGCCAAGAAGAGAAAGAAACAGCACTTCATAAGCATACCAAGGAGATAAACACTAGGAGGAAATCTGGAAAGGGGGAAAAAGACATTCTAAGGGGAAAAGGTTCAATTTTATGACTTTAAAGAATTATATAATTTCAAACTTTTTCCCCTCAATTTGACTTGAGTGCGAAACATACGAGAAAGACATATAGAGAGCACAAAAATAGTAAGAAGTCTGCCATTCTGGATCAATTGAGATTTGGTATTTGAAATGAAAGAAAAAAATGTATATATTTATGAGGAGGTTATAATAAAATAGTGGGAAAGAAGTAGATGGACTAAGATTGCTAAAAAAGAAAATGCAGATTCCATCCTACACTGGTATGGCTGACCTCAGTCTATTGACTTTTCCTACAACCATCTTCATCTGCAGGCAGGAGAACACTGCCTGGGACTTTGATAGTGGGTCTGTTAGCCACAAGTTTAGTGCATAAAGGTATCCAGTGGGAGGTAAGATCTATTTTTGTGGTGGTAAAGCATTTGCGTTGGCATGCCCTAATTGTGTTTGCAGTAAAATTGAAGACTCTTACCAGAGTGGGAAATCAACTGAATGGTCATAAATAATCGGTCAAATGAGTGGCAGTGCTGCCCAGTCAACAACATCACTTTTGTGGTCAGTGGTGTTTAGGGAGTGCCCCCTGGGTACCTGGCATAAATGAAGCAAAGGCCATGATTCTGAGAGAATTACCAGGCCTGATTTCTGCGGGGCTCCATTGTGCTTTGCTCTGGGAGTGGCCTGATTCCTTTGTGCCACTGCTACTGCAAGAATAGTCTTCCATACTCCTGGCCCACTCCTTTGCTTCCTTTCTTCTCTCCTCATCTAAGAGGCTTAGTTCCTCCCTCTGCTGGCTAAACTTCAGTGTGTGGGGCTGGCTCTGACCTTGCTTGGTGGGAATGGAAGGAACTCAAGGTCACTGCTGGGCTGTCTTAATCTTTATGCTTTGACCTTCAGCCTCTGTATGAAGGCACAGGATACTGTCACTGTATGATACTGCCTCCAGCTTTGATGTGCTATGGAGACTTCCGTTGCAAACCAGAGCCTCAAACCTAATAGTCATCCTCTGTGTTCCTCTAACTTTCATACTGCACACCCGATCCATCAGTAAGTTCTGTTGCCCCTACCTTTGAAACAGATTCCAAATCTGCTACTTCTTCTCATCTCCAGGGTGACCCTCCCACCTTTTGCTTGGACTACTAGAGTAACCTCTATTTTCATGCTTGGTCTCTCACATAGTGGCCAGAATGAGCTTCTTTTTAAAAAACCTTCTTGTTGGTAGGCTCTGATTCTGATCTACAGAATCTTTATATTCCACTCCTATGTGTACTATGAGGAGTACATGTGTATATGTGAACATTGCTGGGCTACGAGAAGCTAAATGTATTCCACCTCAGATCTTTACTTGGGAAATTACCTCTGCCTAGAATTTTCTTCTGCCAGCTCTTGCATGGCTGGTCCATCTAACCACTGAGGTCGCTGTTCACCTATGACTTCCTTAGAAAGTCTTTTCTTACCATACTATCTACATAACATTACATGCTGTCATTTTTCATACCTTCACTCTGTTTTAATTTCTTTGTAGCATTCATTGCTACTCAACAGTTTAATATATATTTTTTCGTTGTCTGTCTCTCCCACTAGAATATATTTACCCATGAGGGCAGGGACTCAGTTTTGTTCATCCTGTATCCCTAGAACCTGGAACATGCCTCACAACTGCGAGCACTCGAAAAATATGAGTGGTTAAGGCTCCACTTTGCAATGGAGGGGATGTAGGTTTGATCCTCGGTTGGGGAACTAAAATCCCACATGCTAGCAGAGCAACTAAGCCTATGCACTGCAACTACTAAGCCTGCGTACCTCAACTAGAATCCATTTGTTGCAGTAAACAATCTGGCATGATGCAAGGAAGATCTCATAAGCCACAACTAAGACCCAATACAGCTAAAAAATACAAAAAAGTATCAGTTAAAAGTATGAATGAACAAATAATAACTGCCATAAAGTTGCTGTGTCATTCACAGGCTGATCGTCTCAGACTGTATTTCCAAAAATGATCACTACAATCTCCTATCTCTGTGATCTTATTTCACTGTGACTTTGACACCCTGCCCTTTGAGAGGTGGGGTTTATGTTCCCCTTCTTGAGTTTGGGCAGGTTTGTGACTGCAGTGGAAGTGTGGCTATTTATTTATGCCTGAGGCTAGATCATAAAAAAGGTGAAGCTTCCATCTGGTTCTCTTTGAATTGCTCCCTCTTAGAACCCAGCAACCATACACTTAGGAAGCCCAAGAAGACACAAAGAGAAGCCACATGGAGGTGTCCTGGCTAATAACCTCAGCTGAGGTCCCAGCTGGTGGCCAGCATGCACTGTCAGAGACAGGAATTAGGAAGCCCTAGAGATGACTAAATCCCTTAGCCACTGACTCACCCTCAACATTTGATTCTTCCCAGACTAGGTTCTGGACATTGTGGAACAGAGACAAGCCATCCTGGCTGTGCCCTTCATGATGGCTTGTCATGAAGGTACAGAATCGATGACGGTTAATTGTTGTTCTATGTCACTTTTTTGTTTTATTACATAAAAATATATAGCTAGAAAAATAGATGAACACATGACTACCCAACCTCTTTTCACTTTCCCTTTGTGAAATGTGGACAAGATGGCAGAAACTGGAGTGGCCGTTTTGAACTCAGAGAAGGAAGCTACCGCTTCATTATGTAAAAAGACAAGAAAAAAGGAGCCACAGACCACCACAATATTGTAGCGTAATTAGCCTCCAATTAAAATAAATGAATTAATTTTAAAAAAGAGAGACAAAGGAGGGGTATAAAGGCTGAAATTTACAAAATCCAGTTAAGATTTTATAAATTTACAAAACAGCAATTAAGAACCTATGTTGAATAAAAGTATATTTCTACCTTAAAAAAAAAGAGCCACAGAGTTTCCATGTCAGTTGTGTGTGAGGAGAAATACAATTCTGTCTTGTTTAATTAAACCTTTGTTCTATTTCCGTCTTTGCTATTCATTGTAACAGCTGGAGCCCATATCATATCCTTTCTCAAGCAACAACCAACACCACCTTTCCTCAAGGGCTTACTGTGTTCTAGGCACCTTGTTTCACATGTTATAGCATTGAATACTCAATATAATTGTATGGAGGTGAGTTGTCTCTTTATTTCCATTTTGCAAAAGGGTAAAATGAACTCAGATAGTCAGCAACTTAGCCACAGTTTTATAGCTAGAAGTAGCAGTGTTTGTTTTTGAGGGCAAATCAAAGGGGCTTCAGAGCCTGAGCTCTCCTAGTTCACTCTTCTGCCCCTCATGAATTTAGCTCAAGTTCTCTTTCAGGGAAATGAGAAATAAGACTGTAAAGAGAAGAGGCAAAGGAATAAACTATCTGCAATAGATGCTTTGGCAGCAGAAAGGGCAGCTCACAGAGGAACCTTTTTTTTTTTTTTTTCTCTTAGTTATGACTGTATACAGGGCTTCCCCAGTGGCTCAATGATAAAGAATTCACCTGCAATGCAGGAGACACAGCAGGAGCCTCAGGTTCAATCCCTGGGTCAGGAAGATCCCCTGGAAAAGGAAATTGGCAACCCACTCCAGTATTTTTGCCTAGCAAAACCCATGGACAGAGGAGCCTAGTGAGCTACAGTCCATGGGGTCACAAAGAGAGTCAGACACAAGCTAGCATCTAAACAACAACAATGGCTGTGTACAGGAATAACCGTGTCTTCCTCAAACCAGAACAACCAAATAGATAAATATACAAGTAATCTGACTATGCCAAAGCCTTTGACTGTGTGGATCACAACAAACTGTGGAAAATTCTGAAAGAGACGGGAATCTTAGACCACCTGATCTGCCTCTTGAGAAATCTGTATGCAGGTCAGGAAGCAACAAGTTAGAACTGGACATGGAACAACAGACTGGTTCCAAATAGGAAAAGGAGTACATCAAGGCTGTATATTGTCACCCTGCTTATTTAACTTCTATGCAGAGTACATCATGAGAAACACTGGGCTGGAGGAAGCACAAACTGGAATCCAGACTGCTGGGAGAAATATCAATAATTTCAGATATGCAGATGACACCACCCTTATGGCAGAAAGCAAAGAAGAACTAAAGGGCCTCTTGATGAAAGTGAAAGAGGAGAGTGAAAAAGTTGGCTTAAAACTCAACATTCAGAAAATGAAGATCATGGCATCCAGTCCCATCACTTTGTAGATGGGGCAAATAGATGGGGAAACAGTGGCAGACTTTATTTTTTGGGCTCCAAAGTCACTGAAGATGGTGACTGCAGCCATGAAATTAAAAGACACTTACTCCTTGGAAGGAAAGTTATGAACAACCTAGACAGCATATTAAAAAGCAGAGACATTGCCAACAAAGATTCATCTAGTCAAGACTATGGCTTTTCCAGTAGTCATGTATGGATCTGAGAGTTGGACTATAAAGAAATCTGAGTGCTTTTGAACTGTGGTGTTGGAGAAGACTCTTGAGAGTCCCTTGGACTGCAAGGAGATCCAACCAGTCCATCCTAAAAGAGATCATTCCTGAGTGTTCATTGGAAGGACTGATATTGAAGCTGAAACTCCAATACTTTGGCCACCTGATGCAAAGAACTGACTCATTTGAAAAGACCCTGATGCTGGGAAAGATTGAAGGCGGGAGAAGAAGGGGACAACAGAGGATGAGATGGTTGGATGGCATCACTGACTCAATGGACATGAGTTTGGGTAAACTCTGGGAGTTGGTGATGGACAGGAAGGCCTGGCATACTGCAGTCCATGGGGTTGCAAAGAGTCAGACACGACTGAATGACTGAACTGAACTGAACCAAATCTGCCTCAGTATAAATATATCTTTCTTTACCACATTCCATTGTTGGTGTTTTTACATATATGCAAATGTATGTATATGTATATATAGTCGTGCATGTGTGCATACATGTATATTTATGCATACCTCCTATCATGGTGCTGTCCACTGCATCTTGGGAAGCTGCAACTTGGTAGCTGCTCATAATTCAAAATCTAAAAGGAATTCAACAGACAAAAATTTTTTATAAGTTTTTTAGGTGATGAAGCACTAATGAAATATTAACTCTTTTTAAAAAGGAAATCCAAATAATTTTATTCATCCCTGAGAGATATTATAGATAACACTACTTGTGTTGTAGAAAGAGAGACATATAATCTCACTGGTCCTCAAAACAATCTTAAAAATAGGAACTATTGCCCTACTACAGATTAGAAAGCCAAATCATAGAAAGGTTAAATGTTTTTCTAAAGGTCACACAGCCAGGAGTCTTTCTGTTTGACTGCAAAAGAATGATGAAAAATACTGTTATTTATTTTTCAGTATGAATGAATTTGTTGTATAAAATCATATTTTATTTATTGATTTGCTAGAGGAAAACACTGGAGATGATATCTTAATTATAGTTAAGATAAAAGGTCAAAGATAATCTATTTCTTTTTAAAAGAGGTTAAAGCTGCCCAACTATGATTTAGTTAAATGGAATGTATATGATAATGCTAACTACCTTCCATTATTTGAAAGCTGCAAATTTTATGGAAGTAGTACAAGGAATATCAAAGTGAATTATGAAATGATATAAAATAAAAACCAGTCACGCTCTGGAAGGGAAATTCTTATTTGTTGTACCTAATTAGGTAGTCTTTGAACCAAGCGCTATGAGAGCTGGGGGGCTGAAGAGAGGTCAAATGAAACTGCTGCTGCTGCTAAGTCACTTCAGTCATGTCCGACTCTGTGCGACCCATAGATGGCAGCCCCCCAGGCTCCGCCGTCCCTGGGATTCTCCAGGCAAGCACACTGGAGTGGGTTGCCATTTCCTTCTCCAATGCATCAAAGTGAAAAGTGAAAGGGAAGTCGCTCAGTTGACTCAGCGACCCCATGGAGTGCAGCCTACCAGGCTTCTCCGTCCATGGGATTTTCCAGGCAAGAGTACTGGAGTAGGGTGCCATTGCCTTCTCTGCAAATGAAACTAGACTTTAGTAAATGAGAGAGTTGCAAGATCCAATCCCTCCTTAGATGGGCAGTGGATTAACTTGGTGGCCTTCCTGCTTCTTCTTTCTTAGCTTTTGTGGTTTTATCCAGAGACAGAAGTGTTTCTTGTGAACCTTTGCTTACATTTGGCTAGAATGTGAGAGTTTCATTTTTTAATTTTTAATAAAGTGATCTCTGAAGAACACCCGACTTTTCTGATTTTATTCTCATCAGGCGTACTGTGTATTCCAGAAATTCACAAATTCCTTCTATCTGTCATTGAGCTCTGGGATGAAAAGACTGTGAGTGAGTTGTGTAAAATCTGGAATGTGTGTGTTTGTGTGTGTATGTATTTATAGGATTATTTTAGTACCATACTAGAGACGAGACATCATGGTCTATATACTCAGGCTTAAATGGACTGATTCTCTTTATTACATCTTCTGAGTCTTAGTTCAGGTTGCTGTAACAAACTGTCATAAACTGGGTCGCTTATAAATAACGTAAATTTATTTCACACAGTTCTAGAGGCTGTAAGTCCAAGATTACATGCCTGTATGGTTGGGTCCTATACGATTTTCTTCCAGTCTGCAGACTACCAACTTTTTGTAGCCTTACATGATGGAAAGAGAGGGCTAGAGAGGTCTCTGGAATTCCTTTTATAAGGGCACTAATCCCAATGGGTGAATTTAACTCAGATGACCATTATATCTACTACTGCGGGCAGGAATCCCTAAGAAGAAATGGAGTAGCCATCATGGTCAACAAAAGAGTCCGAAATGCAGTACTTGGATG
>SJYX01019247.1:30544-44962 GCA_006410675.1 Oreotragus oreotragus
ACTGCAAGGAGATCCAACCAGTCCATTCTGAAGGAGATCAGCCCTAGGATTTCTTTGGAAGGACTGATGCTGAAGCTGAAACTCCAGTACTTTGGCCACCTCATGGGAAGAGTTGACTCACTGGAAAAGACTCTGATGCTGGGAGGGATTGGGGGCAGGAGGAGAAGGGGACAACAGAGGATGAGATGGCTGGATGGCATCACGGACTCGATGGACGTGAGTCTGAGTGAACTCCGGGAGATGGTGATGGATAGGGAGGCCTGGCGCGCTGCGATTCATGGGGTCGCAAAGAGTCGAACACGACTGAGCGACTGAACTGAACTGAATCCCAATCAGGAGGCTTCTACCCTTATGTCCTAATTTCCTCCCAAAGGGCCCACTTCCTGAGAGTTAGGATTTCGATATATGAATTTTGGAGAGACAGAAACATTCAGTCCATTGCATTCTTTTTCTCCTTTTTTCTGTCATGTGTCCAATCATTAATGTGATTAATGGGTTGTTACATGTTTAGAGATCTACTGTTTAGAGTTATTTTGGATTTATGGACTTACTGTGGGGCATTTTAGAGGCTAGTTCCCAAACAGGTTTTCCTGAAAACTTCTTGTCTTGAATACCATTGCTGTCACCCAGTTTCTTAGCGTAAAAGTTTTGGATTTTTTTTCTAGATGTTCTTTCTTATTCACTAACACTACTCCATCATGAAGTTATAGATTCTATTATCTTAATATCCTTTGCATTTTCATCTTTATTGTTATTGCTTTAATTTTGACCCTTAGCATCCATTTCAAGGGCATTTTCAATGACTATCTCTTGTTTGATTTCTCTTTTAAGTAGGTTGAGTCATATATGGCATTGCCATTTTCTGGAGTCAGTTTTAGCAGTGTATTCGTCAACGTAGTGGCCATAACCAAAATACCATAGACTAAGTGGCTTAAACAATAGTGGTTCATTTTCTCATAGTTCTGGATGCTAGAAGTTCAACATTAAAGTATTAGAATGGTTGGGTTCTGGTGAGGATCTCTTCCTGACTTGTAGGTGGCCATAATCTTACTTGCTCATGTGACTTCTTCTCTGAGTGCATGCAGAGAGAAAGTATTGTGATGTCTCTTCCTTTTCTCCTTTGTTCCCCCAAAAATCTTAATTGGGTTTGTTATAATATTGTTTCTTTTTTTTTTAATGTCTTGGTTTTTTGGCTGAGAGGTATGTAGGATCTCCAGCCAGGAATCAAACCCATACCCCCTGCATTGAAAGATGAAGTCTTAACCACAGGAGCACCAGGAAGTCCCCTCCTCTGCTTATTTAGCTTATATGCAGAGTACATCATGTGAAATGCCAGGCTGGATGAACCACAAGCTGGAATCAGGATTGCCGGGAGAAACATCAATAACCTCAGATACGCAGATGACACCACCCTTATGGAAAAAAGCAAAGAAGAATAAAGAGCCTCTTGATGAAAGTCAAAGAGGAAAGTGAAAAAGTTGGCTTAAAACTCAACATTCAAAAAATGAAAAAGTTGGCTTAAAACTCAACATTCAGAAAACTAAGATCATGGCATCTGATCCCATCACTTCATGGCAAATAGACAGGGAAACAATGGAAACAGTGACAGACTTTATTTTGGGGGGCTCCAAAGTCACTGCAGATGGCGAGTGCAGCCATGAAATTAAAAGAAACTTGTTCCTTGAGAAAAAAGCTATGATCAACCTAGAAAGCACATTAAAAAACAGAGACACTACTTTGCCGACTAAGGTCCATCTAGTCAAGGCTATGGTTTTTCCAGTAGTCATGTATGGATGTGAGAGTTGGACCATAAAGAAAGCTGAGCACCAAAGAATTGATGCTTTTGAATTGTGGTGTTGGAGAAGACTCTTGACAGTCCCTTGGACTGCAAAATCAAACCAGTCATCCTAATGGAAATCAGTTCTGAATATTGTTTGGAAGGACTGATGCTGAATCTGAAACTCCAATACTCTGGCCACCTGATGTGAAGAACTGACTCATTTGAAAAGACCTGGATGCTGGGAAAGATTGAAAGTAGGAGGAGAAGGGGATGACAGAAGATGAGATGGTTGGAAAGCATCACTGCCTTGATGGACATGAGTTTGAGCAAACTTAGGGAGTTGGTGATGGACAGGGAAGCCTGGTGTGCTGCAGTCCATGGGGTCGCAGAGTCAGACATGACTGAGAGACTGAACTGAATTGAACTGAATCCCATCATGCAGACCTCACCTTTATGATCTTTTTTAAACCTAATTATCTCTCGAAAACCTGACTTACAATATCATCTATTGAGGGGTAGGATCTCAACATATGAATGACTTAGGGGACACACTTCAATCCCCAGAAGGTGATTTCAAACAATTCAACCTTATACTTGTTTGCAAGAGTAATACGTGTTCATGAGAGTATATCAAAGATACAAAATGATAGAAAGTTGAAAATGAAAATCATCAATAATTTCACCACCTGAGGATAAGCAGCAATTACAGTTTTATGTGTTTCTCAGTTTTCAAATGTATATAATTTTTTGAAGACTGAGCTTATACCATATATTTAATCTTGTTCTCTGAACTTTCATTTAATAGTATTCCTTGGGCAATTATCCATGTCATTGAACATTTTTAGAAACATTTTAAATGACAGCAGGTTATTTCATTTATTTAACCATTGCTGTTTTGTTGAACATTAAAATAATTTCTATTTTTTCAGAAACAAAACTGTGGGAAGAAACATCACTGAGCATATAATTTTATCTGTACCTCTATTCTCTTAACTGTCAATTTCTGGAAATAGCATGATTGGGTCAGAGGGTATGATCTTTTGGGTAATCCAAAGAAAAAAGTTTTTAGTTGACTTGCACATTTCAAATAGCTTTTGGGAAGTTTACCCATTTATTATGCTACTGGGGTGAGTATTATTATTATCATTATTTAGTCATTTGTTAGGTCAAAAAATTGTCCAACTGTTAACAATGACTTCCTCACTGATCTTTCTGGAGCCATATCCCAATTCCAGTTAAGATCCCACAGTGCTGCTAGAAAGATTTATCTCTAAAATTCAAACTTCATCTAATCTCTTGCATACTAAGGCCAATCACTGGTCCCCCATCCTTTAGCAGGTCAAGTCCTTGGTCTAGGGGATTTTATAAGCCCTCCCATAATAATCTTTTGCTTACATTTCCAGTCTCATTTTCACCCTCTTTCCCATATCCTCCTCTGAGGAAAATTAAGTCATTTACAGTTTTCTAAAATGCCTGCTTCACATTTCTCTTCTTTTCCACATGCTATTCTTTCTTGAATGCCTTTGCCCTCTTGGTTTACAGCACTCACAAAGCCTGTTTAGAGAGAAGGCAAGAGATGGACGGAGTGTTTCATTTCTGAAAATGGAAGTGTGCTACTGTGATCAGCACTGTATTAGACCTTCTTATCATTGTACCCATGGAGACCTGTTCCAGCCCCTCACATGGCAGCTACACTTCTGCTCTCTGTAAAACCCCTGAATCTCAATGTGCCTTCTGATAACAATTTCTTCTAAATAACTTTCATAAAATTTTTGTTGAAACTCCTTGGCTACAGCTGTGTTTACACTTCCCTTCATAGTGCCAAAAAGATATCTGTAAGTCCCAATTTGCCTGATTCTGTCTTCTCAAACACTTCCTGAAGGCATCCTGAACTTCAGTACTTGCATTTTAGCATGGCGCTGTCACTTACTTATGTATAGTTACGCACTGCATGTCAAAGATGCTTTTGAGAATACAAAATAAATTTCTAGTACTCAAAACACTGGTACTCTACTCAAGTTGAATGGTAAAGTGCAATAGTGGGGGGTTCACATTCATCAGCTGAGAGGGTTTAGAAAGAGTTGCTTTGTTAGTGCTTATGTTTTTAGCTATATGCCTCAAAACATCCTCAAGACATGGGCAGGTTTCTTTGGTGGCTCAGTGGTGGATTCTGCCAATCCACCTGCCAATGCATGAAACATGGTTTCTATTGCTGGTTTAGGAAGATCCTCACATGCTGCGTAGAAACTAAGCCCATGCGCCACAACTGTTGAGTTTGTGCTCTAGACCCTGGGAGTAACAACTGTTGAGAAGCCTGAGCACCACAAGGAGAGAACAGCCCCGCTGGCCACAACTAGAGAAAAAAGCCTAGGCAGCAATGAATATCTAGCACAGACAAAAACAAAAATAAGTAAGTAAAATTGAAGAAAAAGATATGGAAAATTATTTATTTACAATAGTACTCTTTAATATATTGTCATTATATATACATATATTTAATGTTTTAAAGTAAACTATTACAGGGGCAAATAGTTTCATGGTTTGTGTGGTATAGACCAAGTCCCATTTGTATTTAAAACTGCAAGTATCATCCCCTCAAGGAAATCTCTGATACTTTCCTTCCTCTATGCCTCCTTTTGTACAGTTGACTCATATTTTTGATTTGCTGAAAGGTTGAGGTGATTTATGACAAATTACAAATATAATCATCATGACCAAACTTTGACGGAACCAGGGAGTCACAGTTAGACAAGATTTTAGATGTCACCTTGTCTGACCACTCATTTAGCAAAAGAAGTGGTGTTGCTGGTAGAGGGTCACCTTATATTTTCTGTGATAACTTTCATTGTTAGAAATGTATCCCTCATGTTGAATAGAAAATTTCTCTCAGTGACAAGCACTTGTGGGTCTGAGTTTTAACTCTACTGAATGAATTCAACTCCCTTTTCACAAAATAGATATTCCCATGGTTGAGCCCAGCAAGAACATCTTGAGTCTTCTCTTTTTATTTATTTGAAAAAATGTTTAATTTTTAAAATTTATTTTGAAGCTTCTCTTTTTTAGGCTAAATATCTCCAGTTCTTCAGATGACTAAACTGTGTTTCTTGCACAGGTGTGGTGCTGGTAGAGCAGAGGTTGATGTGTTTGGATTTCTTGACTTTCTAAAGCAATCTGCTTATTTTTCATTTCACATTCCTTTTCTGGTTAGTTTAAGAATTTATCTATAAGCTGAACTTTATGAATTAGTTATGGCTACAAGCAACAAAAAGCTAACACAAACCAACTTAAATAAGACAAGTCTCATTTAACTGGCAAATTGAAGGGGTAGCTTCAGGTAAAGATGGAGTCTGGGATGCAATACCACCTGGGCTCTTTTCATCTCTCTTCATCTCTGTGTATCCCTGTTTGACTTAATTCCTAGGTGGGCAAGGCAGCCAGCAGCCCCACATAGTAAATATGGTATAACTTGTGAGCAAAGAAAAGGAGGGACCGTCTTTCATGGTCTCTGATGAAATGTCTGAAGGAATTGGCTCTGCTTGGGCCATAGCAGATCTCTGAACCAATCATGTGGCCAAGTAGCTTGTTTGGCCAAGCTTGTTTCCTCTGAACGCCCCCTTCACCTGCTCCTTTGGGAAGGAACACATGTGGTTAGTCCCATCAGAGACACTTTGGATTGAGAAGGATTACTGTGTTCCAGGCCAGGGTTGATTACTCAAAGGAGGTAATCTTGGGAAGATAAGCATGCATCTACCAAGTTACTTAACATGTAGAAAGGCCATTGCTCAAACATTTGAGGTCCAAAATGCAGAAATGATATGGGTAGGGAAAAACAGATGCAATAATCAGATGGAACACCTTTTTAAAATATGCAGGCCATTTTCAACTCAAAATTCCCCAAAGGTACTTTATACATCATCAAGACTCAAACCACATTTTATCATAATATGGAGAACTGCCTACAGTGTTCTTAGGTTAATATTTTTTAAAAGTCACTTTTCCTCAAGAGCATAGTATATTGGTTTACAGTCATAATGCTCACTTGCTTACATGTCTGAATTGTACTTCATTGTTTGAAGCAAGGTCATACATCATGTTCCATTTTTTAATCTACTCTGATTTGAAAGATTCCCTTTTGTGAGACTCTTCTTTATGATATTTTAAAAACTACATGGAGAGATGGAGGCTGAGCTAGATTAAAGTTGTACAAATCTGATTAACATCACCTGCTCTGTTTCAAAGGTCAGGTGCACTCAACGAATTTACTTTGAAATTATTTTGTTTATTTTGTGGGCATATACATCATGAGCTTTCTAAAGGTCAAAAGTAGAGTTTGTTCTTGGATTCTAAAGCAATCTGATTTCCATTTACAGTATGCTTTGGTGACCCTAAATGCAGAAGCAGGCCCAGTTAAGTCATACTTCCAGTTTGTGTTTGGTTTAATTTTTCCCAATAAGAAAATCCCTCCTAGATTAAGGCAGTGCTGAAATATCATTTTCCCTAAATTACTTTTATTTTCAACTAGGTTCATAAGAGAATGCTACTCATAAATGACATCTGAACTCTGAATGTTGGTTTCATGGACATTTTGTTGACAAAGATGTAGAGCCATTTTAGTTGGCTAGAGTCTCATCTGGAAACTAAAGTGAAGGCCAGAAAAGTTAGGACTCCTGGGTTTTATTAACATTTACATGGTAGGGGCGGGGAAGGCAATGGCACCCCACCCCAGTACTCTTGCCTGGAAAATCCAATGGACGGAGTAGCCTGGTGGGCTGCAGTCCATGGTGTCGGTAACAGTTGGACAGACTGAGCGACTTCACTTTCACTTCCTTTCATGCATTGGAGAAGGAAATGGCGACCCACTCCAGTATTCTTGCCTGGAGAATCCCAGGGATGGGGGAGCCTGGTGGGCTGCCGTCTATGGGGTCACACAGAGTCGGACATGACTGAAGTGACTTAGCAGCAGCAGCACATGGTAGGGGTCCTGAAATTTTTTAATTAATGTATGTAAAGTCATTGTACATAGAGAAGAGGCTTCAATAAATTATGCAGTCTTATTTACTATTCAAAAAAATAAAGGATCTAGTTATATAAATCAAATATTTTTCATTAATTATTTTAAATAATTTCCCCCCCTTACCATATGTACTTTACAAACATAAAAAGAAAATATCTCAGAGTATTTTGTATTCATGTTCATTAACATTCCGGTGGAATAATAAACCTCAAAACGATTCATGTATGAATCAGTGAGGCATGGCTAATTACAGTTTTCATCCACACAGCCAATAACATTCACCATGAAACATGGCTTCTGTTAAATACATCTCTCTGAATTTTTGTTGGGGGAGAGTGGTAGGAAATAGGGAGGTTGCAAATTGCAGTTTTAAAATGTCTAAATATTTTAGGGGCTTGTACATTATAAATCTCTTTCAGGCAAGTATTTATTACAAGCATGACATCCTGTTATCAAAACAGACAAAACCCCCACAGATTTGCTTTAAAAACAAAACAGAAACCACCACAAGTCCTGAGAATGGACCATGTTCTATATGGAAACAGAATAAACTTATTGAAACATGAGGAAATATGATTTACCATAAATTAAAAAAAATGTTTAATATAGATTTTTCCTATCCCTTACAAAATCATCTTGATACTATGATTCTCTCCATAAATATATTTAAAAGACGAAAATATGAAAAGCATACAGAGGACACAGTAAAAGCTGAATGTCATGATTAAAATACTCAAATTTAAAAGCAATTTTGTAATGTATATTTGAAATCTTTTCTATTACATTTTTGTTTAAAATATTTTCCCTTCATGCCATCCATATTGTTGACTACCCCAAAACTACAAGAACAAAAACATTAACATCCACATTTTATTTTTAATTTAAACAAGTATTACTTCAATGACATAACTAATGTATGGTTAAAAAAGAAACTTCAGAAATCACAAAACAAACATTATAAAGTAAATAAAAGATACTTATGCCACCAATCCCATCTTATTGCTCCAATCATTCAAAGACATTTGCGATGCTCTCAGAAGTTTTCCGGAGAAGGAAATGGCAACCCACTCCAATATTCTTGTCTAGAGAATCCTGTGGACAGAGGAGCCTGGTAGGCTGCACAGAGTTGGACACAACTGAAGCGACTTAGCAGCAGCAGCAGCAGTTTTCCATACACGTGCAAACACAAATCCACAATCTAATATATCTGTAATTCTGAATTCCAAAAAGGGCTGAAAACCAATGGGGGTACTTATAGTATTTGTTTATCCTGTATGTGTTTCATTGCAGAAGTATTAATGTTTGATGACAGGGTGCTATCCCAAGACTGTTTCAGGAATGTTAAACACTAGGTACTATGAACATTTGCTGCTAAGTCACTTCAGTCGTGTCCGACTCTGTGCGACCCCATAGATGGCAGCCCACCAGGCTACCCAGTCCCTGGGATTCTCCAGGCAAGAACACTGGAGTGGGTTGCCATTTCCTTCTCCAATGCATGAAAGTGAAAAGAGAAAGTGAAGTTGCTCAGTCGTGTCCGAGCCTCAGCGACCCCATGGACTGCAGCCTTCTAGGCTCCTCCGTCCATGGGATTTTCCAGGCAAGGGTACTGGAGTGGGGTGCCATTGCCTTCTCCGACTATGAGCATATATTACCTTTCAAATAACAACAACAAAAAATCATTTTCAAAAGTGACCTGTCCACTGAATTTTGGATGAGTGATTATGGATCTTGATAATTTTGTAACACATAGTCCTTTTGTTTATATTAATAGATCATTCCATATATACCACCTGGCAAATATATTTATGAAATCGTTCAACATTTTCCCTGAAGACCTTACCATGGTCTACACAGTCTGGCTTCTTGTGACCTTTGACCTCATCTCTCATGACTTTTCCTCTCATTTATTTTCCTCCAGCCACATGGGCCTCCCTGCTCTTTTTCTACCCTGTCAAGCTTGTTCCCATTTAAGGCCTTTACACTGATTCCTCTGCCTGGAATTCTTCCATAGATTCCCTCCTGGTTGGCTTCCTCACTTTACTGAGATGTTTGTTCAAGTGACTCCTCTTCAATGGGGCCTTCCTGACCACCCTATCCAAGAGAATGCCATCCATCATTTAGTCCCTCACACTGCTTATTTTTCATAGCATTGAAAAAAATCAAAATTTATAACATATCATGAATTGTTTTAACTAGTATATGGTCTATCTTTTCCACTAGAATTTCCATCAGAAGGAAATGTTTTTATTACTTATTTACCACTGCATCCCTAGCACTTAGAACAGTGCCTGATATACAGCAGGTGCTCAATAAGTATTTATCAAATTCAATTTTTCTTTTGCCTCTGAGTCTAGCAATTTATTTAATAGTTACAAGGCTCTCAATTGCTCTTATGGCAAATTAAAAAGGATGGCTGTCTAACTCCCATAAGATGACCCTTGGGACACTTCCAGCCTCTTTCCCCACTGCCCTAACTCCATTCTAGATTTGGGCCTGGTGAATCTACTGTCTGAGCTCTGGCACTTGCCATATGCTACCTTTGCTTCTGCCTAGAACCCCCTCTCTCCTCCATTGCATGTAGCAGGATTGATTCATTCTGGTATTGACTTCTATTGTATCACATTGCTATGCTCAACCTATTTATGTGTTTATGGCCTCCAATGAAGTATAACGCCAGGGACTGCTTCTGATTATCTGGTGATTCCTGTCCCCTTGCACAGTGACTGGCCCAGAGGAACCCTCAATCCATGAAAAAGTAAGCTGAATTGAAGTTGTATCCCATTCTGAAGTAAATTCTCTACTAAGGAAATATACTTTTTAATTTTTAAGAAATGCTTGCAGTGGATTTTATCCTCTACAATGAAGAAATGCCTTTAAAGCTGCAGTGAAACCAGGGGAATATGTTTAGAGGCATAATTTCTTGAAGGAGAGTGATGAAAAATCATAGCTTATCTCTGAGCCACCCTAGTGAGATCACAGCTTGGACACTGAGCTTAGTTTTATGCACCTTATGTTCTAGGTAACTGGAAGATGATTGCAAAGGATGGCAGTAAGAAGGATTAAATGTGATTATTTATGAGGCATAGTTAAAAGGAGACAACATGCATATGTTCACTAACTATAGGGAATAGACTACTCTCTAAATATCTGATGGAACAAATCTGATGAACAAAGAATATATCTAATACAGAACAACAAATGGATAAATATGATGAGAGAATTTTTTAAAAAGGGGAAAATTTTAGAATTTTCAGGTGGCTCTTATTAACAATCTGAGTGATTATGAGGTGAGAAATTTGTGAAGGAGGCAGGAACATCTGGGTACAATTGTTTCCCAACCTTTTTATACTCTTATTACAAAAACAATGCATTATTTTTCTTTATTCCAATACTATATTTTTCTATTAGATATGATTTTTTTTCCAGTTAAAAAAATACCCCTAAGATTCTTGTCCAAAAATCTGCATTATAACTGCAATATATGGCTGAGATGAATTACGTAGGGGGTTCAACACTTTGACCTCTAGGCCTTTCTTGTTCTGAAATTCTGTTTTCATGGTAAAGATTTCTTTGTAGGTCCTGTGCGCTGTTGGAGTGTTTGACTAAAGCAGAAGAGTGTGTGACGACCAGGGTTTTCACACATCAGAATGGTCCTAAGCTTTGTGATAATGAGAGGTTATTGCTGGGTTATGTTTGCCACTTCACTTTATGACTTAGCTGAACGCAATGAGTGGTTTTGAGTTGGCCAAAAGTTTGCTGGCCAAACGAACTTTTTGGCCAACCCAATACAAATGTTGGGCCCGTCTAGTACTTCACGTGTTTGCTTTGGTAGCAATCATATACTCATTATTTTATGCATATTTATTGACTGCTTACCATTGAATAAGACAGAAACAAAGTTCTTGCCTTCAGAGGCTCACATTCTATTTGGAGGTGATAGATGATAAACAGAAAGGCAAGTAAATAGGGACTGTAATTTCAAGTAATGATACTTGCTGTGAAGAAGTGCTATTATGGCACAACCCACAGAAAGTTTTCATAAAATTGTCCTCTACATTTCTCCAAAGAACACATACAAAAGGGCAACATGAATAGGTGCTCAACATCATTAGTCATTAGGGAAATGCAAATCACAACCGCAATGAGGTATCACCTCATAACTTTTAGAATGGCCATCAATGAAAGACAACAGGTAAAAAACGCTGGGGAGGATGTGATGAGAGAACCCTTGTGCACTGTTGGTGGGACTGTAAACTGGTATAGCCATATGGAAAACAGTATGCAGGATCCTCAAAAAATTAAAAATTGAACTACCATATGATCCAGCAATTCTACTTCTGGGAATGTATCCAAAGGAAATGAAAACACTAACTCAAAAAGATATATGCATTCCCATGTTCACAGCAGCATTATTTACAATAGGCAAGACGTGGAAACAATCTATGTGTTCATCAATGAAGAAACAGATAAAAAAGTTTTTATATACATACATATCCATATGTATATATGGATACACATACAATGGAATATTTTTCAATAATTAAAAACACAAGAAAACACTATTTGTGACAACATGGATGGACCTTGAGGGCAGTATGCTAAATGAAATAAGTCAGACGGAGGCAAAACTCTATTATCTCAGTTATATGTGGAATCTAAAAAAAAAAAACCCAAACAATAAAAACCCCACACCAAATTCATACAAAAAGATCAAATCCTTAGCTACTACAGGTAGGGGTTTGGGAGAGGGGGAACTGGAGGAAGATGTTCAAAAGGTACAAACTTTCAGTCACAAGATAAATTAGTACTAGAGTTGTAATGTAGAACATGACTACTGCTAATGCTATTGTATGATATATAGCAAAGTTGTTAAGAAAGTAAAACAAAAAGTTCTCATCACAAGGATAATTTTTTCTCTCCTTTCTTTATTTTTATTATATCTATGTGAGAAGATGAATGTTAGCTGAACATATTGTAGTGATCATTTCACAATAAATGTAAGTCAGACCATTATGCTGTAAACCTTAAATTTATATGGTGATGTCTGTCAATGATATTTCAATAAAACTGAGGAAAAAGCTGTCTTTTAGGTCTAACGACACAGTCTATGCACTTAATGCTAACTTCTCAAAAACCCTGTGTCTTTTTCAATATCATGAAGTAAACAATGCATTGTCTCCAGCAATATTTTTTTCCCTTTTCTTGATCTCCTTCCTCCCCTCTCTACTAAACCCTAGTCCCTCTAAAGCCTCTTCTTAAGTCCACAAAGTTTTCCCAGTGTAAGAGAGGTTTTTGCTGTAGTTTTTGTCTGTCTAGTGAGGGTTTAGAAAGTACTGTCTCTTTTAATTGCTCACATGATGAGGTGATAGGCTGCTTCGGGTTTTTTTTTTTTTTTTGGTCCATTTGTTTGGTTCTTTTTATATGTATTTATTTAATTTTGAATTACTCTTATTCTGCTAGTCTCAGTGACAAAAGCTTGTGGTGAACCAAAGCCACCTGTAGCAGAAACTACTGGTGCCCCATCAGTATGTGACAGCACCTGCATCTCTGGCTTCCTCAGGCCACTGAGCAAATTTGCCCTTTTTGTACTGTATGACTAAGAAACCACTGACTTCACAGCCCCTGAAACAGCTCCTAATTATTGACTGGTGGAAGATGGCATTTAAACAACCCAGTAACTCAGTTCTTTGTCCCTTTGGTGGGAAAGTTCAGTCTAAGGCCTGGATTCTACATTATTTCCCAGAGTTCTCCTGGAAGATTAAGCTCTGATCACTTGAGCAGTAACATGCTTGATAGCACACCTTATTGTCTGTCTTCCCTTCCCCATTTCACTTTTCTATTCTCTCACTGGTGTTTCCTACAATTACTTCCTAAATAAACTACTTGTACTTGAATACCTCTCTCAGGATATATCTGTTGAAGAACACAAAGTAAGATGCCATCTCTAGGTGATTATTAATGAAGCTACAGATCAAATCGTCATTGCCTCACTGACGGTCTTGACACTTGGATGTCCTGGTTCCCAGGCAAGTGCCATAACTAAAGCTTTTTGTAAATGTACTGCTGAAGGTCATGATCCACAGCTGAACATGTATATATTCATACTAGATTGCTTGACAATGGTGTAATAATTATTAGATATCACTGTTTAGATACAAAGTCTGTTCATGATATTTGCATTTGATCACTAAGGAGAAGGAGAAGGCAATGGCACTCCACTCCAGTACTCTTGCCTGGAAAATCTCATGGGCGGAGGAGCCTGGTAGGCTGCAGTCCATGGGGTCACTAAGAGTTGGACACGACTGTGTGCTTCACTTTCACTTTTCACGCATTGGAGAAGGAAATGGGAACCTACTCCAGTGGTCTTGCCTGGAGAATCCCAGGGATGGGGGAGCCTGGTGGGCTGCCGTCCATGGGGTCGCACAGAGTCAGACACAACTGAAGCGACTTAGCAGCAGCAGCAGGAGCTAAGTAGAAGATGCAATGATTAAAGGCTGATACTTCCTCAGAAGAGTCTAGCTGTTGAGGTTTCTAGTTTCATATGGTTCAGTGATTTCTTCCAGGTTTAGTCTGGCTGCTGACATTTGTGTTGAAATGTCTCATGCCAATCAGCCTCAGAAAAGCTGGGACTGCTGAGCTGAGCCTATGCGCATAAAAGCGACAAAGAACTGTCATATTATAGGAAACAATCCCAAATTAACATAAGATTAGGTTAGGAAGCCTGAACAGCGGCTTTAATCCCTATGCAAGAAATTAGTCTGTACACATATTGATCACATTCCTGCTGTTTCTCTGTAATTGTTTTCAATTTCACATAGTTTTCCCACAATTATCTATTATTTTATGTGGCTATGGTGTCTGTGTGATACTCTGTCAACTGACCATAATCCACTGTGACAGTCTCTGAGTCAAGCTTCCTAAGACATCAGTATTTCACACCAGGACATTTTGTAGGACACCTTGCTACTCTCTGTGGGGTTCAAACATCAGAAAGGATGAGAGATCTAAGACCTGGTGTAATCACCTGCATGTAATGAAGCAGGCCACAGAAAAAAGATTAAAAAAAAAAAGTAGAAAAGAAAATGGTGTCAGAGAAACCAGGGATAAATCTAAGTGTTTGTCCAAGTGTAAATGCTCTTTGTTTCTCCCTTTTAAATGTAAAAGATGACTGGCAAAAATCTCTTTTTCCTAGGTAGTACGACTGGGAGAAAAGGGAAGGAGGCAGTATTAAAGAAGAGGTCTCTATAAAAAGCAGTATTGTTTAGTCTGCAGGCCAGGATCCTAGTTCCTGTTTAAGAGCTGAATGACTGTGTGAAAACTATTTAGCTGTTCTGCAACTTTCAGTTGCATTTATTTTAAAGTCAGGTTTGTTTCTCATCTTCCACTAGACCAGGAGCATCTAAAGGTTAGGAACTGAAAATGATTCATTTTCTTCAGTACCTACATGGCACTGGACACAGAATACACAGAAAAGATTGATTCTGAATTTAAACAGAGCAAGCAAAAGGACCCCACGATGGTCACAGACAAATTTATCTGTACCAAAGCAAGCGAGAATAGAGAATAATTCAGTTTCTCAAAATATATTTACTGAGTGTGGACTATATATATATATATATATATA
>SJYX01019247.1:58417-90808 GCA_006410675.1 Oreotragus oreotragus
AAAAAAAAAACTCACTGCTATTTCCCTCATGTCCACTGTAGGACAGAACCTATTTGGTCATGTCAGTAGATGCTTGAGTGATGCTTCGAGGCTGGATTTTGTGTGTGTGCTTGGAGCCCTGAGGACAGGCAGAGGAAGGGGCTAGAACCTGCTAGAATAAGATTGTTTCTCTAAACCCTGAAGTACCGTCAGTCTCTGTCCAGCCTCTTCCAGGAACAAGCCTAGTGCAGGAAGAGGTAGTAATTTGCAGGAGATCAGGGAAAAGCGGGAGAGAGAGACAGACACAGAGGGATAGAGAGAGAAAGAGAAACAAATGCAGAGGGTATGGAAGGGGTAAATCAACAAGAGGATGGTTTGGAGGAGGGGAAGGGAAGGCTGTTTTTCGGTTTTTCATTCCACAAATATGTATGTAGATGGTGCCTCTGAGGTTGTGCTGGGCACAGCTTACATGGTGCTACACACAGAGAGGCCTGATGAATGTGAAGTGTTGATAGCTTCATCGACAGGGACGTGATGCTGGGGCTACAAAAACAACAGGTGGCTCCCAGTTGCTGGGTTCTGCCAGCTGAGGGGATAAGGGCAAGGCCAGTAGACAGCGGCCACAGATAAATCTGCAGCTGAGGCCCGCTCTTGGCCTCTGTCTGCAGGACAGAACGCTTCCTCTAAGCTACCGCTTCCTCTCATCTCTTGAACTTCCAACAAGGCAACAGACCAAGGTCTCCCTGCCCAGAGGAATTAGCTGTGTTTGGCATTCTAGTGTAGATGAAACAGCTGAATCCAACCCTTGTGTGTCAGTGCCTTCCGGGAATTATATGCAAGCGTGGTTTGGCCAGAAGCTTCTGCACTTCTAGCTAAGCTCCCAGGTGCTGCAGATGTGGAACCATGGGTCACCCTTGGAATAGCAGTGTTCTAGATCCTTACAGCTTCCACTGTGTTGCCATACTATTTTTTTAAGTTAAAATAGAGTTGATATACAGTGTTAGGTCTGTCTCTTATACACATCTAGATGTGTATAAGAGACAGCCCCCGGCCCCCAGCCACAACTGGAGAAAGCCTGCATGCAGCGGCAAAGACGTGGTAGGACCAAAAATAAATAAATCTTTAGGAAAAAAAGTGTAGTTAACTGCAGCTCTTGATGACCCATCTTGTCAGCCCAGTGAAACTCTCTTGTGTAGGCAGATAGTGAAGCTTTTGGCTCAGCATTGCCTGCTGAGAGGTGCCTGATCTCTGGTTTCATCTGTATATGAAATCTTGGGTTGAAAAGCGGCTGACTGTCAGTGGGGCCTTGTGTCCACTTCTAGAAAGGACTGGGCCTATCTCAGGAGCCTCAGGGTTAAAGTGAAGCAGTTGTCATCTGGCTGATGAGTAAGCCCGGGGCAATGGCCATGTGGACACGGCAGTGCTGCTTTCTAAAGCTGACAACTTCAACAGTCATGAGGTTACTGACGGAAAAGGGGTTTGCTCTTTTTCTTTTCAGCCAGGCAGCATGTGGGATCTTAGTTCCCCCACTAGGCATTGAACTGACACCCCCTGCAGTGGAAACGCAGAGATTTAACCCCTGGACCACCAGGGAAGTCCCAGAAAACCGGTGATATAGGGGACAGGAAAGGAGAAACAGAATGAGGATCACAGGGGACTTCCCTGGGGGTTCCGAGACTAAGATTCCACACTGTCAGTGCAAAGGGCCTGGGTTTACTCCCTGATTTTCAGGGAATTAGATCCCGCATGCCACAACTAAGAGTCCTGTATGCCGCAACTAAAGATCCTACGTGCTGCAACTAAGGCCCAGCGCACCAATTAAATAAATATTAAAGCACCACCAACAAATGAAGATCATACCAAGAGCAAAGAGAAGATGAACGAAGGAAACAGTCAAGGCCCTCAGTCGAGTTATCTTAATGTAATTACTCAGCACATGTATCCTGCTTCTAGCTCTGTGCCAGGCACTGCACTGCTGTGTATTGGAGATACAGCCTTGAATGCTACTGATACAGAGGTGATCCTGGTTGTATATCCTAAGCAGTGAAGAACTTGAAGGAGAGAAGGAAGGAGGATAGAGTGTGTTGGGATTTGATAAGCAGAAAGGTCTCTGTGCTTGGGAAATACAAATCATTGAAAGGGAGAGATGAGGCTGCAGAGGCAGGCATGGGTGATAGTTTGCAGAGTCCAGTTACCTGTATTGTAAAAGAATTCCAGACTTTATTCAAAGGTATTTGTGAGACCATTTGAACATCTTTTTTTTTTTTTTTTTAAGTCATTCAGTTGTGTCCAACTTTTTGTGACCCCATGGACTAAACAGTCCACATTCAGGCCAGAATACTGGAGTGGGTAGCAGTTCCCTTCTCCAGGGGATCTTCTCAACCCAAGGATCGAAGCCAGGTCTCCCTCATTGCAGGAGGATTCTTTGCTAGCTGAGCCATCAGGGAAGCCCAAGAATACCTGAGTGGGTAGCCTATCCCTTCTCTAGGGGATCTTCCCAGCCCAGAAATGGAAGTGGGGTCTTCTGCATTGCAGGTGGATTCTTTACCAGTTGAGCTACCAGGGAAATCTTAAGGGGACAAATAAAATTATTTGATTTATTTTTTAAAGAGTTTGGGTGCAGTATATATGATGAATTTGTGAGAGGTCATAGTTGATGTGAGAAAAGCAGATAGGCCTGTGTTTTTTTAACGTACATTTGAATCTCCTGCTAATTTTAAAATGTAGAGACTGATACAGCAGATCTGGAATGGGCCAGAAATTCAGTGTTTCTAACAGGCTGATGCTGCCGGTCCATGGACTACACTTTGAGTAGCAAGCAGGTACTTCGGAGACTCTTCAGTGCTCTCGGTGAGAGATGGTGGTGATTAAGAGAATGGACTCTAGAGAGCAGAAGACCCGGATTCTAAACTTGGTTTTATCACTTACTTGCTGTGTGACATTGGGGAAAGTGACCTAATCTCTTTGAGCCTCAATTTCCTTAGTCTTTGTGAAATGGGGGGTAATAATTTCTGTTCCTTTAATCATGTTTTAAATTTTGAATGAGGTCACCGCTGGAAAGGGTTATTGTGCTTGATACAGTAATCGGCATTTAGTACATGGCAGCTTTGGTTTTATTCTTGGTGTTAAAAAACCACATTTTGCATCCTGCTCCATGTTTCTGTATCGTGTTTTGAATACTAGGTGAAATAGACTTCCTTTAATTCCGCTGTTTTTTCTCATGTCTCACATGTAAAGTGCTGAACTTATTCCAATCATTTGTAAAAATTTGAGCTTTATGGGCAAAGAAGTATATTTCTTGCAGCAATTGACTCTGAATTTGATGGCAAAAAAATCTAAGCTCTTTCTAAATTTGAGGGAAAAATAAGGGAAACGTGATTTGCTGGAGGGTTTAATACAATTTAAATATTACATATTTTGGGTGAATTTACATGTATCCTAAGGTTTTCTTATAATGATAAATAAGGAAAAGAAAAGAAAATTGAGAAACTGGTTAAGAGGTTCACAAAAGGCACTCATTGACTGTATTCTGGAACTTAAAAGACTGAATCATTTTGTGTTTACTAGTGTTCCTCATTATGGATTTACTTCTTTTTATTAACAATCAGAGTTCCATTAAAATTCAGTATATTTTTCAGTTTCTCAGGCTCACAGCTCTTGGAACTAAAACCCATCATAGATAATGTTGACGTATCAGTGCTTCCTCGTGAGGTTTAATGCATGCATATTTTAGCTGGGCACAGGCTGGAGGAGAGTATGGTCTGTAGTCATTTAATTGCTAAAGGTTGTTTCATGTGATAAGAACAAAATTTTTATTTTCTGCAAGACGCGAAGTCTCCTTTGTATGTCTTCAGTTAAAAAAAAACAAAATACAAAAAAAAAACTCACTGCTATTTCCCTCATGTCCACTGTAGGACAGAACCTATTTGGTCATGTCAGTAGATGCTTGAGTGATGCTTCGAGGCTGGATTTTGTGTGTGTGCTTGGAGCCCTGAGGACAGGCAGAGGAAGGGGCTAGAACCTGCTAGAATAAGATTGTTTCTCTAAACCCTGAAGTACCGTCAGTCTCTGTCCAGCCTCTTCCAGGAACAAGCCTAGTGCAGGAAGAGGTAGTAATTTGCAGGAGATCAGGGAAAAGCGGGAGAGAGAGACAGACACAGAGGGATAGAGAGAGAAAGAGAAACAAATGCAGAGGGTATGGAAGGGGTAAATCAACAAGAGGATGGTTTGGAGGAGGGGAAGGGAAGGCTGTTTTTCGGTTTTTCATTCCACAAATATGTATGTAGATGGTGCCTCTGAGGTTGTGCTGGGCACAGCTTACATGGTGCTACACACAGAGAGGCCTGATGAATGTGAAGTGTTGATAGCTTCATCGACAGGGACGTGATGCTGGGGCTACAAAAACAACAGGTGGCTCCCAGTTGCTGGGTTCTGCCAGCTGAGGGGATAAGGGCAAGGCCAGTAGACAGCGGCCACAGATAAATCTGCAGCTGAGGCCCGCTCTTGGCCTCTGTCTGCAGGACAGAACGCTTCCTCTAAGCTACCGCTTCCTCTCATCTCTTGAACTTCCAACAAGGCAACAGACCAAGGTCTCCCTGCCCAGAGGAATTAGCTGTGTTTGGCATTCTAGTGTAGATGAAACAGCTGAATCCAACCCTTGTGTGTCAGTGCCTTCCGGGAATTATATGCAAGCGTGGTTTGGCCAGAAGCTTCTGCACTTCTAGCTAAGCTCCCAGGTGCTGCAGATGTGGAACCATGGGTCACCCTTGGAATAGCAGTGTTCTAGATCCTTACAGCTTCCACTGTGTTGCCATACTATTTTTTTAAGTTAAAATAGAGTTGATATACAGTGTTAGGTTTATTTCTGCTCTACAGCAAAGTGATTCAGATATATATATATAATGTCCGACTGTTTGTGACCCTGTGGACTGTAACCTACCAGAATCCTCTGTCCATGGGATTCTCCAGAGAATACTGGAGTGGGTTGCCATTCCCTTCTTCAGGGGATATTCCTAACCCAGGGATCAAACTCGTGTCTCTTAGGTCTCCTGCAGTAGCAATCAGATTCTTTACCATTAGCACCACCTGGGAAGTAGGTAAAATGTAACAATATTTATATATATAAATATTACATTCTTCAGTTCAGTCAGTCTCTGAGTCGTGTCTGACTCTTCGCAGCCCCACCCATGGACTGCAGCACGCCAGGCTTCCCTGTCCATCTCCAACTCCCGGAACTTACTCAAACTCATGTCCATTGAGTCAGTGACGCCATCTAACCATCTCATCCTCTGTCGTCCCCTTCTCCTCCCACCTTCAATCTTTCCCAGCATCAGGGTCTTTCCAATGAGGCAGTTCTTCACATCAGGTGGCCAGAGTATTGGCGTTTCAGCTTCAGCATCAGTCCTTCCAATGAATATTCAGGACTGATTTCCTTTAGGATGGACTGGTTGGATCTCCTTGCAGTCCAAGGGACTCTCAAGAGTCCTTTCCAACACCACAGTTCAAAAGCATCAGTTCTTCGGTGCTCGGATTTCTTTATAGTCCAACTCTCACATCCATACATGACTACTGGGAAAACCATAGCTTTGATCGGATGGACCCCTGTTGGCAAAGTAATGTCTCTGCTTTTTAATATGCTGTCTAGGTTGGTCATAGCTTTTCTTCCAAGGAGCAAGTGTCTTTTAATTTCATGGCTGCAGTCAGCATTTGCAGTGATTTTGGAGCCTCCCAAAATAAAGTCTGTTACTGTTTCCACTGTTTCCCATCTGTTTGTCATGAAGTGATGGGACCAGATGCCATGATCTTCGTTTTCTGAATGTTGAGTTTTAAGCCAACTTTTTCACAGTCCTCTTTTACTTTCATCAAGAGACTCTTTAGTTCTTCTTCGTTTTCTCCCATAAGGGTGGTGTCATCTGCATATCTGAGGTTATTGATATTTCTCCTGGCAACCTTCATTCCAGCTTGTGCTTCATCCAGCCCAGCATTTCTCATGATGTACTCTGCATGTAAGTTAAATAAGTTAAATTACATTCTTATATATATATTTATATTATATTTTTGTATTTTTTTCATTATGGTTTATCACAGAATATTGAATATAGTCCCCCATGCTATACAGTAGGACCTTGTTGTCTATCCATTCTATATGTAATAGTTTGCATTTGCTAACCCCAAACTCCCACTCCATTCCTTTCTCACATCCCCTCCCCCTTGACAACCACAAGTCTGTTCTCAATGTTTATGAGTACTTCTATTTTAGGAAAGTTCATTTATATCATATTTTAAATTCCACATGTAAGTGATATTATCTATTTGTCTTTCTGACTTACTTCACTTAGTGGCTAGATCCATCTGTACTGCTGCAAATAACTGTTTCATTCTTTTTTACGGCTGAGTAGTATTCCATTGCCAGAGAAGCCAATAGCACCCCACTCCAGTACTTTTGCCTGGAAAATCCCATGGATGGAGGAACCTGGTAGGCTGCAGTCCACGGGGCCGCTAAGAGTCGACACGACTGAGCGACTTGACTTTCACTTTTCACTTTCATGCTTTGGAGAAGGAAATGGCAGCCCACTCCAGTGTTCTTGCCTGGAGAATCCCAGGGACGGGGGAGCCTGGTGGGCTGCCGTCTATGGGGTTGCACAGAGTCAGAGATGACTGAAGTGACTTAGCAGCAGCAGCAGTATTCCATTACATATATGCACCACATCTTTATCCACTCATCTGTCAATGAACACTTAGATTGTCCTTGTTTTGGCTGCTGTGAACACAGGGGTGCGTGTATCTTTTTAAATTATAGTTTTATTTGGATATATGCCCAAGAGTGGAATTATTGGATTGTATTGTGACTCTATTTTTAGCTTTTTAAGGATTCTCCCTACTGTTCTTAATAGTGGCTGCACCAATTTACATTGCCACCAATGCGACCTTTTCCAGTCCTGTGGCCACTGCTGAGTTTTCCAGATTTGGTGGCATATTAAGTGTAGCACTTTCACAGCATCATCTTTCAGGATTTGAAATAGCTCAACTGGAATTCCATCACCTCCACTAGCTTTGTTTGTAGTGATGCTTCCTAAGGCCCACTTGACTTCACATTCCAGGATGTCTGGCTCTAGGTTAGTGATCATACCATCATGGTTATCTGTGTCACTGAGATCTTTTTTGTATAGTTCTGTGTATTCTTGCCACCTCTTCTTCATGTCTTCTGCTTCTGTTAGGTCTATACCATTTTCTGTCCTTTATTGTGCTCATCTTTGGATGAAATGTTCCCTTGGTATCTCTCATTTTCTTGAAGAGATCTCTATAGTCTTTCCTGTTCTGTTGTTTTCCTCTATTTCTGCATTGATCACTGAGGAAGGCTTTCTCATCTCTTCTTGCTATTGTTTGGAACTCTGCATTCAGAGGGGTATATCTTTCCTTTTCTCCTTTGCCTTTCACTTCTCTTCTTTTCTCAACTATTTGTAAAGTCTCATTAGACAACCATTTTGCCTTTTTGCATTTCTTTTTCTTGGGGATGGTCTTGATCACTTTCTCGTGTACTATGTCACAAACCTTCGTCCATAGTTTTTCAGGCACTCTGTCTTATCAGATCTAATCCCTTGAATCTGTTTGTCACTTCCACTGCATAATCATAAGGGATTTGATTTAGGTCATACCAGAATGGGGAGTATAGTAAGTAAAATCTACAGCAGTCTCAGACCTAAGTTCTTCTTAACATTTCTCTGAACATGTACAGAGATTCATTTCCTCTCCTTATTGGAGATTATACTTTGTATATTGCGTTAATATTGTCTCTTTTCCCTCTTGAGAAAGTTTGCTCCCCGAGGGCAGGGACCTCATTGGTCCTATCCCCTGGCCCATGGTAGATAGAATGAGTTTTGGCTCCTCATTACCATCAAGACCTGTAAGTCTGGGTCATGCTGTGGCTGGTGCTCCAAACAGATAGGTCATTGATGTTGTGCAGGTAATAGGAATTGTCAAATTCTGGGGAGTAAAGGAGGGGCTCATAGGGAGGGAGTATGGAGAGAAGCCTACCGTCTGGTTCTGAGCGCTGACTGCTGGCTTTGCTTCTCATTAGCTGTGTAATCTTAAGCAAAGTACTCAACCTCTCTGAGTCTCGTTTTTCTGTAAAACAAAGATGATAATACTATGTAACTCTTAAGAGTTTTTGTGAGGATTCAGTGAGATGTGTTGATATAAAAACTGTCTTGCACAGTGCCTGATGTGTAGTCAGTACTCAATAAATTACCTGTGGGGACTGTAATTAAATCTAGAATTTTGCTCTGTCTACTTCCTGGCAAGTAGTTATCCTAGTTTTCACTTTGAAGATCATAGATAGATGTTTTTCATTTTATTGCGTTTTGGGGGGAAGTCTCATATTTGGCAATGAAATAAATGGAGAGGCTAGTGGTTCTGGCCATATAAAGTTTACCAAAAATGTTGGTGAACAACTCTCCAGAATTCAGCGCACAAAAAAATAAATGCTGGTTGACGTTCAATACAAAGAACTGTAAGTTAGAAAACACATCTACCATGCTGTAATATTTAAATGCCTTCTCACTTAAGAAGTGAGACACTTAAGATTCTCATTAGCCCAACATCAGAAAAATGATAAATATTAATATTTATCATCAAAGGAAAGCTTAGAAATCAAAGCAGAGCAAACAACTGTTGTATTTCAAGGATTACATAATCCTGAATGAATTTTAATTCAACACCTCCAAAAGTCTCTTTAAGATTTCTGTATAAGGCAGTTTGTTTTTATCCAGTACACAAACTAGGAAAGATGTGCATTTAGTCAGAAAAAATTCAGGGGATTTGCTGATTCAAAGACCTGAGCTTTGTTGTGTTTTATGTCTGTAAGGGAGACCCAGATACGCCTGAGCCAATCCATCTCCATTGATCTTTATCTATTTTAGGAGAATCATGTTGGGAAGTTGGCTCTGGGTAGATTATGGAAGGGCACCAGGGTGCCTTCTGGCTTTGCTTCTCTACTCTATCTAGTTCTGAATGTGCCAGGACCATGTACATCATCTCACATGGTCAGGAGGAAGCAGAGAGAGAGATGACAGACTGGTGCCATCACCCTGCAGCTGTCAGGGTCCCCCCTTCCTGCTTTCAGTGTCTGAGATGGCTGACTCACCGTGAGAGGGCCTTATCACGTCACCACAAAAACACAGCCCTGGTGGAGGTTGGGAGACCTGGGTTTTGGTTCTGGCTCTTTTACTGCCTTATGCAAGTTCTGTCCTCTTTCTCTCTGGGCCTCCCTTTCCACACTTTTCAAGTGAGGGACTTGGATCTGATAATTCTGAAGTCCTGGGCTCTCCAACATCCTGTGACCAGGTGGAGAGCTTCAGGGATCTGATAAGCGTTCCCGCTACCCTCTGCCAAGGGGCATTTGCCTGGCGAGGCACTCTTCGGGGCCAGATAGACCTGCATCTTGCCTTAGCTAATTTACTTAAGTATTCAGTTTTCTCATCCACTAAATGGAAATAGTACAAGGTTGTTGTAAATAGGAGATGATTGTGAAAGCATTCAGTGCTGAGGAATTTAATGATGCTGCTGTTTTGATGTTATTATTATGTTGTTACTATAATTATTATGTTTATATCTTGACTCAGCACTTTCCCGTCTCTTTATGATTCAGTTTTTTCTTTCTAAAAAATAGAGATAATAAGAGAATCTATCTTATTGGTTAATTATGAGGGTTAAATGAGATAATACATGAAAACACATGGGATGCTTCCTGGTATAAAATACCAGATACACAGTAGCAGTTATTTTAGCTATCATTTTTTAAAAAATTAGTTGCAATATCTTAAAAAAAGGAACTAGATAAGAAAAGGTGATCGGGGGTAATTACCTTCTCTAATACACATGCTGAAGCACATTTCCCAGTTGTCTAAAAGATTCCATGTTTTCCCTAAGCATCTCATTTATTATAGGGAACAGTAAATAAATAATGTCAAAACTGTACTTAGAAGTAAGCTGTATGTATCCAACATGAACTCTTAAACCTGGATGCTGTAGTCTCTTTAGCATCAAATGTTCCAAATACATACACAGGAAACAAAAACACTAATTGGAAAAGATATCTACATTTCTGTGTTCATAGCAGCATTATGTATAATAGCCAAGATATGGAAACAACCAAAGTGGCCACTGGTGGATGAATAGATAAAGAAATTTTGGTATTATAATACAATGGAATATTACTCAGCCATAAAAATGAAGAAATTCTACCATTTCTGATATATTAATGGATCTTGAAGGCATTATATGAAGTGAAATAAAGTCAAAGACAAATCCTGTATGATCTCATTTACATGTGGAATGTTAAAAAAAGACAAAAAGGAAAGCTGCACCCCTCCCCCACTGCAAACCTACACCAAACTCACAGCAAAAGATCAGATTTGTCATTATCAAAGATACAAACTTCAATTGTACGATAAATATTAGGGTTATAATGTAGAACACGATGATTATAGTTGGCAGAGTTCTATGATATATGGGAAGGTTTTTTAATAGAATAGACACTAAGTTCTCATTGCAAGGAGAAGTTTTTTTTTTTTCTTTTTATTGTATTTTTATGAGATGATGGATGCTAACTAAATCTACTTATAGTTATCATTTCACAGTAGATGTAAATCAAACCACCATGCTGTACACCTTAAATTCATACAGTGATAGATATCAATTACTTCTCAATACAATTGGGAACCAAGGTAATATATATACAGTGGAGAAATGGAGAAATAGAAGACAACTAAAATAGTGGAACATGATACTTCTGGGATGACAGCTGGAAAGTCAGAAGAAATGAAGCAAGACATTTTTTTCCCCCCTAAAGTCTATGTATTTCCATTTGAGCTAAACTATTTAAACTATTAATTAATAAGAATTATTTTGCTAAAAGTGAAAAACAAAAAAACTAATGTTCCAGGTCCATGATGTATGTCCACTATGGATGACATATATTAGTTAGACGAGACCTTACTTTTTATCAGGTTACTATGGGCCAGACCCTAAACTAAGCCCTTGTGGGGATTCTCTCATTTCATCCTCACAGCAACTCTAGGGAATAGATACTCTTCTCTGTTTTTTACAGATGAGAAAACTGAAACAGAGAGGTTAAATATATGCTTCAGGACACCCAATTGGCAAGTGATAGTGCTGACACGTGGACCCATGTCATTTGACATGGGAGAGAGCTTGAGCTCTACCAGTCCTCAGCTAGTCAAGAGGTCAAACCTGCCGGGTGGCTACTCTTTCTGTATTAATGAAGTCTCATGGACCAAGACAAGGATATAAATGGACTTGCTTTTTACCAATGACATAGCAGATTAATATTCATTCTTATTGTTTCCAGGATCATTCCATTTCATGTAAGGGGATGAATTTCAATATGAAATAGACTTATTTAAGGAAACATCAATATTTTTCTCAAATTGGCAGCATCAAAACTATATTTATGGAATTAAAACATATTGCATTTATATAATGCAAATTCACTTGGAAACACGATTTCTTTATCTCTTTCTGTAGCTTAGCTTGCAGCTGTTGGCATCAGTCTATTTTTAAAACACAAAAATAAATTGTTTCTTGTTAACTCCTTTGGATCTGCAGACAAATGTTAGACAGAGTTACTGTCGATGAGGCCAGCATCTTGGTCCGAGGGCCCAGATTACTCTTATCAGAGGTGCTATTTGAAAAAAAAAACAAACAAAAAACTTTTCTTACCAACTGCATAAGAAAATTAATTCATTTTTGAAAATAAAAAAAAGACAAAAATGCTCAAAAAGTAAAGTAATATTGGCATTTTGTCCCCTTATGATAGCACTATCAATATTTTAATGAATACCATTTCCATTTTTTTTATTGCATATGTATATTTTTTCTGTTAGTTTTCTAAATTGGGATCACAGGTTATATATTGTTGTGTTATCTGTTTACTCATCAGTGTATTGTGATGTTCGTTTTCCTATGTCAGTAATGACTGCGAAGTACTCTTTCTGTTAGAACCTGCAACTTACCCTAATTGTTTCACAGTAGGTTTCCCCACCTCTGCTTCCAATATATGTTTGTTGTTGTTATTTATTCACAAATTTGTGTCTGCCTCTTTGCAGCTCCATGGACTGTAGCCCACCAGGCTCCCTCTGTCCTTGGGATTCTCCAGGCAAGAATACTGGAGTGGGTTGCCATTTCTTCCTGCAGGGGATCTTCCCGATACAGGGATTGAACCCACAAGTGAATTGGCAGGCAAGATTTTTTAATCACTGGGCCATCTGAGAAGCTCTCTGATGTATGTTAGTGAAGAATATTTGCATATATTTATAATCACATCTATGATTCTTTTCTTAGGATATATTCTCAGAATTGGAAATGCTGAGTTATATGGTAAGCTGTAGGAGTAACCATTTGGTTTTGCTTCACTGCAGTCTGTGCTCCCCTGAGAACCTAGAATCCCCACTAACAGCATCTCCTGGGCTCCGTTTCCCAGGAACTTCAGAGAAAAAACTACGGAGCAGGAAGCTGGTGGGACGTTAACAACATCAGTCTTCAGATTCTACTCATGGATCAAAATAAACATGTTGGGTTTCTGGTAATAGCCTTAACATATCCTGTATTTAATATTTTAACTGTCAGCTTCGAATTCTTTCAGCTGCAAGTAACAGAAAACTTGACTTATGGTGATTTTAAAAAGTAGGGAATTATTTCTTCCACATAATAAGAAATTTGGGGGGCTTCTGTGATGGTTCAGTGGCTAAGACTATTTGCAATGCAGGAGGACTGGGTTCAATCTCTGATCAGGGAGCTAGATCCCACATGGTGCAACCAAGTGTTCTCATATGCCACAACTAAAGATCCCTCCTGCCACAACTAAGATCCAGTGTAGCCAAATGAAAATATATATATATACATATATATAAAAGAAATTTGGAGAAGGCAATGGCAACCCACTCCAGTACTCTTGCCTGGAAAATCCCATGGACGGAGGAGCCTGGTAGGCTGCAGTCCATGGGGTCGCAAAGAGTCGGACACGACTGAGCAACTTCACTTTCACGTTTCACTTTCATGCACTGGAGAAGGAAATGGCAACCCACTCCAGTATTCTTGCCTGGAGAACCCCAGGGACGGTGGAGCCTGGTGGGCTGCCGTCTATGGGGTCGCACAAAGTCAGACATGACTGAAGCGACTTAGCAGACTTAGCTGCAGAAAATAAATTTAGAAGTGTGTGGTGGCTGTGGCTTTAGTCCAGCAGCTCAGAGATGTTAAGTAGAGTGTGTCTGCAGTGCTCTTGGTCTTTTCTAAATGGTCACAAGATGCTGTGGGTGAGGCAGGTATCATGCTTGTGTTCTGGGAGTCAGGGAAGGGGTGTGAGACAGATGAATGAGACACATTTTTGATTCTGTGAGTTGTTAGCCTGATTTTAGAAAGTGGTGCTTTTTGTTCTTTTTTTTTTTTTTGCAGAAATAATATATGTTCACTATAGAAAATATATCTCACCTATAATCTTACCATCCAGAGGTAATCACTGCTGTCATTTTGGTGTTTATCTTTCTAGTGTAGTTAAAAATGCACAAAAAGTGGGATTTTTAAATTTATGTACTGCCTCATAACTGGCTTTTAAAATAGGCATCTATCTCACTGCCTTGCACTGGGTAGATGGTTTAAAGATTTCACTGGAAATTCTATGAATAATTTAAAAAATACACTATGCATATTATTTTTCTGTATCTCTGAGTAGGCTTTATAGTCTGTATTTTATAGTATAATTTTTAACAGCTGCATGTCCCACATTTGTTTGAATGTTTGATGATTTATTTCACTGAATTGCTATTATTTTACATGTAATTTTGAAAAAAAATTTAACTGTGACAAATAATATGCATTGAACATCTGTGTGTGTGTATGTATACACAGATCTTATATCCTTAGATAAATTCCTTTCAGAAGTGAAATCAGTGGGCCCAAGGAAATGCCAATTTTATGGTCCTTGATTTATATTATCAAACTGCCCTCTTCAAATGGACTATTTTACTTACTACCAGCAATGTGAGTTATTATAACCTTGTTTTACTTTCTTATTTTTAATGGACATTTTTTTTTGAGTTGGTAGTATATTTGTCTGATTCGAAAACCTAAACAAAAGGCATAAAGTGAAATTTTACTCTTGTTCCTGTCCCCATACTCTCATGTCTGCCCCTATCTCTCTTATATGTTAACCATCCTGACTAGGTTTTTTGCATCCTTTCAGTATTTTTTAATGCATTCAGGCAAATATGTATATACATTATTTCCCTTCCTTTCTTACACAAAAAATAGCACACTGTTCTGTATCTTGCTTTATTTGGTTTGACTGCTGTCTAATGTTCCATTATGTGACTATTCCATAGTTTTATTTGTCTGTTCTCCTGTCTAGGTGTATTTGAAACCTGTGTCTTTTTAGGGAAACCAGGCCCAAGTGAACCATTTTATTCTGGCCCTGCAGCTAGACCACAAATAGGAGTAAGCAGCTTTATCTGAATTTCCTAAACCTACTGCCTGGCTAGCTGCTCATTTTGACTTAGCCTCCCAGGTGTAGTTGGCAGTGTCTGAAATATTCTTATCTAAGAGGGGAGGGAATTGTGCATGTGGAGGTAGGTTTATTCTCTTTGAAGAACTGCTGGTTTGTCCTTCTCTCCCAGTTGTGATTGTGAGACATTTTCATGTTTTAGTTTGGGTAAAGAATAACCCCTCCATTCTCATCCAAGGGATGATGGCTTCTATAGGAAATTATGTCCTATGTTGCTTTGCAATGAATTCATTGTTACAGAATGCCGGATGTATTGTATGCTCCCTTGAGAGGCTCTAGGGAATAATCCTTCCTTGCCTCTTCCTGCTTCAGATGGCTCTGAGCATCCTTTGGCTTGTGGCTCCATAACAAATGTCCTTCACTTGCCCTTCTCTGTATCTTCTGTCTTCTGTCTCAGATCTCTGTCTTTCTCTTATAAGAACACCAGTCATTATTCTTAGGGCCAACCCAGATAATCCAGAATGACCTCATGTCAAGATTTGTAACTCCATCTGCAAAAATCCTTTTTCTGAAACGGGTAACACTTGCAGGCTCCAGAGATTTGATGGAGATGTATCTTTGAGGGGCTACCATTTAGCTCACAACAGGCTTTGAGTCTAGGGCTCTGATTCCAGAATCTGTGCTCTTCCTTGCTAGATCATATCCTGTGAAATGCTGCAGAGAAAGTCCATTCTCTATTCCATATGATAGTAAAGGACTAAGGCTTATTCATTCAGTGTTGTTTCTTCATTGCATTATACACAGGAAGTGCTCAGTAAAATGAAATGGCTTTAATCACTAAATTTCCACAGAAGTTAAGGAAGCTGTTTTCATATCTCTTATTGCTTTTCTCCAGGCTGAATATTCCCCAGGTACTTCAGTTGTTCCTTATGTGAAGTTCAGAAGCCCCACTGTTCTGGTTGACATCCTGTAGGTACTTTCTGATTTGGTCAGTCTTCTTCTTCATGACTTCTAGACTGAACTCTTGGCAAGATGTAAGTAATGGGGTAGAACTGAACTGAAGTTGCTCAGTCGTGTCCGACTGTGCAACCCCATGGACTGTAGCCTACCACGCTCCTGTGTCCATGGGATTTTCCAGCTCAGTACTGGAGTAGGTTGCCATTTCCTTCTCCAGAGGATCTTCCTGACCCAGGGATTAAACCCAGGTCTCCTGCATAGTAGGCAGACACTTTACTGTCTGAGCCACTAGGGAAGTCCAATGGGGTAGAAAGGGACTATTAATTCTCATGGTTTGAACTCCATATTTTTTAAAGTAATTCTAGGTTGTATTTACTTTAGAGTAGGTGCTAAAGGTCATTTCTGGTAGTTAATAGCCAAAGAAAAAAACACAGGAAAACTCTGCCATACTAGTAGACTTACTAAGTCATTGAGTTTTTAGGGCCAAATACAGCCTCAGTTATGTTAACGCAAATTTTATTGATTTTGGATTCTTGGGATGGATTTTGAATTTGGAAAGAAAAATGGTCCAAATGTCACATTCTGGGGTTTAGTAGAAAGGGCAAGCATTGCTTCTCTCCATTCCATTTTGTTCAATCCATGGAAAACAGTTGTATTTTTTAACAGATGTGAGTGATGATCCAGTATAATTTTTACAAGAATGAATCAGAATTTTCATGGCCAAGTGTTAGAGGAGAGAGTTTTTTTCTTCTCAGTTTCTACCTGTCGTGGCCTGAAGTTGGTAAGAGTGTTTTTTTAAAAATCCCATTTACCAACTACTTGTGTTAATTTTCATGTGCTTGTACCCTGGACAAATTTATGCTTGGTGTTGTATGTGCTGTAAGTTTCACTGCTGTCAAAACATGTTTTTAAAAATAACCCATGGGTTTTAACCAAGAAAAATTAGATTTTTTAAAAAGTAAAATCCACCATAACATTTAGATCAGCAAGAAGATGTCATTATGACTAACTTTTGCCTGTACATAATGAGATAGGACCAAGGCATACTAGAGGCATACTAATGCTTTAGTTTTTTAATCAATTTTTTAAACTAGAGATTAAAACAAGAAAAAGATAATAATTCCCAGGGGTGGACTCCATGGCTTCATTTACTCCATTATACTTCTACCTCTTGAAGCCCAATTTCTTTGAAAGAAAATGTTTTGTAGAGAAAGTCCTCTGCTTGGAACGCCTCCCCTTCACTCCTTACTTGGCTACCATTTCTACCTGAGGTCTTAGCTTAAAGGTCTCTTCTACAGGATAACTTATTCTGACTGGTAAGACTGTTAGTTCTTGTTTTATAAGCCCCATTGTACTTCATTTGCAAATTTCATTACATCAGTTTCAATCACCTTGCTACAACTTGTCCTTTACTCCCAGACCGTAAACTCTATGAGGCAGGGGCTGTGTCTGTTTTCAACACTTTCCCTACATCAGTGTCTGGCCCTTAGGAGATGCTTAGTGAATTTTTGTTGACTGATGTTGACAAAAGTCATTTAAGGGCTTATGTGAAACAATAATTTTAACAATATTTGCATTTCTTTGTGTTTGTGTGTGTGTGCGCACGCGCACCAAGCTAATAGCAATGAGCTCCTATTTTCCTTTTTCTTTTTTGGGGGTGGGGGTTGGGTACCACTGCATCAAATTACTGAAGTAGAAAGAACAGTTGACATTCTGTTTTAAAGTGACCATGTATTTGACCCACTTCTACTCTAGTAATGTCATCACGATTGTATCTCATTGCTGTGGGTTCTTGGAGGCTGACAGGCGGAACAAGTTGCTTCAGCTCACAGTCCTCATCTGTCATACAGAACAGCTTGCAGATTCTTATTATGTGAATGAAATATGAAGAGAGGGATATTTTTCTTCCTGGGCTATCAGAGTAATTGAAAGTAACCGTTTCAGGGCACAGGGGGACAATGCAGGAAAATAGACTGCTTTTGTGAAGGGCAGCTCATCGGCTCTCAGAACCACAGGTGTCGCGCCTCCAAGTGCAAAGGCTCGGGAAGCATTTTCTGTGATCAAAAGGCCCAGGCTTCGACCAGAACATTTTTTCAGTAAGGAAGATGCCTTGGTTCATGTTACCACCCCTTAGTCGCCTGTGGGGATGCCACCACCATGGGCCTTTGGAAGTGTTTCTCACTGGACGCAAGACATAGGCTTTGTGTATTCTTTAGCCAGGGAAGAAAACCACTTTAATATTCCAGATCAATAAAGCATAGTAGAAAACTGGAAATGTGCTATGAAAAACCATTAACCAGAGAAATTCTATTGTTTCTGTTTTGGATCAGAAGAAATAACACTGGACTGCTCTTCTAGTCTGTGTTTTACAAGCTTGGTCTTGGTGCAACAGAATATCAGATAATACTGTGTCAGCAACGCTTTGCCTTCTAAATCGCTGGTCCTGTACATACAAATAGAGCTCTGTAGAACAGTTTTAGTTCCCAGGAAGCTTCTTACTTAGCACTGGTTGAAAATACTAATGTACAAGGTATAGTTCAGCAGTCATTCACGTCATGACTTCGTTATATTTCAAGATAGCTTTCAAATCACTTAGTCGAATAAAACTCTAAAGTACTGTAACTGCCAGGTTGCTTTATCTAATTTATGAAACAGAGGCAAAGGAATCAACAATAACCCTCCATTTACCATTATTAGATTAGCTATTACTGAAACCGCAGAAAGTATATAACCCCTTACTTTGTGTTCACTTGAATTTGGTTATTAAGCTTTGATGGAACTTTCATTTAACCAAATGCCTTTGTTTACAGCAATAAGCATGTTAAATCTTTTGTGTTCTGAATTTGATATGACTGTTTTAGTACATGCCTCCTGCAAAGCCCTGTTAAAGTTACAGATTCTGTTCATTTGTGTTCTGTCAAACATTATCAATTCAATCCGGTTAGCATCTTGTTTTTCCTCTTGACTTTAAGAAATGTTTTTTTTTTTTTTGCCATCAAGCTTCTACTTTTTCAAGAATATAATCAGGCATTAACAAACACAAAACTGCTTCTCAGAACAGCTTCATAAAAATTGATTTTTCAAAATTAAATAAGCATCTGGTGGACTGAAAATGTTTTATACCTGATATTTTAAAGATATTTTGACTACTGCCAAAAGAAATCAATTCCTTCATGCTGTCTCCCTTGCGGATGCCGTCATATGCCACTGGGTTGTGTAGAGCACAGGCTCTGGGGGGAGACAGACATGGATTTGCACCTTGCCTCTTCCACTTACTGCTTGTGACTTTGGACTTTACCTGTTAGGAAAACCAGGTAACTCTAATCATCCTTTCCTCAATATGTAATTGAGTTCATATCAGTACTATAGTGTTATACATGAGGGGATGTGTGTAAAGAACTCAAAAAACCTGATTTTTATTATAACTCGTATTTGCGTGTGTGTGTCCACATACTACATATATGTTGTTGACTTGATTGAAACTTGCTGATTGTAAATTTGGTTATAATAATGAAAACGCTGTTCTCCTTTCAGGACTTAATGTTCCTATATCGTGACCATATCTAGAAGTGACATGGAGCATAGTTATCGTTTTGGATCTATTCAGAGTTATAGCTTGAAGAGAGGTCACTGTGAAAGTGGCTACTTCACTTGCTGAGATTGGAACCAGATCCATATTCCAAAGACGTCTTTACTTTTAAAGTGAAACTTTATTTCAATTATTTTAAATTGATGTAAAAACTGAGTTAAAGAGTGTTTAAAATAAGTGAGATAGAAATATACAACCTTTCCAATAATAAGGGCTCCTGTTGACATTTGTTGTTGGTACACTTGAGAAATTTCCATCCTCAACAGAACCATGCAAATTTGATGAAAACCAATAGCAAACACTGGATCTCATAGCCTGACCTCCTATTACTCCGCTATGGATTACTGGTCAGGTGACATAAGTGTGGATTTCTCCAAACCCATATACACTACCCCAAAATGGTGGATATAAAGGAAAGTGTAGAGAGAGCAAGGTAATTAGAGAGACACTTAAAAGGTATGAGAAACAGATAAGTCAGTGAAAAACCATCTTATGTCTGCTTGAATAATGAGTCACAGGAAAATGAAAACTTCTTTAACTATGAAAGTTTCAGCAAGAAGAAAATGTTAGGCCTTCTTGGTGTTAGTTTAATGCAAAATAAGATAGCATTTAAGAAGTCTCTGCTTCAGCATCATATTGACAGTGTCCCTCGCTTGAGTCAGGGATTGGGGACTTACTGAGACACACCATCTGGCAAAATAAGGAAGGCCAGTCTTGTGCCAACTGAAAAAGCTGCATCAGTTCCAACTCTTGTGTACTTTGCACATTACTGGTTGCCTTGCAAAACGTTTATCACTTTTTAATTAGGAAGGACTGAAGGAGCTTAGTACCTCAAAGAAAATGTCAACAGACCAAAGAAAGAAAAATCATCCACTGGGTCCTCAGGGGCAATAGGTGTTTCACTTTGAGCTTGCAGGACAGTTTCTTACCAAAATCTTTGTTGCGGGAATATGTGCCCTTGGTGTGTCTGAGCAGAACTGGGGATCTGGTTTTTCTATTATTCTGACAATTTCCCCCACTTGTTTCTCCTGCAGCATGGCCAGGCCTTAAAAGCACATGCTGAGAGATCACCTCTGCTCTGCTTCTTGGCCTGTCATGTAAACTGTGGCCTGTCATGTTCATTAAAATGAAAATTTGTTGAATGGAATTTGCCCGACTGGCAGAATAGTTTAAATGTCAGATGTTGTTAGGCTGGGATATAAATATTTTGTTTCTATTGTTAATTAATTGCAGCGCCTCAGTACCAGTGATCCAAAATCCAATTTAGTCTGCAATAGGCCTGTGGATAAGGGCCAGAGATAATGAATGCAGAGGGAAAAAATGTACTCAGAGTTTCCATTGTATCTGTCAAGGTCCTCTTAGAAAAATAGCAAATTTTGGTGTATCACTACAGTTCAAGAGGGGCAAAACAAGACAGAATTAAGAGTCATTGTCTTCTGAAGCCTCTCAAATGTTCCTTACTGTTGCATCTTCCACTGCTCTAGCCCAAGTGTGTCCCAACATAAAAATTCCCCAAAGCTGCCAGGCTCTGTCCCCTTTCTGTGTGACTCCCCCCGACCCTGTTGTTTCTGCCTCTGAGTCTGTTGTTATGTTTCCAGCTCATTTCAGACTTGTAGAACTGAGCTCTCTTGCCCTGTAATCCTGCTCAGTTCTCTTTGCAGTGTTCATTTTCTTCTCTTCCATTTACCATCAACCCTTCCTTTCTTTTTCTTTCTGTCCTTTGTTTCGGTCCCCAGGCTCAACAGCCTGTCTGTCAAGTCTGCCATCGTTTGTTAAGATCATTTTGCTTCCAAATTGAGCTAGTGACTGAATATCACTCAGAATACTGCTGCTCGAACTGTCTGCATTAGAAAGAGGAGCAGAAATCTTGCCGCTGGGGCCCAGACCTCAAAACTGACTGTTGCTGCAAAGCCCTGAGCCAGCAGGCATTTGTGACCACCATTCTCAACCAATATTTTCTTGAATACTTGCTGTGAGCATGGCATCTTACCCGGCCACCTCTCTGGGTTCCAAAGGCAAATGGGTGTGCCAAGCAGAAGAGGACTAATTAAGACTTTGGAAGGCAGGGCCAATGTGGTCCAGTGGTCAGGGACCCTCATTTAATTCCTGGCATCCTTGTCCCTGCCAACCTTGTTCTGCCCCTGCAATTATGCCAGCCGAGAAGCGGGGAAGAGAAGATGAACTTTGGTCTGCTCTGAGTTTCCCGGTCCAGCAGTGTCTGTCAGATTAAAAACGAGAGGGAAGGAGGCCAGAGAATCTTCCAGATGGAGAGTTCAGAGGAGGGCACAACCAGACTCCCTCTCGGCAGTGACGTAGCCAGGCCATTCAGGCCTTGGGCCAGGAGCCAGGAGGAGGGCAAGCTGCTGCCTGACCCTGCAGTGGAGTGGAGTGGGGACCGCCAGAACAGCCACCCCTGGCTTTGGGTGGAAGTGCTAGCAAACCAGGCACATGCAGGCCACATGGTGGAAGCAGAGCATTTTTTCCCGAGGACTGGCAGGCTGTTTGGAGGCAGGGCCCTCCATTCTGGATTGCTCTTAAAGGATGAGTTCCCCAAGTCACATAGATAGCTGCAAAAACCAAATGAGGAATTGGTGTTCTCTAACCTCTCTGTTTCTTCCTTTGGAATGCATCAGCCGTGTAGGAAAGGTGACCTTAGATAGGCAGGAGGCAGTCGGAGCAGCAGTGGCCCTACATTCTTGGATGGACTCGCGTGTGGACAGCAGTTGCAGGCAGCAGGGGTCTGGCGAGACGGGGTGCACTGACACTCCCCACACTTCTCGGTAGCATGATTTTGTAATGAGATTCTGTGTTCATTGAAAAGTATCCCGTATGGATACTTCAGGAATAGGGTTTTGCTCAAATGAGAACTGTTTTTTAGACTGAGGTCATCTGAGGTCTATGAAATGGAATAATAATGAATGAGGCTAAACACTGAATGTCTGGTTTAACCTTACATAAAAGTTGATTATTTTAACGTTGCTTCTGTACAACCTTAGTTTCTCTCTGAGATGAACCTCTTTTTCTCCAATTCAGGTTCTTAGAGTTCAGCAAGGGTTTGTGCTATTGGGAACAGAGCTATTTGACTTAAAATGTCATCTCATTCTAAGAAAACATACCGAGGCCACATTAGGGCATCCCTGTGCAAATGTCACATTGTCAGAGTGTCTCCTCCTAGGATTAGAGTAGCCACGGTACCTCCAGCCCTGTCTTGTGGTCAGACAAATCCAGTGACTTCCCATAGCCTGGGCGCCAACCTGGCCAGGGTCATGCTCCCTGAGATCTCATGGAATTTGATTTGTCTCGAACTCTCTGAACAAGATGCTAATTATTGGTTGATTGGTATTCTGCTCCCCAGATGTCACCTAAGGATTTTCCAGGGCTCATGCTACTTAGCAAATTTATTTTTCCAATGCCTAGCAAATATTACAGCATTGAATAAGTGTAGTGAGGATGAGTTGTGTTATATTTGGTGTGTGTACATGTTTGTGTGTGTCTCAGGCCATTGAAGTATAGACTTCTGCAGAGAGATACCTTTTCATCTTAAAAAAGCCTAGAGTACAAATTGAGAAAATGAAAAAAGGGAACAAAAATAAAAACTAAAGAATTTTCAATCAGTTTTCAGTTTTAATAATAACACAAACATAATTTCCTAAAACAAATTTCCTTAAGTGTTACATGCTTGATACTGTCCTGGAGGATGTGGATTCAACAAGGTACATGAAAGGTGTGGTCTGTATCAGCAGCATATGAAAGGTTACTATATTCAGTGCTTTTGTTTAAGATAAAAATGAGGGAGTTCGTGTAAAAAAATAAATAAATACAAAAAAAAATAAAATAAAAATAAAACTAAAAAAAAAAAAAAGATAAAAATGAGGTACTGACAAAAAGAAAAGAAAGATGTGGTCTATACCTTTGTTGAACTTAGAGTCTAATGGAAAAACTTTCATGTACATTTTGACAGTATTGTTATCTGTGACAATAACAATAGTTTCAAAATCACTGCAGATGGTGACTGCAGCCATGAAATTAAAAGATGCTTACTCCTTGGAAGAAAAGTTATGACCAACCTAGATAGCATATTCAATAGCAGAGACATTACTTTGCCGACTAAGCTCCGTCTAGTCAAGGCTATGGTTTTTCCAGTGGTCATGTGTGGATGTGAGAATTGGACTGTGAAGAAAGCTGATCGCCAAAGAATTGATGCTTTTGAATTGTGGTGTTGGAGAAGACTCTTGAGAGTCCCTTGGACTGCAAGGAGATCCAACCAGTCCATTCTGAAGGAGATCAGCCCTGGGTGTTCTTTGGAAGGAATGATGCTAAAGCTGAAACTCCAGTGCTTTGGCCACCTCATGCGAAGAGTTGACTCATTGGAAAAGACCCTGATGCTGGGAGGGACTGGGGGCAGGAGGAGAAGGGGACGACAGAGGATGAGCTGGCTGGATGGCATCACCAACTCGATGGACTTGAGTTTGAGTGAACTCCGGGAGTTGGTGATGGACAGGGAGGCCTGGTGTGTTGTGATTCAGGAGGTCGCAAAGAGTCAGACACAACTGAGTGACTGAACTGAACTGAACTGACAATTATCCGTGTTAATGACAAAACTAAGGAATGGAAACTTCCCTGGTGGTCCATAGGCTAAGACTCCATACTCCCATTGCCGGGAGCCCGGGTTCCATCCCTGGTCAGGAAACTAGAACCTGTGTGCAGCGAAGAGTTCACAGGCCACAACTATAGATGCTGCATGCTCCTACATGTCACAAACAAAGATGGAAGATCCTGCACATGCCACAACTATGTGTTTGCATGCCACAAGTTGCAACTAATGTTGCAAGTCCCCAGGTGCTGGACTTCTCTGGTGGTCCAGAGGTAGGAATCTGCCTGCAAGTGCTGGGGACACGTTTGATCACTGATCTGGGACGATCCCACATGCCTTGAGGCAACTAAGCCCACACACCGCAACTACTGAGCTTGTGCTCTAGAGCCTGCAAGCCACAATGAGAGAAATCACGATGATGCACACTGCAATTAGAAAGTAGGCCCCACTTGCCACAACTACAGAAAGCCTATGAGAAGCAACAAAGACCCAGAGCAGCCATAGTTAATTGAAAAGATCCCGAGAGCTGCAAGACCCAACATAGTCAAACAAATAACTACAAATATTTTTTAAAAAAAACCCAAACTAAGAAATGCTCTGATCTCCCCTCTCAACTCTAAATATATCAGTTTCACAAATTCTGAAAATATAAGACACACACACATATACTTTGAAATAAAAGTTCCGAGAATATATCTGAGAAGTGTCAGGTTTTGGGGATCTTTTCCGCCGTTTCTTGTGAGGGTTAAATCAGTATGGTGATGATGAGATGGTAATTTAGTCACTAAGTTGTGTCCGACTCTTGCGACCCCATGGACTGTAGCCCGTCAGGCTCCTCTGTCCATGGGATTTTCCAGCAAGAATACTGGAGTGGGTTGCCATTTCTTTCTCCAGGGGACCCAGGAATCGAACCCGGGTCTCCTGCCTGCATTGTGGGCAGATTCTTTACCGACTGAGCTACCATTGAGCTAAATCAGTAAGCAGATTCTCAAATAACTCCATGTTTTTAAAATAATCATTTATCATCAGATAGTTTAACCAAGGCTATGTTTTCCAACTGCCTGGTTTTCACAAATACGTAGAAAATGGTTTAAGAATCTTCTCTTAGTTGGAAACTATCGCTATGTTTTCCAACTGCCTGGTTTTCACAGTTCAGTTCGGTTCAGTCGCTCAGTCGCTCAGTCGTGTCCGACTCTTTGCGACCCCATGAATCGCAGCAGGCCTCCCTGTCCATCACCATCTCCCGGAGTTCACTCAGACTCACGTCCATCGAGTCCATGATGCCATCCAGCCATCTCATCCTCGGTCGTCCCCTTCTCCTCCTGCCCCCAATCCCTCCCAGCATCAGAGTCTTTTCCAATGAGTCAACTCTTCGCATGAGGTGGCCAAAGTACTGGAGTTTCAGCTTTAGCATCATTCCTTCCAAAGAAATCCCAGGGTTGATCTCCTTCAGAATGGACTGGTTTTCACAAATATGTAGAAAATGGTTTAAGAATATTCTCTAGGTTGGAAACTATCATTTGAAAGAATGTTGCAATAATTTGTCTGCAGTAACAGCTCACTGAACATAAGAACCAGAAAGCAGGGCTGAATTTATTCATTGTCTTCATTCTTGGTTGAACAGACTTCTTTCTTAGGTATATACATAATTGTTAAAAGACTCAAAGGTCGATAACCAATTGCTTAATGTGGCAGTCGAGTTAGGTGAGAACTGCAGAGTGCAACGGTGAAGGCAGATTGCTCCGTTCCAGGCAATGCTGCCTTAAGGAAGGTGTAACTGATGGTTCCCAGAGATAGGTTTTAATTGTAGGAAGATAAATCACCAAAAAAAGAGGTTGTTTTGTTTTGTTTTGTTTTAAATATTTGAGAAAAATGTTTCTTTAAATTCAGATCAGTTTTTAAGGGAGCTGGGGGCTGGATAATGGAGTGAGGGGGCTTGGTGGTGATAAAGATTTTCTGGGCAGCTATGGATCATGGAAAAAGCAAGAGAGTTCCAGAAAAACATCTATTTCTGCTTTATTGACTATGCCAAAGCCTTTGACTGTGTGGATCACAATAAACTGTGGAAAATTCTGAAAGAGATATGGGAATACCAGACCACCTGACCTGCCTCTTGAGAAACCTATATGCAGGTCAGGAAGCAAAAGTTAGAACTGGACATGGAACAACAGGCTGGTTCCAAATAGGAAAAGGAGTATGTCAAGGCTGTACATTGTCACCCTGCTTATTTAACTTATATGCAGAGTACATCATGAGAAACGCTGGACTGGAAGAAACACAAGCTGGAATCAAGATTGCCGGGAGAAATATCAATAACCTCAGATATGCTGATGACACCACCCTTATGGCAGAAAGTGAGGAGGAGCTAAAAAGCCTCTTGATGAAAGTGAAGGAGGAGAGCGAAAAAGTTGGCTTAAAGCTCAACATTCAGAAAACGAAGATCATGGCATCCGGTCCCATCACTTCATGGGAAATAGATGGGGAAACAGTGGAAACAGTGTCAGACTTTATTTTTTTGGGCTCCAAAATCACTGCAGATGGTGACTGCAGCCATGAAATTAAAAGACGCTTGCTCCTTGGAAGAAAAGTTATGACCAACCTATATAGCATACTCAAAAGCAGAGACGTTACTTTGCCGACTAAGGTCCGTCTAGTCAAGGCTATGGTTTTTACAGCAGTCATGTATGGATGTTTGAGTTGGACTGTGAGGAAGGCTGAGCGCGGAAGAATTGATGCTTTTGAACTGTGGTGTTGGAGAAGACTCTTGAAAGTTCTCTGGACTGCAAGGAGATCCAACCAGTCCATTCTAAAGGAGATCAGCCCTGGGTGTTCTTTTGAAGGACTAATGCTAAAGCTGAAACTCCAGTACTTTCGCCACCTCATGTGAAGAGCTGACTCATTGGAAAAGACCCTGATGCTGGGAGGGACTGGGGGCAGGAGGAGAAGGGGACAACAGAATATGAGATGGCTGGATGTCATCACTGACTCGATGGACGTGAGTTTGAGTGAACTCTGGGAGTTGGTGATGGACAGGGAGGCCTGGTGTGCTGCGATTCATGGGGTCACAGAGTTGGACACGACTGAGCACTTGAACTGAACTGATCCTCTGAAAAGCCACTAAGATAAATCAGTTGTGTTACTGGCCTGTGCCACTCTGCCTCTGTGATCATGTCTTTCAGGAGCAGCCATACCCTAAACCTCTTTGGATCCATTTAAATCTAGTCTGTGTCTTGCAGGAGGTCACATGAAGGTTTCAGAGTCCACCTGCTCTAGAACAAAATGGGAATAAATTACATAGGAGGGGAGTGGGAGAAGGTGTAAATGGGAGAAGGCGTTGTAGCTGCATGTGAAAATGTTCTCATGGCCATTAGAACGGTTAGGTCCTTGAATTTTGGGGTCAAGACAAACATGGAAAAGAGAGGACAAGTTTGAACAGATATGCTTGACTTTTGTCCAGGGATAAGTACTTTCGGCACTAGAGTAAGTTTTCTGATCTTGACCTGTCCTACTTCAGATATCTAGCACAGGTATATGGACAAATGTTTGAGTATCAGAGATATATACAAAAACTGTGGAGTCCACTGTGCAGGTGACTCTTGAACAAGGAGGGGTTAGGGAGACCGAGCGGTATATGTTTGTGTATAACTATTGTCTGCCTTCTGTGAGTGTGTCCATATCTGGGTTTCTATGGATTCAATAACCATGGATCATGTAGTACTGTAGTACATACTTATTGAAAAAAAAAATCCATGTATAAATGGACCAATGCAGTTCAAACACTTGTTCAAGGGTCAACTGTACTTGTTTATTCAACAAGTATTGGCTGAGTGACTAGTGCTAGTATAGAATCTGGGGCTCAGATTAGGTAGGCAGTGTGAGGTTTGCTTGAACAATAAAAGCCATAGATTTTAAAGAGTTTAGACGTTAATCAAGATCATAAAACATAAATACAGGAGATAGTAATAATTTAAGACANTGTACTTGTTTATTCAACAAGTATTGGCTGAGTGACTAGTGCTAGTATAGAATCTGGGGCTCAGATTAGGTAGGCAGTGTGAGGTTTGCTTGAACAATAAAAGCCATAGATTTTAAAGAGTTTAGACGTTAATCAAGATCATAAAACATAAATACAGGAGATAGTAATAATTTAAGACAATAGGGACTTCCCTGGTTGTCTGGTGGCTAAGACTCCTTGCTCCCAATGCAGGGGCCCCAGGTTCCATCAGTGGTCAAGGAACTAGATCCCATACAGCACGACTAAGATTTCGCATGCGATAACTAAAGATTCTGTGTGCCGTAGCTAAGACCCAATGCAGTAAAAAAAAAAAAAAAAAAAAAACTTAAAGAAAGCATGCGTGCGTACCACGAGGCACTATATGATTAAGGTGAGAACAAAGCTCTGTTTTAAGACCAGTCCCACCCCCTGGCCCTTTACCTTTCTGGGAATGAGCCTTCTGTATCAGCTATTCTTTCTCACTCTTCTGCTTTCAGCCTCTTGATCTCAACTGGATCTTCTCATCACCTTGACACCTGCTCAGCCTGTACAGTTTACAGACAGTGCAGAGAAACCCTCTTTGAGTCCTTTGTCCTCCTCTAGATGCTACTTTCTTTCCTCCCCTTCACATCTGAACGTGCCTAATACTGTCCTTCCTCACTGTCTTCATTTTAATGATTTCCACTTATTTCTTAACTGCTTCCAAACTGAATTCTGTCTCAGATCACAAAACAGTTCTCATTTCAGTTCCTCAGTGACAGTCACACTGTCAAAGGAGTAGGCTGGCGTGAGTCTGTGAGGGTGAGAGGCTGTTAGCATGGGACTTTTTGGCGCGAGACCAATATCGCGAGACAGTTTGCACGAGACCATTCTGTGTGACCGCTAGCGGTCCTCGGGACAGGCAGTGTGGTGGGCAGCGGGTCTCTGCCTTCTCCCCAAGGCCTTCCAGAACCTGACCTTGCCGGGAGGTGAGCTGAGGGGCCCAGGGACAGACCCAGGGCTGTGTCTCGCAGAACTCCAGCCTCTCGTCACAGCCGCCCACTGGAAGCAGTGGCGGCTTTGGAAGCGCCCAGGCCTTGAAGCAGCAGTGAATCTCTTCCCCCATCCGCTCTCCTCGCTGTGACAGATGGCAGTGGAGGGCCATCTCCACGGGTCGCGGACCGTGGAGGCTGCAGCCATGACGGTAACAGCTTCAACCCAGCCACCATTTTGTGATGAGACTAACGGCCCATGGAGAGGCCACCGGAGTTATTCAGCTGATAGCCCCAGCTACGGCCTCAGCTAACCCGCAGCACCTGGCTGACACCTGAGGGACTGATCTTCAGATGATTCCATGCCCCAGTTTTCAGGTCTTCCACCTGAGGCCTCAGGCATTGTAGCATCAGAATTCTTGTTCCCTAGAAACCGTAATAGGTATTAAATGATTATTATGAAGTCATTTTAAGTAGTTTGAACTGAATCAATACATAGCCAATGCAAATACCTATTCTATTATTGCTAACTTGTACTTTGCTGAACTAATTTCTACCAACTTTCTTTCAGTTCCTGTTTGCTTGGTGTATAGTTTTCTATATTTTTCCTTTCAAAATCTTTGTTTTAGATGTGTTTCTGACAAACATCAGATAGCAAGGTTTTTAAACATTCATTTTGAAAAGAAATTATTTTAATAGATGCATTTAATCTGCTTACTCTGATTACTGACATGTTTAAACTTATTTTACAGACCTGTTCGTTTTTGGGCCGGTCCCGACATTTGTGTTTTCTACTTCCTGTGCTTTCCTTTGCTTCTTTCTCCATTCTATTCCAATTTTCTAAAAAAAGAGAATTGGTTGTGTTTTCTATCTAGAGATTGTTCCCTTCACTGGTTTGAATGTTTCTGTTCTTTTGATGATTACTCTTATGTGTTTTAAAACTGTGAAATATAATATGCATATAAAATAATTTTTGAAAATGTATGTCTGCAGTTTAAAGACAATAATAAGCCAGACATCCAGATACCACTCCCCAAGCCAAGAAGTAGAGCATTATTACATTCCAGAATCCTTTTAGAGAATTCTATCCTTACAAACTCTTCCCTTGCTCTCAAGATAAATATACAAGTTCATCAGTAGCTTTAATGAATATCTGTAGCAACTGAATCAGAATCTCTTCCTCCTAAACAATTCGTCCTGTGCTCCTTTGTTCTATATAATTCTAGCCAACCGTTTGTGCATGCTCAGGCACTTGAGAAGTGTCCAACTCTTTGTGACCCTATGGACCGCAGCCCTCCAGGCTCCTCAGTCCATGGGATTGTCCAGGCAAGAATACTGGCGTGTGTTGCCGTGCCCTCCTCCAGGGGATCTTCTCTACCAGTGATTGAACCCACGTCTCCTGCGGCTCCTGCACTACCGGAAGATTCTTTACTTATTTCATCTTATTTGAAAACTGTTAAAACTGGTTGTTATTATAGGTTTTTTTTTTACAACCAGTCTTTATTAATTATTGTCCAATATCCATTATTTGTTATTGAATTTACTAGATTTACCACCATACATGCTAGTATAATTTGGTGAGCATTGTTTTTTGTTCCTCTTTCCTTCCGAGATCAATTCCTTCTTATTCAAGGATATCTTTTAGTATTCCTCTCAGCAAAAGTAAACTACTGTGAGCAGCAAACAACTTAAAAAAAAATAACCTAGCTGTCATTCTTGAATGATAATCAGTTTAGCATGGCTATAGAGTTTTCCCTGAACTTTTTTCCTTTTGGAACTTAAGACACGTTATTTCACTGCTGCTTTGCTTCTTTTTTTTTTTTTTTTCCATTCATGATTATTTTATTCAAGACAAGGTATTCAAGCAAGTGGAGCCTAGTTTCTCAGAAACTGGGAGGCAGGTTGTTCTCAGTGGTTCACTTTAAGGCTTTCTTTCTATCTCTGGTGCTATGGTTTCCTTCTATTGTATCCACCCGTCGATTTGCTTTCACTTAGCTTGTTGAGGTCTTGGTATGCTTTTTTCAAGAGGATTCATATCTTTCAGTCTAGAAAATCTGCACTCTTTTTTTTTTTCATATTGATCTTATCTCTTTCTTTTACGCTATATTGTACTTTGTTAAGCATTTCTATGTGGTTGGACTAGAAAGGGATACTACTTAATCTCTGTGCTGTTAGACCATAAATCGCTCAGGTTTTAAAAAATGTAGTATTTTGTTTTACCTCACTCTTTTTTTTTTTCATATTGATCTTATCTCTTTCTTTTACGCTATATTGTACTTTGTTAAGCATTTCTATGTGGTTGGACTAGAAAGGGATACTACTTAATCTCTGTGCTGTTAGACCATAAATCTCTCAGGTTTTAAAAAATGTAGTATTTTGTTTTACCTAGTCTTCTGGAGATTATGTTTCTTTCAACCCTGTTTCAATCCACATAGCCTAGGGGGAAGGAGAAATTAAAAAAAATTTTTTTAATGGAAGGATAATTGCTTTACAATTTTGTGCTGGTTTCTATCAAGTATCAACATGACTCAGCCACAGGTATGCGTCTGTCCCCTTCTTCCTGAACCTCCCTCCCATCTCCTACCCCATCCCACCCCTCAACACTGTAACTGAGCACCGGGTTGAACTCCCTGTGTCACAGAGCAAATTCCCACTGGCTATCTATTTTACACACGGCAATATATATATTTCCATGCTACTCTGTTTAGTCATCCCATCCTCTCCTTCCCCTACTGTATCCACAAGTCTGTTCTCTGTGTCTGCCTCTTCATTGCTGCCCTGAAAATAGGCTTATTAGTACCATCTTTCTAGATTCCATGCACATGCATTAATATACAATATTTATCTTTCTCTTTCTGACTTACCTCACTCTGTACAATAGGCTCTAGGTTCATCCACCTCATTAGGGCTGACTCAAATGCATTCTTTTTATAGTTGAGTAATCTGTTGTATATATGTACCACAATTTTTTCTTTTAGTTTTTTTAAAAATATTTTTAATTGAAGGATAATTGGTTTATAATATTGTGTTGGTTTCTGCCATACATCAACATGAATCTGCCATAAGTATACATATGTCCCCTCCCTCTTGTACCTCCCTGCTTCTTGCCTCCCTTTCTCACCCCTCTAGGTTGTCACAGAGCCCCGGTGTGAGTTTTCTGAGTCATATAGCAAATTCCCACTGGCTGTCTATTTCACATGTGGTAATGTATATGTTTCCATGCTACTCTCTCCATTTGCCCCACCCTTTTCTTCCTGCACTGTGTCCATAAGTCTGTTCTCTATGTCTTCATCTCCATTGCTGCCCTGAAAATAGGTTCATCAGTGCCATCTTTCTAGATTCCATATATATGCGTTAATATATGATATTTGTTTTTCTCTTTCTGACTTACTTCACTCCGTATAATAGGCTCTAGGTTCATCCACCTCATTAGAACTGACTCAAATGCCTTCCTTTTTATGGCCGAGGAATATTCCATTGTATATATATACCACAGCTTCTCTATCCATTCATCTGTTGATGAACATCTAGGTTCCTTTCTTGTCCTAGCTATTATAAAAAGTACTGTGCAATGAATATTAGGGTACATGTGTCTCTTTCAATTGTGATTTTCTCAGGGTACGTGTCCTGCAGTGGGATTGTTGGGGCATATGATAGTTCTATTCCTAGTATTTTAAGAAATCCCCATACTGTTTTCCATAATGACTGTTACCAATTTACATTCCCCCAACAGCACAAAAGACTTCCCTTTTCTCCAAATCCTCTCCAGTATTTATTGTTTGTAGATTTTTT
>SJYX01019247.1:104607-127945 GCA_006410675.1 Oreotragus oreotragus
TTTGATTTAGTCATACCTGAATGGTCTAGCGGTTTTCCCTACTTTCTTCAATTTGAGTCTGAATTTGGTAATAAGGAGTTCATGATCTGAGCCACAGTCAGCTCCTGGTCTTGTTTTTGTTGAGTGTATAGAGCTTCTCCATCTTTGGCTGCAAAGAATATAATCAATCTGATTTTGGTGTTGACCATCTTGTGATGTCCTTTTGTAGAGTCTTCTCTTGTGTTGTTGGAAGAGGGTGTTTGGTATGACCAGTGCATTTTCTTGGCAAAACTCTATTCGTCTTTGCGCTGCTTCATTCTGCATTCCAAGGCCAAATTTGCCTGTTACTCCAGGTGTTTCTTGACTTCCTACTTTAGCATTCCAGTCCCCTATAATGAAAAGGACATCTTTTTTGGGTGTTAGTTCTAGAAGGTCTTGTAGGTCTTTAGAGAACCGTTCAAGTTCAGCTTCTTCAGCGTTACTGGTTGGGGCATAGACTTGAATCACTGTCATGTTGAATGGTTTGCCTTGGAGACGAACAGAGATCATTCTGTCGTTTTTGAGACTGCATCCAAGTACTGCATTTTGGACTCTTTTGTTGACCATGATGGCTACTCCATTTCTTCTGAGGGATTCCTGCCCACAGTAGTAGATAATAATGGTCATCTGAGTTAAATTCACCCATTCCAGTCCACTTTAGTTCGCTGATTCCTAGAATGTCGATGTTCACTCTTGCCATCTCTTGTTTGACCACTTCCAATTTACCTTGATTCATGGACCTGACATTCCAGGTTCCTATGCAATACTGCTCTTTACAGCATCGGACCTTGCTTCTATCACCAGTCACATCCACAGCTGGGTATTGTTTTTGCTTTGGCTCCATCCCTTCATTCTTTCTAGAGTTATTTCTCCACTGATCTCCAGTAGCATATTGGGCACCTACTGACCTGGAGAGTTCCTCTTTCAGTATCGTATCATTTTTGCCTTTTCATACTATTCATGTTGCAACTTTAAACTCTGATACTTCTGGCATTTGTTTCTCTGTTTTGAGTAACATGCTTTTACGTTTTTTTTCCCTGATATTACAAGTTTAGCAGTAGCTCTTTGACACTTCTACTCCTTTGGTCACTACAGCCTCCTAAAATGATTATATTACAATTTTTTTGTTTAAATTGATATAATGTTTACATTGTTATGTTATTAAAGTTGGTAATGTCTTCTTTAACATATACCCTTTTGTCTTCTTTGGAATTAACATATGCTTTAAAAACACTGCTTACCTTATGAGGTAGGTAGTAATGGCATTTCTGTTTTATGGTTGCCAAAACTGAGGAAGTCTTAAGTATTTTGCCTAGAGTCACATAGGTATTAAGTGTTAGGTTTGGAATTAAACTCCAGCTAGTCTGCCTACTCTGACCAACCTAGATAGCATATTAAAAAGCAGAGACATTACTTTGCCAACCAAGGTCGTCAAGGCTATGGTTTTTCCAGTGGGCATGTATGGATGTGATAGTTGGACTGAATATAAAGAAAGCTGAGCGCCAAAGAATTGATGCTTTTGAACTGTGGTGTCGAAGACTCTTGAGAGTCCCTTGAACTGCAAGGAGATCCAACCAGTCCATTCTGAAGGAAATCAGCCCTGGGTGTTCTTTGGAAGGAATGATTCTAAAGCTGAAACTCCAGTACTTTGGCCACCTCATGTGAAGAGTTGACTTACTGGAAAAGACCTTGATGCTGGGAGGGATTGGGGGCAGGAGGAGAAGGGGATGACAGAGGATGAAATGGCTGGATGGCATCACTGACTCGATGGAGATGAGTTTGGGTAGATTCTGGGAGCTGGTGATGGATAGGGAAGCCTGGTGTGCTGCAGTCCATGGGGTCACAAAGAGTCAGACCCAACTGAGCGACTAAACTGAACTGAGTCTGCCTACAAAGCTTGCATTCCTAATCATGACATTATTTATAAACACTATCAGGTCAGCTGTTATCTTAATGGCTACATTAAAAAAAAACCAACAACAAGAACCACCCCCCCGACCCCAAACCAATAAAATCAGACTTGAGTTCTATCTTCCGAGATTCAGAATCAGTAGTTCTGGGGAGGGGATCAAGAATCTGTATTTTTAAAACAGAGATTCCATTTGATTCCACTGATCAGGTTTTGAGGACTTCAGGTGTATAATCCTACCATTATCATAATCACCTTCATTACCATGATGATCATCAACATCACCATCTCCACCAAGATCACCACCACCTCCATCAGCAGCAACAAATGACAGTTTTGCACAGTGGTCTCAATACTGAGTAGAAATTCTGTATCCAAAAAAGCAGCTGCTTTTTGACCTCTTAGGTGAAATCACACTGGTGGGTGATACAGGTAATAGTTTATCCAGTCATTTTTAAGTTTGGCAAGTGCTCTGGGAGGAACTGTGCCCATAGCAGTAGACAGGGTAATTTTTTTCAGCTCAGCTGTTTGTTGCTTTATCTGTTATAATGGCCATGAGAATATTGTACCTGTACTTAACCCTGACCTTAAAGGGACTCCTTTTTTTTTTTTTTTCCTGAGAGTTCCCAGCGGTAACATCTGAAGAATACAAAGCTCAAATAAAGGAGAATTTTTTATGTCTTTGTTCTGTTTGATTTCCGTGCTCCCCATCTCCCTGATGCTTGTGCCATTTCTTGTTTATCTGGCAGGAGAGAAGCAGTAAAATTCGGCCTGGGGTTTTCTCATCCCTAGGTGTGAAATTATTTCAGAACTATAATAATAATACTTTGCATTTCTGCAGTTCTTTTATTTGAAGATCTAAAAGTGTTAATAGAGCTTCCCAGCACCCTCTGAAGTAGGTAAGTATTATTAGAGAAGATTTTCTCCAAGAACATTTTCACTTCATATCCCATGTATAACTTGAAAATGCTTTTGTGTTATTTGGGAATCTCAAACCATATAAAGTGCCTTGCGTCTAGGGCACTTCTTTTGTCTATATTTAATTTTCATTAATTCCCGGCACATTGAGGGAAATATAGCCATTTCTCATGAGTGGGTGTGGCATTATTTAGAGAAAATTAAAATAAAAGCATTCTTTTATTGCCTTGTATTTGGACATTTTGAAAATGTTCTGTAGTATTCATCAGCTATGGAACTGTCTATGTCACAGTTCATTTTCCTTTTTTAAGGTAGCAGGACTTGTGATACATTGAACTTGGCCTGATAGAATGGTGTCCTTTGAGAGCTCATGACATGTCAAGCTAGTTAAAAATACAGACCTAGTTTGCATTCTGAGTTAAAGGTTTAATTTTGAAAAATTGTTTTGAATGTTACATGCATGAGTTTTAATCAGTAGTGTTTAGGGTTTCGGCTCACTTAGTGTCGTTGATGCAGAAGTGCTGCATGTCTGCCGTTGCATCGAACAGCCAGGAAAAGCCCTCCCAATTCTTGTCCACACCGGGCACCCTGGGAAGCTCTTTCTGTGCAGTATCAGGTGACCCTGCTTGTCAGTGCAAAGGCCACAGACACAGGATCTTTCACTGTGTCTTCAGGGCTTCAGTATTTATTTTCCAAGTATCCTCTCACAATTCCCACTGAAAGGTCTTATCACTTCTCTAGACTTTCTGTTAGGAAACAGGGTACCAACCTTCACTGCTTGAAGGAACTGGAAAACCTCTAACCTCTCCTCAGTTTTGAGAAAGTCTGATTTTGTGGAAATAAGATCGAAGGAAACAGAACAGTTTAAATGAAATAGAACAATCGAATGATTTGGGAGAATAGCATTGAAATATGTATATTATCATGTAAGAAACGAATCACCAGTCTATGTTCGATGCAGGATGCAGGATGCTTGGGGCTGGAGCGTGGCGATGATCCGCAGGGATGATATGGGGTGGGAAGTGGGAGGGGGGTTCATGTTTGGGAGTTCATGTNTCTAGTCAAGGCTATGGTTTTTCCAGTAATCATATATGGATGTTAGAGTTGGACTATAAAGAAAGCTGAGTGCCGAAGAATTGATGCTTTTGAACTGTGGTGCTGTGGAAGACTCTTGAGAGTCCCTTGGACTGCAAGGTTATCCAACCAGTCCATCCTAAAGGAGATCAGTACTGAGTGTTCATTGGTAGGACTGACGTTGAAGCTGAATCGCCAATATTTTGGACACCTGATGCGAAGAGCTGACTCATTTGAAAAGACTCTGGTGATGGGAAAGATTGAGGACAGGAGGAGAAGGGGACGACAGAGGATGAGATGGTTGGATGGCATCACTGACTCAGTGGACATGGGTTTGGGTGGACTCCAGGAGTTGGTGATGGACAGGGAGGCCTGGCATGCTGAGGTTCCCAGGGTCACAGAGTCAGACATGACTGAGAGACTGAACTGACCTGAACTGTTCATCAAAAAAAAAAAAAAAAAATCTATAATAAACTTATGCAGCATATTAAAAAGCAGAGACATTACTTTGGTGACCAAGGTCTGTATAGGCCAAACTAGTTTTTCCAGGAGTCATGTATGAATGTGAGGGTTTGACCATAAAGACTGAGTGCAGAAAAATTGATGCTTTTTAACTGTGGTGTGGGAGAAGATTCTTGAGAGTCCCATGGATTGCACGGAGATCAAACGAATCATCATAAAGGAAATCATTTCTGAATATTCCTTTGAAAGACTGATGCTGAAGCTGAAGCCTCAATGATTTGGCCACCTGATGTGAAGAGCCGACTCATTGGCAAAGTACCTGATTTGGGGAAAGATAGAAAGCGAGAGGAGAAGGGGACGACAGAGGACAAGATGGCTGGATAGTATCACTGACTCAACAGGCATGAGTTTGAACAAGCTCTGAAAGATACTTAAGGACAGGGAAGCCTGTCATGCTGCAGTCCATGGGGTCGCAAAGAGGTGGACACGACTGAGTGACTGAACAACAACAACTAGAAAATATGATAATTTATGCTACTTTCAGTACAAAACAAATTAAGTGAACAAAAATAAGTCAGGGAATAAAAATGTGAGCAACAGAATAAATGGAGTACATTTTTAATATATCTATTGAAATCCACAGCCTAATCATAAAGAATACATATTCTTCTACTTGCCCTTATGCATTCACAAAAAGTATTCATATATTAGATTACAAAGAAAATATACACTTCCTAAAGTAGAAATATTATTAAAAATTCTGATCTTAATGCAATTAAACTAGAATTAACTAATAAAACTAATAATAAGACATGGGTCCATTCATATGGAAAAAAATCTTCTAGTTGAAAAATATTTTTTTAGCTGAAAAAGTGGAACATAAAATTACAGAAGTTTCTTAAACAAAAAAGTTTATATAACTGTATCTGTAAATTCATGTAAACTGGTGAGAAAGGTAAATTATTTTCATGAAACACTTTGATAGAAATAAAAAAACCAAATGTAAATAATCAAAGTTCCTGCTCAAAACCTGGAATATATCAACCAAAAAAGAAAAATAAAGCACAAAGAAATAATGAAGAAATATAAATTAATAAAGTACAGAATAGGAAAAAAACTAATAGGTCAAATCCCTGGTTTATCAAAAACTTTTAAGAAAATATACAAACCATTGGGCAACTTTATCAGGAAGAAAATGGATGAGCAAAAATACACACTGTAAGAAATAACAAGCAGAAAATAACTATTGCAGAAGGAAAAATTAAAAGAAATCCAAAATTAATGTTAAAATGCTTAAGCATACCAATATTCACAAGAAGAAATAAAGATACTAAGGCATACCCTCACGAAAAATGCACCAGGCTCAGACACTTTTACAGAGTAGTTCTACCAGTTCTTCAAAGATCAGGTTGTCCTAATACTCTGTTATTTACTCCAGGCCATTGAAAAAAGAAAGGATTTTTTTCTAATTATTCTTAACACGCAGTGATAAATATAATACAATAAGGGAAACTGCAGAACAATATTTATTATACAGAAATTGAAAAAAATAGAAACACAATTCAATATCACATTAAGAAATGCATGATTCTCAAGTGGGATTTATATCAGGAATGCAAAGTTTCTTCACTATTAGAAAGTCCATTAACATCACACAACTTATAAATATATCTAAGGAAAATATATCATTATCTTCAAACATCAGAGGAAGCCTGCAGCAAAATTAAGCATCTATTGTTAACAAACATATTCAAGAAAATAGGAACTGAGGGCTGTATTTCTAAGATGATATTGTTTTAGCTTTAAAGCCATCATATTCTTTCATGAGAAAATCCTAGAGGCATGTACAATAATATTAGGAGCACAGCCAGAACATCCACTCTTTCTATTGTATTCAACATGGCACTAAAGTTACTTGTCAATGAAATTTGTCAAAAAAAAAATGGAATAGATGCCTTAGGGTGGGTAGAAATAAGCAAAACTATCACTAATTATAGAGGATATGAAAGTATATCTGGAAAACACCAGAAAAATAATGGTAAAAAAAATTTAAACAACAAAATCATGCAGTAAATTAGCAAGATATAAAATTAGCATACACATATTTATATACACAAATAAAGTGAAAATATAATAGTAAACACTATTTCATTTATTCAAAAAGTACTTAGGGATAAATTTAACATGAAAAGTGCAAAGCTGATATTTATGAGGTTTTAAAACACTCTTGAAAGACATAAAATATATTTGAAGAAAATGAAAGATATTCCTATACTTGAATGATAGGAAGATATAATATCATGATAATTGCCATTTTCCTTCAGTTCACTTCAGTTCAGTTGTTCAGTCATGTCCAACTCTTTGTGAACCCACGGACTGCAGCACACCAGGTCTCCCTGTCCATCACTAACTCCCAGAGTCTATTCAAATTCATCCCCATTGAGTCACTGATGTCATCCAACCATCACATCCTCTGTCATCCCCTTCCCTCCTGCCTCATTCATGACCAGCAACAGGGTCTTTTCAAATGAGGCAGTTCTTCACATCAGATGGCCAAAGTATTGGCATTCCAGCTCCATCATCAGTCCTTCCAATGAATATTGGGCACTGATTTCCTTTAGGATGGACTGGTTGGATCTCCTTGAGGTCCAAGGGACTCTCAAGAGCCTTTTCCAACACCACAGTTCAAAAGCATCAGTTCTTCAGCATTCAGCTTTCTTTATAATCCAACTTTCACTTCCATACATGACTACTGGAAGAACCATAGCCTTGACTAGATAGAACTTTGTTGGCAAAGTAATGTCTCTGCTTTTCAATATGCTATCTAGGTTGATCATAACTTTCCTTCAAGGAGCAAACATCTTTTAATTTCATGGCTGCAGTCACCATCTGTAGTGATTTTGGAGCCCAAAAAATAAAGTCTGACACTGTTTCCACTGTTTCCCCATCTATTTGCCATGAAGTGATGGGAGCAGATGCCATGATCTTAGTTTTCTGAATGTTGAGCTTTAAGCCAACTTTTTCACTCTCCTCTTTCACTTTCATCAAGAGGCTCTTTAGATCTTCTTCATTTTCTGCCATAAGGGTGGTGTCATTTGCATATCTGAGGTTATTTATATTTCTCCTGACAAACTTGATTCCAACTTGTGCTTCCTCCAGCCCAGCATTTCTCATGATATACTCTGCATATAAGTTAAATAAGCCTAGTGACAATATAGAGCCATGACGTACTTACTCCTTTGCCTATTTGGAACCAGTCTGTTGTTCCATGTCCAGTTCTTTTTTTCTCCTCCTTTAAAAAAAATTTTTTTAATATAAATTTATTTATTTTAGTTGGAGGTTAATTACTTTACTGTTGCTTCCTGACCTGCATACAGGTTTCTCAAGAGGCAGGTCAGGCGGTCTGGTATTCCCATCTGTTGAAGAATGTTCCACAGTTTGAGGTGATCCACACAGTCAAAGGCTTTGACATAGTCAATAAAACAGAAATATATGTTTTTCTGGAACTCTCTTATTTTTTCAGTGATCCAACAGATGTTGGCAATTTGATCTCTGGTTACTCTGCCTCTTTTATAACCAACTTGAACATCTGGAAGTTCATGGTTCACGTATTGTTGAAGCCTGGCTTGGAGAATTTTGAGCATTATTTTGCTAGCATGTGAGATGAGAAGAATTGTGCAGTCATTTGAGCATTCTTTGGTATTGATTTTCTTTGTGGTTGGAATGAAAATTGACCTTTTCCAGTCCTTTGGCCTCTGTTGCTTTTTCCAAATTTGCTGGCATATTGAGTGCAGCACTTTCACAGCATTATCTTTTAGGATTTGAAATAGCTCAACTGGAATTTCATCACCTCCACCAGTTTTTTTCATAGTGAAGCTTTCTAAGGCCCACTTGACTTCACATTCCCAGATGTCTGGCTCTAGGTGAGTGATGACACCATCATGATTATCTGAGTCATAAAGGTCTTTTTTGTATAGTTCTTCTGGGTATTCTTGCCATCTCTTCTTAATATCTTCTACTTCTGTTTGGTCCATACTATTTCTGTCCTTTATTGAGCCCATCTTTGCATGAAATGTTCCATTGGTATCTCTAATTTTCTTGAAGAGATCGCTATTCTTTCCCATTCCATTGTTTTCCTCTACTTCTTTGCACTGATCACTGAGGAAGACCTTCTTATCACTGAGGAAGACTTGCTATTCTTTGGAACTCTGCTTTCAAATGGATATATCTTTCCTTTTCTCCATTGTTTTTCACTTCTCTTCTTTTCACAGCTGTTTTAAAGCCTCCTCAGACAGCCATTTTGCCTTTTTGCATTTATTTTTCTTGGCGATGGTCTTGATCACTGTCTCCTGTACCATGCCATGAACCTCCGTCCATCATTCATCAGACACTCTGTCTATCAGATCTAGTCTCTTAAACCTGTATCTCACTTCCACTGCTGCTGCTACTGCTGCTGCTAAGTCGCTTCAGTCATGTCCAACTCTGTGCAACCCCATAGACAGCAACACACCAGGCTCCACCGTCCCTGGGATTCTCCAGTGTATAATCATAAAGGATTTGATTTATATCATACCTGATAGGTCTAGTGGTTTTCCCTACTTTCTTCAATTTAACTCTGAATTTGGCAATAAGGAGTTCATGATCTGGGCCACAGTCAGCTCACGATCTTGATTTTGCTGGCTGTATAGAGCTTCTCCACGTTTAACTGCAAAGAATGTAATCAATCTGATTTTGATGTTGACCATTTGGTGATGTCCATGAGTTGAGTCTTCTCTTGTGTTGTTGGAAGAGGATGTTTGCCATGACCAGTGCATTCTCTTGGCAAAATTCTATTATTTTCTTCCCTACTTCATTCTGTACTCCAAGGCCAAATTTGCCTGTTACTCCAGATATTTCTTGACTTCCTATTTTTGCATTCCAGTCCCCTATAATGAAAAGGACTTCTTCAGACATTCTCCTTAAGACATTTAAGAATTAAGTACAGTTTCATTACAAACATGTTTGCTTGTGTGCTCATGCTCAGTTGTGTCTGACTCTGCAATCCCATGGATTGTAGCTGCCAGGCTTCGGTCCATGGAATTTTCCAGGCAAGAATACTGGAATGGGTTGCTATTTCCTGTCCCAGGGGATCTTCTTGACCCAGGGATCAAACCCACGTCTCTTGTGCCGCCTGCCTTGGTACAGGATTTTTTACCACTTGAGCCACTGGGAATTGCCCTATTTGTTACAAAATACCAACAAACTAACACTTTACATGGCCAGGCAAGTTTGTACAAAATGTCATATGCAGAAATAAAGTATCCAAAAATGGCCAGGAAACTACCTAAAAGTATCTACAAAGGGTGTGAAACTCTACTAGATATTAAAGTTTCCAATAAAACTAAAGTGATAAATAAGCTAAATAATAATGAATAAAAATAATAATAAACTAAAGAGAACAGTAAAGGACAAAAGAGACAGTCAAGTAGAACAGAACGTCCAGATTTAAACTCAAATAACTGTTAAGGTGATAGAAAGGAAAAATAATTGGCTGAAATGAACCTTGTTATATTGAATTCAAGTCCAGTATATCAGTATAATTTGGATGGTGATAAGTCCAGATAGATAGGTAGTTAGGTAGATAGATAATAAATACATGTGGGATCTCATTGGAAAAAAAATACTTCATTCTGTACTCCAAGGCCAAATTTGCCTGTTACTCCAGATATTTCTTGACTTCCTATTTTTGCATTCCAGTCCCCTATAATGAAAAGGACTTCTTCAGACATTCTCCTTAAGACATTTAAGAATTAAGTACAGTTTCATTACAAACATGTTTGCTTGTGTGCTCATGCTCAGTTGTGTCTGACTCTGCAATCCCATGGATTGTAGCTGCCAGGCTTCGGTCCATGGAATTTTCCAGGCAAGAATACTGGAATGGGTTGCTATTTCCTGTCCCAGGGGATCTTCTTGACCCAGGGATCAAACCCACGTCTCTTGTGCCGCCTGCCTTGGTACAGGATTTTTTACCACTTGAGCCACTGGGAATTGCCCTATTTGTTACAAAATACCAACAAACTAACACTTTACATGGCCAGGCAAGTTTGTACAAAATGTCATATGCAGAAATAAAGTATCCAAAAATGGCCAGGAAACTACCTAAAAGTATCTACAAAGGGTGTGAAACTCTACTAGATATTAAAGTTTCCAATAAAACTAAAGTGATAAATAAGCTAAATAATAATGAATAAAAATAATAATAAACTAAAGAGAACAGTAAAGGACAAAAGAGACAGTCAAGTAGAACAGAACGTCCAGATTTAAACTCAAATAACTGTTAAGGTGATAGAAAGGAAAAATAATTGGCTGAAATGAACCTTGTTATATTGAATTCAAGTCCAGTATATCAGTATAATTTGGATGGTGATAAGTCCAGATAGATAGGTAGTTAGGTAGATAGATAATAAATACATGTGGGATCTCATTGGAAAAAAAAATAGTCAACCTCAAAATTCTCCCAATGACAAACTAGAATAAAGGATATTGTTAAATTTATAACAAAATAAGCATCTGAATATTTGTATTTTTGTAAATACAAATGTTTATATATTCATAAATATATGAGTACATATATTCCATACTGAGCTGAATCAATAATTGATTAAAAATGGACCAAGCAGAGTGACTGGCCTTCTTTAATGTGCAAGAGTGAAACAAAAAATCATTATTTGGTAAAAATCACCATAATAATTAATTAACATAGCATCCATTGATGAACATTAAAATAAGTGGGAAAAGAATGAGGATAAAAAAATAGTACAATTTCAAGGGATATACACAAGTTATTTACTAACTACAAAGGGAATGAGAGTGACTTTGCAGCACAGAACCATGGAGAAACCACCTTGCACAAGCCATCAAGGTCAACATTACCAATAATACAGTATACCAACATCAGTGTGGGCTGTAATGCATTGAGAAGGATATGTGGTCATTTCTATGACATTTTTGTCTGGAAAGCATACTCTTAGTCCATTCATGAGAAAACATGAGACAATGCAAACTAAGGGACATCTGGAGAAATAACCCCCCCAAAAAACTAATCAATGCTCTTCAAAAATATCAGGGTCATGAAAACAAGGGACGAATGAGGAAATGTGTGAAGACAGTAGGAAACTAAGGAGAATAAATAAACATAAACAATGTGGTTCCCTAAATTGGATGCCAGAGTAGATATAAAAATTACACTATTTAAGAAAGTAGCAAAATTTGAAAACTTTTCATTTATTAGTGCAAGTTTTCATTTCCTAGCTGTGTTATTTGTGCAATGGTTGTGTGTCAGTAAGATGCTAATATTAAGTGAGGAGATATAGGGAAATTCTCTCTACTATTTCTGCAATTTTCCTGTATGTCTAAAATTAATTCCCCCAAAACTGTTTTAAAGTTTTTTTGAAAAATCAAAAAAGATACTAACCTACTTCTAATGGATAGAAAAGTCATTAATTCTTTTCTACTCTGCATTCCTTTTGTTTGTATGAGATCCAGAGATGCAAACTCACAAATATAGCTCTCCTAGAATAGAAAAGCTGGAGACTGCTTTAGATGAAGTACAGTCCAGATTGTGTCATAAATATGGCACCAATTGTAAAGTATAAGTTTCTGGAGGAGAAAAACGTCTGGAACAAAAGGATGCCATGCACTNTTCTTCCATTTTTATTGAGAGGTAATTGACATACATCACTGTATAAGTTTAAAGTATACAGCATAATAATTGGCTTATATACATTATGAAATTATTATCATAATAAGCTAGTGACTATCCATCATATCATATAGATACAAAATTAAAGAAAGCTTTTAAATTACATAATGATTAAGGAATCAAATCCAAGAAGAAGATATACAAATGTTAATATATGTTATATATATATATATATATATATATATATATAATCTTGACATGTTCTTGTCTTATATCATAATTATGCCTTTCTCTCAAAAGTTTTTTTTGGTCTTTTAAAAAATTCTGCTCAATTTACACTAATCATATGTAGATAACAAATAACCTAAGAATGCTATTTCAGTAGTCTGTTAATTTTGATTACTGAGACAGTTTCTACATATTTATTGTGCAATTCTAGGTTCCCATAGATTTGGTTAAATATTCACTTTTTGATTAATATATTTCTATGTCCTTTTAATTTTAGAAATGGCACAATTGGGATGGATATGGGAACAATTTGATATATGGAAGAGTCTTGCATTGTAGACATATAAATGTACCTGTTCAACCTAGGAGGTTCCAAGATGAAAATCATGTAATCCTATAAGAACGTGAAAACTGTATTAAAAAGAATATTAACTTGCAAAAGTAACCACTGTTTAAATGAACCCTCCAAGAAAGAGAATTAAAAACAAAAGGATATTACCAGGAGGTAGAGGAGAAGAAAAAAATGTGAAATCTGTATCAGTTTTCCAACTGTGGGGTAAGAAATGCATTACAAAGCTCTAGGGTTAATTTAGGGAATATCAAATGCATCAAGGGCACTAGAGAACAAACTCAAAAATTTGGAGTGCATGAACAGAAAAATCACGAAACCTCAGACTAAACATTATAATAAAAAGAAATATTCAAAATGTTAAACTTTTCTCTAGATTCCATTTGGATTCTATTCAAACATCTATGATAACACTAATTTCTTGTATTGTTATTGCTGTACTCATTCTCTCTCTGCACTTAGTCATGAGTTCCTAACTTAGCACAATGCCTGGCACAAAGCAGATGTTCTGTGTGTATTTTAAAGCAATAAATAAAAATAGTGTATTAGTCATTTCAGGACATGTTTATCAATAGAGTTTCTATTTCTTAAATTTATTGTTTCCAAAATGCTGATTTTATCTAAATGTAAATGTTATGTACATTATTTGGATAATTTGGAAAATTAAGGCAAAAACAAAATGCCCTAGTATAAACTGCTGTTAATGTTTTTGGGATTATGCTTTTAGTATTTGTTTCTGTAAATGATTATGCTTATGTGTAAATGTATGCTTATCTCTTTATCTCTATATATAATATAATTGGAAGTTTCTTTTGCATTCATATGTACATCTTGAATACTCTTCCTATCAATAAATATTTCTTTTTGTAATGTTTCTTAGAATTATTGCATAGCATTCAATTCAAATGGGCAAATTATTCAATAACATGTTTTTAATTATTTATATCATTATAAGTACTTGGCTATTATATTTAATTATGTAACAAATATTCTAGAGACTTGATCTGAGGGCAATTCTTATTAAATATTTTGTACTCTTCAAAGAAATACTGTTCTGTTCAATGATGTGAACATTTTAAAGCTTTACTCTTTACTCTCCAGAAGTATTTCACATTTCTACCAGCATGGATGAAAATACCTTTCACCCAACAAAACATATTACTTAGTATTACCTGGAATGAATTGTTTCAGTTTAAAAGCATCACATTAATTATTGTAAATATATAATAGAGTTAGGCCATGGAATAATATGAGCTATTTAAAGAAGCAACCTAGATGTGCATCAGCAGATGAATGGATAAGAAAGCCATGGTACATATACACAATGGAGTATTACTTACCCATTAAAAAGAATACATTTGAATCAATTCTAATGAGGTAGATGAAACTGGAGCTGATTATACAGAGTGTATTGTTTCAGTTTAAAAGCATCACATTAATTATTGTAAATATATAATAGAGTTAGGCCATGGAATAATATGAGCTATTTAAAGAAGCAACCTAGATGTGCATCAGCAGATGAATGGATAAGAAAGCCATGGTACATATACACAATGGAGTATTACTTACCCATTAAAAAGAATACATTTGAATCAATTCTAATGAGGTAGATGAAACTGGAGCTGATTATACAGAGTGAAGTAAGCCAGAAAGAAAAACACCAATACAGTATACTAATGCATATATATGGAATTTAGAAAGATGGTAAGGATAACCCTGTATGCTTGACAGCAAAAGAGACACAGATGTATAGAACAGTCTTTTGGACTCTGTGGGAGAGGGTGAGGGTGGGATGATTAGGGAGAATGTCATTGAAACATGTATATTATCATATGTGAAGCAAATCGCCAGTCCAGGTTCAATGCATGATACAGGATACTTGGGGCTGGTGCACTAGGATGACCCAGAGGGATGGAATGGGGAGAGGGGTGGAACGGGGGTTCAGGATGGGAACACATGTGCACCTGCGGTGGATTCATGTCAATGGATGGCAACCAATACAATATTGTAAAGTAACTGGCATCCAATTAAAATAAATATTTTTTAAAAAGATTTAAAAAATAAAGATTATTTTTAAAAATATGAAAGGATTAAGAGAACTTGTGCCTGACCAGTCACTATATTATGTCAACTCTTTGTGACCCCATGGACTGTAAGCCACTATGCTCCTCTGTCAATGGAATTTTCCAGGCAAGAATATTAGAGTGGTTTGTCATTTCCTACTCCAGGGGATCCTTCTGACCCAGGGATCATGCTCACATCTCCTGTGTCTCCTGAATTGGCAGGCAGATTCTTCACCACTACCAGCACCTGGGAGGCCCCTTAAAAGAACTTAAGGTCACTCAGTCATGCCCGACTCTCTGCGACCCCATGGACTGGAGCCCATCAGGCTCCTCTGTCCATGAGATTTTGCAGGCAAGGATACTTGAGTGGGTTGCCATTTCCTTCTCCAGGGGATCTTCCCAACCCAGGGATTCAAACTGGGTCTCCTGCACTGCAGGCAGATCCTTTACTGACTGAGCTACAAGGGAAACCATAAAAGAACTTACCTGGTCCATAAAATTCACTTGTATTATACCAGTCAGTATTAAACATTTACTTGGAATATTCTTTACAAGACTGTGTACTCACCTGTATTAAAGTAAAAACAAAAAGCCCAATATCTACACAAATACCATGAAATAAAAGGCACCCTTTAAAACTAAAAACAAATGAAAAAAGAGCGTTTTCAAAAGGAAATTGAAGATTTTTCTCTCCAAATAATTCTGTAACTATTTTGCTGTCTCATATTGTTTAAGTATATGTAAACTTAGTTGGAGATATATGACCATAGGAACAGAAGTGGCTGGCAGTTTTCTATGTTCATTTACAAAATTTGGAGGCTAATGACAAATTTATGGGTGCAACTGTCAAAGTAAAGAAGACTCTTGCTAAAATTAAAAAGAAAATAAGTATACACATGTGTAAATATTATAAAATAAATCTCTTTACTGTAAAATACTGTACCTGTATAAAGAAACATCTCTAAATATATTATGAAAGGTATATGAATAATATAGACAATATTTAACTACATGTATGCATATTATCCACAGGACTGGAAAAGATCAGCTTTCATTCTAATCCCAAAGAAAGGCAATCCCAAAGAGTGCTCAAACTACTGCACAATTGCACTCATCTCACACACTAGCAAAATAATGCTCAAAATTCTTCAAGGCAGGCATCAATAGTATGTGAACTGTGAATCCAACTTCAAGCTGGATTTAGAAAAGGCAGAGGAAACAGAGATCAAACTGCCAACATCTGTTGGTTCATTGAAAAAGCAAAAGAGTTCCAGAAAACATCTACTTCTGCTTTATTGACTATGAGCCTCGAAGAATTGATGCTTCTGTGTGGATCACAAGAAACTGTGGAAAATTCTGAAGGAGATAGGAATACCAGACCACCTGACTTGCCTCTTGAGAAACCTATATGCAGGTCAGGAAGCAACAGTTAGAACTGGACAGAGAACAAAAGACTGGTTCCAAATCAGGAAAGGAGTACATCAATTCTGTATTTTGTCACCCTACTTATTTAACTTATATGCAGGGTAATCATGCAAAATGCCAAGGTGGATGAGGCACAGCTGGAATCAAGATTGTCAGGAGAAATATCAATAACCTCAGATAAACAGATGACACCACCCTTATGGAAGAAAGCAAAGAAGAATGAAAGAGCCTCTTGATGAAAATGACAGAGGAGAGTGAAAAAGTTGGCTTAAAGCTCAACATTCAGAAAACTAAAATCATGGCATCTAGTCCCATCACTTCACGGCAAATAGATGGGGAAACAATGGTGCAGACTTTATTTTTTTGGCCTCCAAAAGCACTGCAGATGATGTCTGCAGCCATGAAATAAAAAGACACTTGCCCTGAAAGAAAAGTTATGACAAATGAAGACAGCATGTTAAAAATCAGTTAAAGTAATTAAAAATCATATTACTTTGCCAACAAAGGTCCATCTAGTCAAAGTTATGGTTTTTCCAGTAATCATGTAAGGATGTGAGAGCTGGACACTAAAGAAGGCTGAGCCTCGAAGAATTGATGCTTTTGTTTTGTTGTTTTTTTTTTCTTTTGTTATTTTATTTTATTTTTGTATTTATTTATTTTTTTACACGAACTCCCAAACATGAACCCCCCTCCCACCTCCCACCCCACATCATCCCTCCAGATCATCCCCATACACCAGCCCCAAGCGTCCTGCATCCTGCATTGAACATAGACTGGCAATTCGTTTCTTACATGATAGTATACAAATTTCAATGCTATTCTCCCAAATCATCCCACCCTCTCCCTCTCCCTCTCCCTCTCCTTCTCCCTCAGAGTCCATAAGTCCGCTCTACACATCTGTATCTCTTTTGCTGTCTTGCATACAGGGTCCTCATTACCATCTTTCTAAATTCCATATATATGTGTTAGTATACTGTATTGGTGTTTTTCTTTCTGGCTTACTTCACTCTGTATAATTGGTTCCAGTTTCATCCATCTTATTAGAACTGATTCAAATGTATTCTTTTTAATGGCTGAGTAATACTCCATTGTGTATATATACCACAGCTTTCTTATCCATTCATCCGGACTACCTGTAGATCCAACAAAGGTACAGGACCGATAATATTTGTCACGACGTTACTTGTAACCCCATGTACACAGAGAAAGATAAGACCAAAGGAGCCACACATACGGGAGCAGTGGGATTGCTGGGTCATAAGGCAGTTCTATTTGCAATTTCTTAAGGAATCTCCACACTGTTCTCCATAGTGGCTGTACTAGTTTGCATTCCCACCAACAGTGTAAAAGGGTTCCCTTTTCTCCACACCCTCTCCAGCATTTATTGCTTGCAGACTTTTGGATCACAGCCGTTCTGACTGGTATGAAGTGGTATCTCATTGTGGTCTTGATTTGCATTTCTCTGATAATGAGTGACGTTGAGCATCTTTTCATGTGTTTGTTAGCCATCCGTATGTCTTCTTTGGAGAAATGTCTATTTAGTTCTTTGGCCCATTTTGAACTGTGGTGTTGGAGAAGACTCTTGAGAGTCCCTGGGCTGCAAGGAGATCCAACCAGTCCCTCCTAAAGGAAATCAATACTGAATATTCATTGGAAGGACTGATGCTATAGCTGAAACTCCAATACTTTGGCCACCTGATGTGAAGAACTGACTCATTTGAAAAAATCCTGTTTCTGGGAATGATTTGAATGTGGGAGGAGAAGGGGATGGCAGAGGATGAGATGGTTGGATGACATCAAAGACTCAACAGACATGAGTTTGATTAAGCTCTGCGAGTTGGTAATGGACAGGGAACCCTGGCGTCCTGTAGTCCATGGTGTCACAGAGCTGGACATGACTGAGTGACTGTGAAATGATACACAGCATTTATTAACTTTTGCAAACACTTAAGAATCTGCTTTCCCACAAAATACACCCTGTTAGGATATAATTACATAAATTTTGAAGCATCTTTCTTTATTTTTTAACTTTAACCCTCTCAGGATAAACCAGGCCATATTAATGGAAAAGCACTTGTCATTGCACAGGGGTGATTCCTGAGTGGTTTCCTTTGCATTCAGAGTTTATACTAACAGAAATTCACTTTAGCACATTATTCTATCTACTTTCAATATATCTGTCATTTTAGGACCTGGTTTAGCAATAGAAATATAAATTAGTACAATGATGTAGAAATCACATGTTTTACTACATAACATCAATAAGACAAATATTTTTAAAAACTGCCAGAATTTCAAAGCATTTTTAATTTAATTTATTTTTATTTTTTACAATAAACTTCCTAGAACAAAGTATATACAGGAATATATACATATATATAGTATATATGTATGTACCTATTAGTCTCTCAGTCATCTCTGACTCTTTGCAATCCTATGGACTGTGCCTGCCAGGATCCTCTCTCCATGGAATTCTTAAGACAAGAATATTGGATTGGGTAACCATTCCCTTCTGCAGGAGATCTTACTGACCCAGGAAATGAAACCAGGTCTCCTACATATCAGGCAGATTCTTTACTGTTTGAGCCATCAGGGATGCCCATGAATGTTGTTGTCTAGTCACAAAGTCATGGCTGAGTCTTTGCCATCCCATGAACTGAAGCAGCCAGGTCCCCCTGTCCTTCATTAATGCTATGAGTTTGCTCAAACTTGTGCTCATTGAGTAAGTAGTGCCATCCAACCATTTCATCCTCTGCTGCTCCCTTCACATTTTGCCTTTAATCTTTTCCTGCATCGGGGTTTTTTCCAATGAGTCAGCTCTTTAAATCTGGTGGCTAAAGTATTGGAGCTTCAGTTCAGCATCAGTTCTTCCATTGAATATTCAAAGTTGATTTCTTTAGGATTGACAGGTTTGATCTCCTCACTGTCCAAGGGCTCTCAAGAGTCTTCTCCAGCACCACAGTTTGAAAGCATCAATTCTTTGATGATCTGACTTCTTTATGGTCCTACTTTCACATCCATATGTGCCCACTGGAAAAACCATAGCTTCGATCATATAGCTTTGACTATATGGACCGTTGTCAGCAAAGTGTTGTCTCTGCTTCTTAATATGTTGTATAGGTTTGTCACAAGCTTTCTTCCAAGGAGCAAATATCTTTTAATTTCATGAATGCAGTCACAGTCCAGAGTGATTTTGGAGCCCAAGAAAATGAAATCTGACACTGTTTCCATTTTTTTCCAAAATATTTGCCATGAAGTGATGAGACCAGATGCCATAATCTTTGTTTTATAAATGTTGAGCTGTAATCCAGCTTATTCATTTTCCTCTTTCACCTTCATCATGGGGCTTTTTAGTTCATCTTCACTTTCTGCCAGTTAAAGTGGTATCATCTGCAGTCTGAGATTGTTGATATTTCTCCCAGCAATCTTGATTCCAGCTTGTGTATCCAGCACAGCATTTCAGTTGATATACTCTGCATATAAGTTAAATAAACAGGGTGACAATATACCGCCTTTACATACTCATTTTCCAATTTTAAAGCAGTCAGTGGACTGGTTCCATGTAAAACACTAACTGTTGCTTCTTGACCTACATACAGGTTTCTCAGGAGGCAGGTAAGGTAGTGTAGTATCCCCATATCTTTAAAAATATTCCACAGTTTGTAATGATCCACACAGTCAAAGACTTTTGTGTAGTCAATGAAGCAGGAGTAGATGTTTTATGAATGCCTGTGCTTATTCTATGATCCAGTGGATGCTGGCAATTTGATTTCTGGTTCCTCTGCCTTTTCAAGTCCATCTTGTACATCTGGAAGTTCTCAGATCAAGTACTGTAGAAACCTAACTAGGAAGATTTCGAGCCTAATCTTGCTAACATATGAAATGAATGTGATTGTGTGGCAGTTTGAATATTCTTTAGCATTGACTTCTTGGGAATGGAATGGAAGCTGACATTTTCCAGTCCTGTGGCCACTGCTGAGTTTTCCAAATTTGCTGGTATAATGTCAAGCATGGAAGATCTGAATAATTAGAAGATCTGTGGAATACATATACGAACAGAGATCATTCTGTCGTTTTTGAGACTGCATCCAAGTACTGCATTTTGGACTCTTTTGTTGACCATGATGGCTACTCCATTTCTTCTGAGGGATTCCTGCCCACAGTAGTAGATAATAATGGTCATCTGAGTTAAATTCACCCATTCCAGTCCACTTTAGTTCGCTGATTCCTAGAATGTCGATGTTCACTCTTGCCATCTCTTGTTTGACCACTTCCAATTTACCTTGATTCATGGACCTGACATTCCAGGTTCCTATGCAATACTGCTCTTTACAGCATCGGACCTTGCTTCTATCACCAGTCACATCCACAGCTGGGTATTGTTTTTGCTTTGGCTCCATCCCTTCATTCTTTCTAGAGTTATTTCTCCACTGATCTCCAGTAGCATATTGGGCACCTACTGACCTGGAGAGTTCCTCTTTCAGTATCGTATCATTTTTGCCTTTTCATACTATTCATGTTGCAACTTTAAACTCTGATACTTCTGGCATTTGTTTCTCTGTTTTGAGTAACATGCTTTTACGTTTTTTTTCCCTGATATTACAAGTTTAGCAGTAGCTCTTTGACACTTCTACTCCTTTGGTCACTACAGCCTCCTAAAATGATTATATTACAATTTTTTTGTTTAAATTGATATAATGTTTACATTGTTATGTTATTAAAGTTGGTAATGTCTTCTTTAACATATACCCTTTTGTCTTCTTTGGAATTAACATATGCTTTAAAAACACTGCTTACCTTATGAGGTAGGTAGTAATGGCATTTCTGTTTTATGGTTGCCAAAACTGAGGAAGTCTTAAGTATTTTGCCTAGAGTCACATAGGTATTAAGTGTTAGGTTTGGAATTAAACTCCAGCTAGTCTGCCTACTCTGACCAACCTAGATAGCATATTAAAAAGCAGAGACATTACTTTGCCAACCAAGGTCGTCAAGGCTATGGTTTTTCCAGTGGGCATGTATGGATGTGATAGTTGGACTGAATATAAAGAAAGCTGAGCGCCAAAGAATTGATGCTTTTGAACTGTGGTGTCGAAGACTCTTGAGAGTCCCTTGAACTGCAAGGAGATCCAACCAGTCCATTCTGAAGGAAATCAGCCCTGGGTGTTCTTTGGAAGGAATGATTCTAAAGCTGAAACTCCAGTACTTTGGCCACCTCATGTGAAGAGTTGACTTACTGGAAAAGACCTTGATGCTGGGAGGGATTGGGGGCAGGAGGAGAAGGGGATGACAGAGGATGAAATGGCTGGATGGCATCACTGACTCGATGGAGATGAGTTTGGGTAGATTCTGGGAGCTGGTGATGGATAGGGAAGCCTGGTGTGCTGCAGTCCATGGGGTCACAAAGAGTCAGACCCAACTGAGCGACTAAACTGAACTGAGTCTGCCTACAAAGCTTGCATTCCTAATCATGACATTATTTATAAACACTATCAGGTCAGCTGTTATCTTAATGGCTACATTAAAAAAAAACCAACAACAAGAACCACCCCCCCGACCCCAAACCAATAAAATCAGACTTGAGTTCTATCTTCCGAGATTCAGAATCAGTAGTTCTGGGGAGGGGATCAAGAATCTGTATTTTTAAAACAGAGATTCCATTTGATTCCACTGATCAGGTTTTGAGGACTTCAGGTGTATAATCCTACCATTATCATAATCACCTTCATTACCATGATGATCATCAACATCACCATCTCCACCAAGATCACCACCACCTCCATCAGCAGCAACAAATGACAGTTTTGCACAGTGGTCTCAATACTGAGTAGAAATTCTGTATCCAAAAAAGCAGCTGCTTTTTGACCTCTTAGGTGAAATCACACTGGTGGGTGATACAGGTAATAGTTTATCCAGTCATTTTTAAGTTTGGCAAGTGCTCTGGGAGGAACTGTGCCCATAGCAGTAGACAGGGTAATTTTTTTCAGCTCAGCTGTTTGTTGCTTTATCTGTTATAATGGCCATGAGAATATTGTACCTGTACTTAACCCTGACCTTAAAGGGACTCCTTTTTTTTTTTTTTTCCTGAGAGTTCCCAGCGGTAACATCTGAAGAATACAAAGCTCAAATAAAGGAGAATTTTTTATGTCTTTGTTCTGTTTGATTTCCGTGCTCCCCATCTCCCTGATGCTTGTGCCATTTCTTGTTTATCTGGCAGGAGAGAAGCAGTAAAATTCGGCCTGGGGTTTTCTCATCCCTAGGTGTGAAATTATTTCAGAACTATAATAAAGATGTGTATAAGAGACAGGTGTATAGAGCTTCTCCATCTTTGGCTGCAAAGAATATAATCAATCTGATTTTGGTGTTGACCCTCTGGTGATGTCCATGTGTAGTCTTCTCTTGTGTTATTGGAACAAGGTGTTTGCTGTGACCAGTGTTTTCTCTTGGCAAAATTCTATTAGCTGTTGCCCTGCTTCATTCCATATTCCAAAGTCAAATTTTCCTGTTACTCCAGGTGTTTCTTGACTTCCTACTTTTGCATTCCAGTAGCCTATAGTGAAAAGGACATCTTTTTTGGGTGTTAGTTATAAAAGGTCTTATAGCTCTTCATAGAACCATTCAACTTCAGCTTCTTCCGCATTACTGGTTGGGACATAGACTTGGGCTATTGTGATATTGAATGGTTTGCCTTGGAAATGAACAGAGATCATTCTGTCATTTTTGAGATTGCATCCAAGTACTGCATTTTTTTTACTCTTTTGTTGGCTACTCCATTTCTTCTAAGGTATTCCTGCCCGCAGTAGTAGATGCAATGGTCATCTGAGTTAAATTCACTCATTCCAGTACATTTTAGTTCACTGATTCCTAGAATGTCGACGTTCACTCTTGCCATTTCCTGTATGACCAATTCCAACTTGCCTTGATTCATGGAACTAACATTCCAGGTCCGTATGCAATATTGCTCTTTACAGCATCGGACCTTGCTTCTATCACCAGTCACATCCACAACTGAGTATTTTTTTTGCTTTGACTCCATCCCTTCTTTCTTTCTGGAGTTATTTCTTTACTGATCTTCAGTAGCATATTGAGCAAATACTGACCTGAGGAGTTCCTCTTTCAGTATCCTATCATTTTGCCTTTTCATACTGTTCATGGGGTTCTCAAGGCAAGAATACTGAAGTGGTTTGCCATTCCCTGCTCCAGTGGACCATGTT
>SJYX01019247.1:129369-156457 GCA_006410675.1 Oreotragus oreotragus
TTTGATTTAGTCATACCTGAATGGTCTAGCGGTTTTCCCTACTTTCTTCAATTTGAGTCTGAATTTGGTAATAAGGAGTTCATGATCTGAGCCACAGTCAGCTCCTGGTCTTGTTTTTGTTGAGTGTATAGAGCTTCTCCATCTTTGGCTGCAAAGAATATAATCAATCTGATTTTGGTGTTGACCATCTTGTGATGTCCTTTTGTAGAGTCTTCTCTTGTGTTGTTGGAAGAGGGTGTTTGGTATGACCAGTGCATTTTCTTGGCAAAACTCTATTCGTCTTTGCGCTGCTTCATTCTGCATTCCAAGGCCAAATTTGCCTGTTACTCCAGGTGTTTCTTGACTTCCTACTTTAGCATTCCAGTCCCCTATAATGAAAAGGACATCTTTTTTGGGTGTTAGTTCTAGAAGGTCTTGTAGGTCTTTAGAGAACCGTTCAAGTTCAGCTTCTTCAGCGTTACTGGTTGGGGCATAGACTTGAATCACTGTCATGTTGAATGGTTTGCCTTGGAGACGAACAGAGATCATTCTGTCGTTTTTGAGACTGCATCCAAGTACTGCATTTTGGACTCTTTTGTTGACCATGATGGCTACTCCATTTCTTCTGAGGGATTCCTGCCCACAGTAGTAGATAATAATGGTCATCTGAGTTAAATTCACCCATTCCAGTCCACTTTAGTTCGCTGATTCCTAGAATGTCGATGTTCACTCTTGCCATCTCTTGTTTGACCACTTCCAATTTACCTTGATTCATGGACCTGACATTCCAGGTTCCTATGCAATACTGCTCTTTACAGCATCGGACCTTGCTTCTATCACCAGTCACATCCACAGCTGGGTATTGTTTTTGCTTTGGCTCCATCCCTTCATTCTTTCTAGAGTTATTTCTCCACTGATCTCCAGTAGCATATTGGGCACCTACTGACCTGGAGAGTTCCTCTTTCAGTATCGTATCATTTTTGCCTTTTCATACTATTCATGTTGCAACTTTAAACTCTGATACTTCTGGCATTTGTTTCTCTGTTTTGAGTAACATGCTTTTACGTTTTTTTTCCCTGATATTACAAGTTTAGCAGTAGCTCTTTGACACTTCTACTCCTTTGGTCACTACAGCCTCCTAAAATGATTATATTACAATTTTTTTGTTTAAATTGATATAATGTTTACATTGTTATGTTATTAAAGTTGGTAATGTCTTCTTTAACATATACCCTTTTGTCTTCTTTGGAATTAACATATGCTTTAAAAACACTGCTTACCTTATGAGGTAGGTAGTAATGGCATTTCTGTTTTATGGTTGCCAAAACTGAGGAAGTCTTAAGTATTTTGCCTAGAGTCACATAGGTATTAAGTGTTAGGTTTGGAATTAAACTCCAGCTAGTCTGCCTACTCTGACCAACCTAGATAGCATATTAAAAAGCAGAGACATTACTTTGCCAACCAAGGTCGTCAAGGCTATGGTTTTTCCAGTGGGCATGTATGGATGTGATAGTTGGACTGAATATAAAGAAAGCTGAGCGCCAAAGAATTGATGCTTTTGAACTGTGGTGTCGAAGACTCTTGAGAGTCCCTTGAACTGCAAGGAGATCCAACCAGTCCATTCTGAAGGAAATCAGCCCTGGGTGTTCTTTGGAAGGAATGATTCTAAAGCTGAAACTCCAGTACTTTGGCCACCTCATGTGAAGAGTTGACTTACTGGAAAAGACCTTGATGCTGGGAGGGATTGGGGGCAGGAGGAGAAGGGGATGACAGAGGATGAAATGGCTGGATGGCATCACTGACTCGATGGAGATGAGTTTGGGTAGATTCTGGGAGCTGGTGATGGATAGGGAAGCCTGGTGTGCTGCAGTCCATGGGGTCACAAAGAGTCAGACCCAACTGAGCGACTAAACTGAACTGAGTCTGCCTACAAAGCTTGCATTCCTAATCATGACATTATTTATAAACACTATCAGGTCAGCTGTTATCTTAATGGCTACATTAAAAAAAAACCAACAACAAGAACCACCCCCCCGACCCCAAACCAATAAAATCAGACTTGAGTTCTATCTTCCGAGATTCAGAATCAGTAGTTCTGGGGAGGGGATCAAGAATCTGTATTTTTAAAACAGAGATTCCATTTGATTCCACTGATCAGGTTTTGAGGACTTCAGGTGTATAATCCTACCATTATCATAATCACCTTCATTACCATGATGATCATCAACATCACCATCTCCACCAAGATCACCACCACCTCCATCAGCAGCAACAAATGACAGTTTTGCACAGTGGTCTCAATACTGAGTAGAAATTCTGTATCCAAAAAAGCAGCTGCTTTTTGACCTCTTAGGTGAAATCACACTGGTGGGTGATACAGGTAATAGTTTATCCAGTCATTTTTAAGTTTGGCAAGTGCTCTGGGAGGAACTGTGCCCATAGCAGTAGACAGGGTAATTTTTTTCAGCTCAGCTGTTTGTTGCTTTATCTGTTATAATGGCCATGAGAATATTGTACCTGTACTTAACCCTGACCTTAAAGGGACTCCTTTTTTTTTTTTTTTCCTGAGAGTTCCCAGCGGTAACATCTGAAGAATACAAAGCTCAAATAAAGGAGAATTTTTTATGTCTTTGTTCTGTTTGATTTCCGTGCTCCCCATCTCCCTGATGCTTGTGCCATTTCTTGTTTATCTGGCAGGAGAGAAGCAGTAAAATTCGGCCTGGGGTTTTCTCATCCCTAGGTGTGAAATTATTTCAGAACTATAATAATAATACTTTGCATTTCTGCAGTTCTTTTATTTGAAGATCTAAAAGTGTTAATAGAGCTTCCCAGCACCCTCTGAAGTAGGTAAGTATTATTAGAGAAGATTTTCTCCAAGAACATTTTCACTTCATATCCCATGTATAACTTGAAAATGCTTTTGTGTTATTTGGGAATCTCAAACCATATAAAGTGCCTTGCATCTAGGGCACTTCTTTTGTCTATATTTAATTTTCATTAATTCCCGGCACATTGAGGGAAATATAGCCATTTCTCATGAGTGGGTGTGGCATTATTTAGAGAAAATTAAAATAAAAGCATTCTTTTATTGCCTTGTATTTGGACATTTTGAAAATGTTCTGTAGTATTCATCAGCTATGGAACTGTCTATGTCACAGTTCATTTTCCTTTTTTAAGGTAGCAGGACTTGTGATACATTGAACTTGGCCTGATAGAATGGTGTCCTTTGAGAGCTCATGACATGTCAAGCTAGTTAAAAATACAGACCTAGTTTGCATTCTGAGTTAAAGGTTTAATTTTGAAAAATTGTTTTGAATGTTACATGCATGAGTTTTAATCAGTAGTGTTTAGGGTTTCGGCTCACTTAGTGTCGTTGATGCAGAAGTGCTGCATGTCTGCCGTTGCATCGAACAGCCAGGAAAAGCCCTCCCAATTCTTGTCCACACCGGGCACCCTGGGAAGCTCTTTCTGTGCAGTATCAGGTGACCCTGCTGTCAGTGCAAAGGCCACAGACACAGGATCTTTCACTGTGTCTTCAGGGCTTCAGTATTTATTTTCCAAGTATCCTCTCACAATTCCCACTGAAAGGTCTTATCACTTCTCTAGACTTTCTGTTAGGAAACAGGGTACCAACCTTCACTGCTTGAAGGAACTGGAAAACCTCTAACCTCTCCTCAGTTTTGAGAAAGTCTGATTTTGTGGAAATAAGATCGAAGGAAACAGAACAGTTTAAATGAAATAGAACAATCGAATGATTTGGGAGAATAGCATTGAAATATGTATATTATCATGTAAGAAACGAATCACCAGTCTATGTTCGATGCAGGATGCAGGATGCTTGGGGCTGGAGCGTGGCGATGATCCGCAGGGATGATATGGGGTGGGAAGTGGGAGGGGGGTTCATGTTTGGGAGTTCATGTACACCTGCGGTGGATTCAGGTCAATGTATGCCAAAACCAATACAGTACTGTAAAGTAAAATAAAGTAAAAAAAAGAAAAGAAATAGAACAATCGAAATTTGTCTTTATCCCTGTCTTTTCTGCTGGTATTTAGTACCATGAATTTAGGCTTTTGGGAAAAAAACAAACAAACAAAAAACTAGTTAAGGTTGGAGTTTTAAAGGTTGGAGAATACTTCTAGTGCTTTCTGCTTTTGGACATGTCCCCAGTGCAGAATGCAAATTCTGTCAAAGTTCTTGAGATGAGAAAGGGAAGAATATACACAGGAGGGATAACAAAATGCACAAATTGATCTCTTTAAATTATGCTGCCCCAAATTTGCCACTGAGACAAGGTGATGCATCAGCATTCGCGGAGTGCTTTATGACTCTCATGATGAAGAGAGTGTGTCGGAGGATCACGGGGTTAATACTTTCCCTGGCATCTCAGTTGTCTTCCTTTTGGGGAAAAGTTCACTTAAGACCCATCATCTGAAGATTTGGAGGGATGTGGGCAGAATTATGAATCTCTAGACCATTTTCTCCAGAGGCATTTGCTCAAAGGAGGTCACATTAATTTGCTGCTAATTACATGAAGCTAGATTTATTGGTGAAGATGGTTCTGGCAGCAAATAATCAAAAAGTCTACTCAAAAGGGTTTAAACAATAAGGGAATTTAAAAAAAGAAGCTAACTACACTCTCCATGTCTACCTGCTGAGCCCCATGGATGTCATGATTGATGGAAAGGCATTACAGAACGCTGACTCTGAATGTCTGGAATCCAACCTCAATCCACTTTTCCCTGGTGCCAAGCAACTGGGGACCCACCAGGGTGCCTTTGATGGTTGTCACTGTGCAGTAGGGGAAGGATTTTGAGCACTCAGCTGTTGACAGATTGCTGAGCATTGTCAGTTATTTTGTGAACCTCTCTACTCACTTACATTTGAACACAAAATAAAACCCATCAGAATAAAGAAAATGAATTTTCTCAAGGAGCTAAACATCCTGAGGGAAGCAGTTTAAGGTTTTGTTAATTCAGCAGCTCAACAATGTCCTTAAAGCCTTCATTTCTTGCTTTATTTTTTTCCTCTGCTGTCTTCAGTGCATTGACTTGGTCCTCAGACTAGCTGCCCTCATGGTTCTAATATGGCTGCTTCATTTTGGGGAGCCATCCCCCATACAGTACCATCCACTGGTATAAGAGACTGTCTGTTCTTATAAAGGACTGTCTGTCCTTTTTAAATGCAAGGGCCCTTTCTGGTAACCGCTCCAATGGACTTCTCCTCGGGTTGCATTTGGCTGACTGCAGCTACCTACTTCTTCTGAAGTCAGACACTGGCATGTGGGATGGGATTACCTTGACTGCCTTAGATTGGTGCTTTCCAATCTAAGTTTGTTCATGTCATGGTACACATAGAAAATGATAACATTTGGTCAGAACATTAAGTAAACGGAATAGGCTGCTTATAGCTAGAGGTGACTGGGTGTGTGTAGGCGTGTGTGTGTGTTGAGGGTGTGGGTGGGGATTCTGGCTGACTTGACTCTTCCTGCCTGGCTGCCCTAGGGACTAAAGGGGTAGATATCTAAGTAGCTATAACCCATTTTCTGGTTTCAACTAATCAGGATTTTACTCCTGAGTGGGATAATCTCATCTTGCCTAGGCACTTGGCTTTGTGGAGATATGACATCCCAATAAAATTGGGGTTTTACCTGTAAGGTAGAAGAGGGGATGCTGTTCAATAGACCCTCAGCTATGTCTGCTGTGTGGATGTTTCCTGTGTTTGCATATATACCTAATGCCCATCTTTATTGCCTTGTTGAGAAAGGACCAAATCTTGCAAATTTTAAGTGCTCAGTAATTATTTGTATATCAAATGAATGAATATGTACTTGTGTATGAGACTAAGCTATGCACTCAATGCCACTGACTTCCTGTGGTGTGCCAGGAATGTGCTGTATGAAATGTAAGAAACGTGGTCCCTGCTGATGAGTTTACACCATAGGGAGGGAGACTGAGCATAACTATCAAACAAACAATGCGTGCATTATTAAAAATTATGTTAAGTCCTATGCAGGAAACAACAGAAGGCAAAACAGAGTAAACCTCCTCCTGTGGAGTGATCTGGGAGGGCTTCTTTGTTTTTTTGTTTTTTTGTTTTTAATTTTTGTATTTATTTATTTTTTTACACGAACTCCCAAACATGAACCCCCCTGGGAGGGCTTCTTTGAATTAATGACATTTTAGTTAAGACCTGAAAGAAGAATAAGGGGATGTATATGTATGTATGTATGTGTGTGTGTATGTATGTATATGTATGTATGTATGTGTGTGTATATGTATATGTGTGTGTGTGTGTGTGTGAGAGAGAGAGAGAGAGAGAGAGAGACAACCAGTCATACAGAATGGGGAAAGAGGATTTATAGTTTTGATCCTTGTAACTATGTCTTAGGAGTCATTTGTTTTCAAGAAATAAAGAAAGTGAAGTCGTTCAGTATTGTCCAAGTCATTGTGACCCCAAGGACTGTAGCCTATCATGCTCCTCTGTCCATGGGATTTTCCAGGTAAGAATACTGGAGTGGGTTGCCATCTCCTTCTCCGGGAGATCTTCCTGACCCAGGGATTGAACCAGGGTCTCCCACATTATAGGCAGATACTTTACCATCTGAGCCACCAGGAAAGTTTCAAGAAACAAAGCAAACAGCAAAAAAACCCCAAAACAATGAAAGATAGGACCCTTGCTATAAAACCACAGGACAGCTTAATGATTTGAGGGCAGGCCTTCAGCCCTTCTCCTCCTGCCTTCAGTCTTTTCCAGTATCAGGGTCTTTTCAAATGAGTCAGTTCTTTGCATCAGGTGGCTAAAGTATTGGAGTTTCAGCTTCAGCTGATAGTTCCAAATTAGGACTCTTTTCCTCATATTTCATGTATATTTCATTATTGCATAATTCTAAAAATGAAAAAGGGACTTTGATATAAAGAAGGAAACAAATCAAGGGAAATTAAACACTCCTCATGTATTTTGTATTCAGGCACCAAAAAATGCATTCTGATGTGAGAAACAGATCAAGTCATATAAAGGCTCCAACCAAGCTGCATCAACTGCATAGCATCTTTTAAAAAAATTGTTCATATTTTTGTGTATATACTGGCAGAAAAGTGCTTGCACATAGATGAACATACATAAAGAGATTTATTAGCTATTAAATAGAAGCATACCATAAGACTATTTTGCAACTTTTATTCACATGAAATAATATATCATGAGCATCTTTCTCTGACAAGAAATTTGCTTTCCCAAAACTGAGCTTTGTTTTGACGTCTGTGTAGTATGTATAAAGATGTTTCAGAATGTATTTTACTCTTTTTTCTTGAGCATTTAGGTTTAATGCTGCAATGAATATGCTTTTAATAAAATCTTTGTGCACATTCTAAATTATTTCATTAACGTAAGTTCCTACAAGTGGACTAGCTTCATTATGTAGTACACTAAATTTTATAGCTTTTTAGAAAATGTTTTTATTGGAGTATAGGACAGATGAGCCCGGCAGGTTAGTCCATGGGGCTGTAAGAGTTGGAGACAACTTAGGGACTAAATAACAACAACAATAGTTGTTTTACAAGGTTGTGTTAGTTTCTACTGTAAAGCAAAGTGAATCAGCTATATGTTTACATATATCCTCTCTTTTTTTTTTTGGATTTTCTTCCCATTTAGGTCACCACAGAGCATTGAGTAGAGTTCTCTGTGCTATAAAACAGGTTCTCATTAGTTATCTGTTTTAAACATAGTGTTGATAGTGTATATGTGTCAGTTCCAATCTCCCAATTTATCCCATCCCCACTTCCCCCCTTGGTATCCATACATTTGTGTATCTATTTCTGCTTTAGAAATAACATCTTAAACTCTCAAGGTATGGGGTAAATGATGGTCTTTCTTGAATAACCAAGACTGTAACTTATGCATAACTGAACATGTGACCTTCCTCTGTCCTGTGTCACCAATATTCAGGGGGAGAGCTAGATGCCATAGACATAATTGCCATGGAAACCAGCAGTTGTCTCTGCAAAGCCTTTGAAGTCAATGCAAAGTTCTGTGAAAGTACATGCAACTCTGCTGATAGAGATGTGACCACAAAGCCCTTGTTTTCTCTCTGTCCCTCAAAACAAGAGTATCAAATTCTTTTCCTGTTCACACCTTGTAGGTTGATTGCTACAAAAGCCTATAATCCCTGGGGAAACAGGTATATGTTTAAAATACATTTGGGAACAAATGTTATACATTCTCCTGACCAGTAGATAAAAATATTTTGAAGAAAAGATTCTAGAAGGGGCAGTGGGAAAAACACTTTATTCTTGTCCCATTTTATAGACCCATCTCTTTCTTCAAAAAGGTATTCATGAATGGAAAATATGAACATTTTTGTAACCTGGGATCCTCTAAGAGGCTCTTAAGGGGCCTGGTTAGGAGCAAATGGATCTGGTCCCTTTCATCTACTTTGACTTCTCTTGTTCTGTTGTGAGTGTGAGGGGTTGTAAATGTACTAATAGCAAGAGGGCAAAGTTCTGGGAGACACAAGAAATAAGCTGCATCTTAATGCAAATACACTTAAGGCTGGAGTGACATCTAAAAAGCTACCTTGGATAATAAAAACCTTTCATAGAGGGTTTCTAGGGAAAAGAGACAATACAGGAGGGAATGTATTACTTCTTTTCTTTTACAAGTCCTTTTAAGAATCCATGATCAACATCCATTTTAGTCCTGAAGTGGTCTGAGCCTTTATGGAAGGAGAGGGGAAGGGCCGGTAGCCTCCTACATCCTTAGGGAAGCCCAATGCTGACCACCATGTTCCCTTTGGATGGTCAAGCATACATAACCCTGGGTTGGGAGGAATGAAGACGGTTTTCAGTCTCACTTTTGGTACTTTGTAACTGTGTTGGTACTGATTTCTTTCATTTGAAAAGACTAAGGGTCTCCATTAGTTAATTTGATATTTGTTTGGGTATGCATGTTTCATGTCAGAGGGCCTCTTTCCTATTGATACTGGAAATGTGATAATTTCTCATTTTCGTATTCTCAGAGTATTAGTGAACGGTGGGATATAAGAGGCCGAGAGAAGATGAGTTGGGAGGTTGACTTAATAAAAAGAAGCAATATGATTCTGAGGATGACTCTGTTTTAGAACTCTTCCTCAAATCTGTCCATTCTCTGTGTTTGCTATCACTATGCCACTCAGGCCACCACTGTCTCTTGCTTGAGCTGCAGCAACAATCTCCTCTAAGTCCTCTTCCTAATTATACCCTTCCCTTCCCAAACAGTTGTCTTTACTGCAGCCAAAGCCACAAACCTAAAACTCACAAATTGCATTTAGGAAAAAGTTTAGACTCTTTACCTGATCGCTTAGGCTCTAGATTATCTATCTTTCTAGTTGACTCTCATGGCTCATCTTCTTTTCCCCCAGGTTTAATGAAAAATAATTCTCCCTTGTTTTTGTATCATTTGACTCCTGAGAATACCTCTCAGTTTCTTAAACAGACCATGCTTTCTTTTATCCTAGGGCACTGGTACATACTGGTCCTTACTTAGGAATAATCTTTCTTCCTTTGAACCCCCATCCACCTTCTGGCCTCAGTTAACCTAGCTGACTTCTAATCATCTTTCAGGATTCTGTTTAAATGATAAGTCCTTAAGGACTACTCTCCCGGCTAGACTAGGTCTGGCTGAGAATCTACAGTTCTTTTTTACTTCACTTAGGCTCCTCTAATCATAGTCATAGTGACTGTTTTAAGGTTTAACTTTCCCTCTAGACTTTGAGGATAGGTACTGTGTCTGTCTTGTTCCCTGCATCTGGCATATCCTGAGTGTGCAAAAAGATATTTGTAGACATTATGGTTTGCTTATCATGGTGGCAACATCTGTGATGTTTGTTGCCCATCTGCGAATCCAGCCACTGGATTGTCCTTCTTTCTCTTTAACTTTTCTGTTACGCTGCTGCTGCTAAGTCGCTTCAGTTGCGTCTGATTCTGTGCAACCCCGTGGACTGTAGCTTGCCAGGCTCCTCTGTCCATGGAATCCTCCAGGCAAGAATCCTGGAGTGGGTTGGCATGTCCTCCTCTGGAGGATTTTCCCAACCCAGGGATCGAACCCTGGTCTCCTGCATTGCAGTCAAATTCTTTACCACTGAGTCATGAGGGAAGCCCTCTTTTGTTGTGTATACCCCCGATTATAAGCTTGCTTGGGGCACAATTACGCCTGAGGCAAAGTTGGCAAAATTATGCCTTTATGGCTCATTTTTTGATGAGCCATGAAAAAGTGGCTTCCTTGTAACCATCCTGCATTGTTGAATTTTGCGTCACCAGAAAAGCTAGATAAAAAGCAAAAAGACACAGTCAAATTTGCTATCTGGCATAGCATAGAGGGAGAAAACCTACTCTATTTAATTTACTGAATTTGTTCCTTCAAAGACAATCCCTGGATTCAGGCAATCCAGTTTGTGTAGACCCAGCGAGACAGGGATCAATATCTGGTTTCTGAGAGATGAGACTGTATGTACTGCAGATTCAAAACTAAAAATCCATACAGTCGGCTGATTCAAGGCAGCCACTGCAGGGCTGTAGGTCACAAAAATGAAGGAACATTCTACTGCACCAGTGTCCTGATTCTTTGTTGGAATGAAAAATGGACGAGAAGGTGACTTACTTCTGTATTCTCTTGTAAATGGGAAATTGAGGAAAAGGGATGTTACCCACAAAACAGGTTTTATTAATCTCAGCCTGAACAGGAAGCTAGTTTATTCATTCAAAGTCTTCCTGAACACCTGTTTTGTGTGTCACACTGTTAAAACAAATTAGTGAAGATGACTTCTGATCCAGCAGGGAGATGACAGAGGCCATAAGGAACAGCTCACTAATAGGCAAAAACAGGGAGCCAGTCAGATCCTGAGGGTGGGGCCACAGACCCCACAGAGGGAGACAGAGGTGAAGGAAGTTCTAGTCCGGGGGTTAAGGTGAAGGATCGCTGTGGTACGGTGGTTTGAAGTTGGTCCTTAAAGGATGTGACATCAGGTAGAGAGTAAAGGTTTGTCCTAGGAGGAGAGGTCTGTGAATAAACGCTTAGAAGGGTGGAAGGGTAGGTATTATAAATGGGAACTACTTTTCCCATTGGAAAATGAAAGTGTTGGGTCCATGGCTGTTTTAGTCACAGTTGATCTGGATTCCTGTCTAGGCCGACAACAGATTCTGTTTCTACATTCTCCCTTGAAGGATCAGGCACATGCAGCCATGTGAAATAATGGTAATAATGGTTTGCAGTTCAGGCCTCTTTGCTTGCCTTTTCAGTCCTTTTTATTGACTTAAACCCCAGAAGCCTACCTGTCAATATGGGAAGTGCATCTGTCTTTTTCCTTCTGTAAAGATAATCTGTTCTCCTGCCCTTTAGGAGAGTTTATTCCAGGAAAGGAATCATGGGACTTTGGCAGTGGGAGAAGGGAAGGGATCCTTGAAGGGAAGAGACTTTTCCAGCAGCTGGGGTATCAGAGAATTAGTAGTAATAACAGCCTAATTTGAAGACTTACTATATGCAGGCAGGAGATGAATGATATAATTTAGTCATCTGATCACCCTGTAGGTTAGAACTATTATCCTCCCCGTTCCAAGGAGGAAACTGAGATATAGAGGGTGACAAGTGTTACCTGGAATCACAGAACTGAAAAGGGCAGAACTAGGCTTTGACAGCAGGTTTGCTTGATGCCAAAACCATGTACCCAACACAAAGCTCTACTGTTTTGGGAGTGCCTTTCCCCCTTCTTTTTATTTTTCTACCAGTTTCTTAAGTTTATATTTTTAAAATGAGATATGCTCATTTTACACAAATTGAAAAATTTAGAAAAGGATAAACAGAAAAAATCTGTTATAAATCCATTCCTCAGAGGATATTTCTATTATGATATTGTCCTGTATTTTTCTAATACTTTGTACAGTGTTTCACGTAGGTAAACCCATCAGGGGTTCCCTGTATACCTGGTATCTCTAATATTCTTGAAGAGATCTCTAATCTTTCCCATTCTACTGTTTTCCTTTATTTCTTTGCACTGATCACTCAGGAAGGCTTTCTTATCTTTCTTTGCTATTCTTTGGAACTCTGCATTCAAATGGGTGTATCTTTCCTTTTCTCCTTTGCTTTTTGCTTCTCTNGAACATCTGGAAGTTCACGGTTCACATACTGCTGAAGCCTGGCTTGGAGAATTTTGAACATTATTTTACTGGCGTGTGAGATGAGTGCAATTGTGTGGTAGTTTGAACATTCTTTTTCATTGCCTTTCTTTGGGATTGGAATGAAAACTGACCTTTTATAGCCCTGTGGCTACTGGTGAGTTTTCCAAATGTGCTGGCATATTGAGTACAGCACTTTCACAGCATCATCTTTCAGGATTTGAAACAGCTCAGCTGGAATTCCATCACCTCCACTAGCTTTGTTCCTAGTGATGCTTCCTAAGGCCCACTTGACTTCACATTCCAGGATGTCTGGCTCTAGGTGAGTGATCACACCATTGTGATTATCTGGGTTGTGAAGATCTTTTTTGTGTAGTTCTGTGTATTCTTGCCACCTCTTCTTAATATCTTGTGCTTCTGTTAGGTCCATACCATTTCTGTCCTTTATTGAGCCCATCTTTGCCTGAAATGTTCCCTTGGTGTCTCTAATTTTCTTGAGGAGATCTCTAGTCTCTCCGTTTTGTTGTTTCCCTTCATTTGCACAACTGATCACTGAGGAAGGCTTTCTTATCTCTCCTTACTATTCTTTGGAAATCTGCAGTCAAATGGTAACCCGATAGTTAGCAGTAGTGATAGCTTTTTCTCCATGGTGTAAGCCAATTATATTTTAATGAGAATGCTTCTTTGTTTTGTGAATAAAAAACACTTTTTAGAATGCCAATCTATGTTTTCCCCTCCTCAGTTTTATTTAAAAATAATTGACATCACAGATAAGTTTAAGGCATAAAGCAGGATGGTTTGATTTACATATATTTTGAAACGATTATCACAATAGGCTCAGTAACACATATCTTCTCAATAAAAAGAAAAAAAAAGAAAAAAAAAAAAGAAAAAAATCTCCTTGTAATGAGAACTTTAAGATTTACTCTTTTAATTTTCCTGTGTACTGTATAACAGTGTTATCTGTGTTCATCATGTTGTACGTTGTATCTCTGGTACTAACTTATAACTGGAAGTTTGTACCTTTGACCATCATCCTCCAGTTCCTTTTCTCCCCTAATCTGTACCTCTAATAGTCACAAGTTGGGTCCCTATTTCTATGAGTTTTTTTTTTTTTTTTTAAGATTGCACATATAAGTGAACTCATACAGCATTTTTATTTCTCTCTCTGACTTATTTCATTAGCAATAATGCCTTCAAGGTCAATCCATGGTGTTGCAAATGGTAGGATTTTATATTTTTTTTTGACTGAATAATATTTTATTTTATAAATATACCATATATCCATGGGTGGGCACTTAAATTGTTACCATGTCTTGGGTATTATAAATAATGCTGCTATGAAAATGAGGGTGAAGATATATTTTCAAGTTAGTATTTTTGTTTCCTTTGGATATATTTCTAAAAGTAATATTCCTGCATCATAACAGGCCAATTTTAATTTTTTTCAGGCTTCTTCATACTGTTTTCTTTAATGGTTATACCAATTTAAAATCCCACCAATAGTACCCAAGTGTACCCTTTTTTTCTACATGCATGTCAGCATGTGTTATTGTTCATCTGTTTGACAATGTCCGTTCTAACATGTGTGAGGTGATGTCTTGTGGTTTTAACTTGCATTTTCCTAATGACTAGTAATGCCATACGTCTTTTCAAGTACCCATTGGCCTTTTGTATATCTTCTTTGGAGAAATATCTGTTCAGTTCCTTTGCCCATTTTTTAATTGATTTGTTTGACTTTTTGCAATTGAATTATATGAACTCTTTTATATATTTTGGATATTAACCCTAATCAGATATTGGTTTGTGAACAGTTTTTCCCATTCAGTAGGTTGTTTTTCCTTTTCTTGATGGTTTCTTTTGCTGTGCAGAACATTTTTGTTTGATGTATTCTCACTTGCTTATTTTTTATTATGTTGCTTATACGTTAGGTTTCATATCTAAAAAAATCATTAATACAACGCGTGTCAAGGAGCTTTGTTCCTATGTTTTCTTCTAGCAGTTTCATTATTTCAGGTTTTACATCTAAGTCTTAAGTCCATTTTGAGTTGATTTTTGTAGATTGTATAAGATATGGGTTCAGTTTCATTTTTATACATGTGCATTATCCTGGCAGCATTTATTGAAGAGACTGTCTTTACCATTGAGTATTTTTGGCTCCCTTGTCAAAATCAATATTAGTTTTCCGTATATGCTTGGACTTATTTCTGGGCTGTCAGTTCTTCTCCATTGGTCTACTTTTATGGCCAATATCATAAAAACAACTGTTTTGATGATTTTACCTGTATAGTATAGCATGAAATCAGGAAGAAATTTGCTGTGTGGCAGCAATTATTTATATAGCATTTACATTGTATTAGGTATTTTAAGTAATCTAGAATTGATTTAAAGTATCAATAAATGAGAAGATGTGTGTAGGTAATATGCAAATACTATGCCATTTTATTAACCCATTTTACAATGGTTTATTTTTATTTATGCCAAAGAATTGATGCCGTTGGACTGTGATGTTGGAGAAGATTCTTAAGTGTCCCTTGTACTGCAAGGAAATCCAACCAGTCCATCCTGAAGGAAATCAGTCTTGAATATCCATTGGAAGGACTGATGTTGAAACTGGAACTCTAGTACTTTGGCTACCTGATGTGAAGAACTGACTCATTTGAAAAGACCCTGATGCTGGGAAAGATTGAAGGCAGGGGAACTAAGGGGACAACAGAGGATGAGATGGTTATAGCATCACTGACTCAATGGACATGAGTTTGGGTAAACTCTGGGAGTTGGTGAGGGATGGGGAGGCCTGGCGTACTGCAGTCCATGGTGTTGCAAAGAATTGGACATGACTGAGTGACTGAACTGAACTGAACTGAAGCCATTTTATATAAGGAACTTCAGTGTCCTTGGATTTTGATATCCTTGCAAGTGTCCTGAACACAATTCCCTGCGGATACTGAGGGACAGCTGTATAACTATCTCTGTTTTGTTTTGCCTTTTTATAGTTTCTCGAAATGTTTTTTCTGTTTTTTTTTTCCCCCCTACTCTTAGTCCATGAATGTTTTAAAGGCTAAAATGAGCCTCTTGAACTCATCATATTGTTAGATCTTGTTTTTTTTTTTTTTTTTTAATCTGTTCAGCATTCTGTGTCTTTTAACTGGAGAATTTAATTCATTTATGTTTAAAGTAATTGTTGATAAGTTTATTGACTATGCCAAAGCCTTTGACCTATTTGCCTGGGGTAACAGGCAAATTAGGCCTTGGAATAAGGAATGAAGCAAGGCAGAGGCTAATAGAGTTTTGCCAAGAGAACGCACTGGTCATAGCAAACACCCTCTTCCAACAACACAAGAGAAGACTCTACACATGGACATCACCAGATGGTCAACACTGAAATCAGATTGATTATATTCTTTGTAGCCAAAGATGGAGAAGCTCTATACAGTCCGCAAAAAACAAGAACGGGAGCTGACTGTGGCTCAGATCATGAGCTCCTTATTGCCAAGTTCAGACTTAAATTGAAGAAAGTAGGGAAAACCACTAGACCGTTCAGGTATGACCTAAATCAAATCACTTATGATTTTACAGTGGAAGTAACAAATAGATATAAGGGACTAGATCTGATAGACAGAGTGCCCGATGAACTATGGACGGAGGTTTGTGACATTGTACAGGAGACAGGGATCAAGACCATCCCCATGGAAAAGAAATGCAAAAAAGTAAAAAGACTGTCTGGGAGCCCTTACAAATAGCTGTGAAAAGAAGAGAAGCGAAAAGGAAAGGAGAAAAGGAAAGATAAGCATCTGAATACAGAGTTCCAAAGAATAGCAAGAAGACATAAGAAAGCCTTCCTCAGCGATCAATGGAAAGAAATAGAGGAAAAGAACAGAATGGGAAAGACCTGTCTCTTATACACATCTTACAGAGGATGAGATGGTTGGATGGCATCACTGACTCAATGGACATGAGTTTGAGTAATCTCTGGGAGTCGTGATGGACAGGGAAGCCTGGCGTTCTGCGGTCCATGTGGTCGCAAAGAATCAGACATGACTGACTGACTGAATTGAATTGAACTTCCTGTGTACTTAGTTAACGTGAGTCTTAATAGTAGCAAATATTTTATTCCTTAGATGTGCCATAAATTTTGTTAAATTTCATACATTTTCTTATTCCTCTTTATTGGAAACTTAAAGTATGTCCAGTTTTTTTTCACTATCATAAATAAACATACACACGAACATATGAAATGTGCATATATTTTAATCTGTAATTCTTTCAAATAGATTCCAAGAAATGATATTGCTGAGTCAAAAGACATCGTCAGTCTTTTAAAAGTTCTTGATGAACATAAACAAAATGTTCTCCAGTACACCTTCTCTAGTTTAATTTCCATCAATTTGGAGGATATTTTTTAATTAATTATTTTTCCCCTGCAGAACACATGTCCATTTATCAAAACAATGTCTGTCAGTAGTGATAGTCTTCCTATAAGGACATTTTCTTGTTAATTTTTCTTTATATTGAATGTTTTTCTTGATTTTATGAATGAAATTGTTTTCTTTTTATTTTCTGTTAATGCTGATATTTATCATACTTTTCATGGTAGATTACTTATTATAAAAGGTTTACAGAGAAGAAAAGGAGTCTATGAAAATATTAAGTCTATGAGAATATTTGGATATATACATCAGTAAATGAGGCCTCTCTGCAAATTATGGAGGATCTTTACATCCCCAAAATGAAAATAGAAGAAGCCAGTAGATATTTGCAATAGAGGCTAAGGAGCCAGTGAAGATGCTTGAAGAGGATTAATGATTCCATGATCATCTCTTAGAAATGGATAAAGGAAAAAGTAGAAGCTGGTGGGAGGATTTGCCATAGGTGAAAGGGAGGCTTATTTTATCATGAGACTGGAGGGAAGGATTGGTCCAAAGACATATGGAGGTCAAGGGTTGGTGAGGAAGTATGTGCTTGGTGGCTCCAACCCCAGGAAAGTATTTCTGTGGCTAAAAGGGTAAAGGAGAGCTTGGGACTGGCAGTTGAAGAGTGTACAATAATCGCTATGGGCACTGTGATTAGGGACATCACAAGATTCCTTCATTTCAGCTTCCAGAAATTTGTATCAGATTATAGCCTACCGCGAGCCACCTACAGCTGGGGGTTTGATCCCATACTCAGCTACAACATAATTGATTTTAATGAAAACAGAACATGGAGACTGAACAGAAGCCTATATCCAAATGCTGCCAGATATCTGGAGGGAACTTGAAAAATACATGCAGCCATGAGAATGTTTTGGATGATCAGATGTTAGGCAAGTTGAACATAACCTAAGTTTGTCATTTTCCTTTTCTTTTGGAGCTAATGGTAGGGAAAAGAGGCTTCTTCAATTTCTCTGATCATGGTTCCTTCTTGAGTGTTGCAGATCTTTTAATAAGGAAATAACGGATCAGTGTAAAAGCCTTCATGATTTGTGCTGTCAGCATCTAGCACCTCTATATTTAAACTGTTTAATTTCTGTGAATGTTTTATTCATGATCACCAGAGAGGTTGGGAGGCCATTGTTAATTGCATAATTTTTCCTTTGTCCAAACATGTGTATTTTTATTTGTTTCTGACTTATAGAAGAACTTATTTTTTCATTTTTTCCCCTTTTTCTTTTGGTTTTTTGATTTAGGCTCCTGTCTCAGAATTAAAACCTAGGGTCCATTAGGTGTCATTCATCTGTGAGATGAATTCTATATTCCATCTATTGATTCCATTGCCAGTGAACATTTGCAGGGTTTAGGTAAGCACTAGCTAGTGCCCTAAATAGGACTGCCATTATTCCTTCAATATAGGATGAAAATGGAGGGAAATATCTTTATTTGAACAGCTTGGGGGAAAATGTTTCATATATTAAGAGCTGCTATAAGTAATACATATAGTTTTATATGAGTGAAATGAAAATAAGTATTCTTCATGATACTGATATAATGGAATACATTTAATAATTCTAAGCCCATTTGCCTTTGAATGATACCTTCAGGATGCAGACATTTTTTCAAAACAAGGACATTTCATGATTGTAAATAGCAAGTAGACATATTTTTTGCAGTGAGTTTGCCAGAAATCATGAAAAAAGGAAAGATTTTGGCTACATTATAGCTCTGAAAAGAATCTTGATGGCCTCTGGCTTCTGTTGCTGGGTAATATTTGCACCCAAAGACTGTCTCACTTATATGGATGCCTATTATTAGTAAGCTGTCTACTAAGCAATAATCTTTTCATTGCAAAATCCACTGGCCTTTGCTCATTTCTTTCCTTAGTTTCTCTATGGATTTTGCTTGAAGTCCATGCTGTCTGTTCAGTTCAGTTCAGTTCAGTTCAGTCGCTCAGTTATGTCTGACTCTTTGCAACCCCATGAATCGCAGCACGCCAAGCCTCCCTGTCCATCACCGAACCGGAGTCCACCCAAACCCATGTCCATCGAGTTGGTGATGCCATCCAGCCATCTCATCCTCTGTCGTCCTGATGCTTTTGAACTGTGGTGTTGGAGAAGACTCTTGAGAGTCCCTTGGACTGCAAGGAGACCCAACCAGTCCATTCTGAAGGAGATCAGCCCTGGGTGTTCATTGGAAGGACTGATGCTAAAGCTGAAACTCCAATACTTTGACCACCTCATGGGAAGAGTTGACTCATTAGAAAAGACCCTGATGCTGGGAGGGATTGGGGATGGAGGAGAAGGGGACGACAGAGGATGAAATGGTTGGATGGCATGACTGACTCGATGGACATGAGTTTGAGTGAGCTGCAGGAGATGGTGATAGACAGGGAGGCCTGGCGTGCTTCAGTGGGGTCGCAAAGAATCGGATACAACTGAGTGACTGAACCGAACTGAACTGAAGGACCTCTTGGTATTTTGTTCATTGTTTTCTGGTTGGTTTGTAGATTCATTGTTCCTTGTTTCTTATTCTGATTTTTTTAAATGTCTTTTGATATAAGTATGTTTTAAGTTCTTTATTGTGTTCCTTTTTGTGATTATTATAGGATTTTCCCTTGTGATTACCTTGAGGCTTAGATAAAATATCTTAAACTTAATAGCACCCTGTTTTAAACTGGTAACAATTTAACCTGAGTAGAATTCATAAACTTTACACTTTTACTTCTCTTCCCCTTCACATTTTATATACTAACTAATAACAGCTTATTTTGCTTGTGGTTATTTTTACTGCCTTAAAGAAAAACTTTTAAATTAAGGTTTTTAAGTGAATTATGCACCACTGTCACTTACAGAATCTGTGACTGTATATTTGTCATCACCAGTGAGATTCATACCACCATTTTTTGATGGTGTTCAGTTTTTATGATGTTAATTAGTGTTCTTTTACTTCCAATCAATGAACTCCATTTAGCATTTCTTGTAGGGCAGGTTTAGTGGTAATGAACTCTCCTTTGTGAAGGACAGCTTCACTGGACATAGAATTCCTGGTTGACAATTATTTTCTTTCAATATTTTGATTTTGTGATCCCATTTTTTTTTTCTTGGTCTAAAAATTTCTGTTGATAAATCTGCCCATAATCTTTTGAAAGTTCCTCTGTATGTAACTTCTCTCTTTTATCTTGCTATTCTTAAATTATTCTGGTGGTGTCATATTTATTTGATTTTCTTGATCCTTAATTCTTTATGTCAGTATCTGCTTGTTTGAGTAATCAGACTCCTTTTCTGGACTTTACAGACTTGATTTGGCACAGACAGTTTTTCACCAGTCAGCTCCATTTGGGTTTCTGACTATGTCTGCAAGTGATGTCCTTGGGCAGGTGGGACCTACTATTATGATCTGTTTTTGGGCAGGGCAACTGTTTGACCTCTGAGGATGGGAATGGGGATGAGCTGAGAACAACTGGTTGAGAACAGTTGGATAGGACTGCTGGCTTAGTTTTTACCCAGGTGAGGCTATCTGCTTGTCTCCATTGTTGCCTGGATCCACTGGTGAGGCTTACTAGATAGATGGTTGTGCCATAATTCACAGGGCTGTGAATTAGCTTCCTTGCTCTGGCAGGGTAGCAGGATAGGACCCAGGGCCTATACAGCTCATTGTTTGGGAATCTGAATCAGTCCAGAGTGTGAAATATAGCCTTGGTCAGCTTAAGCCCCTAGTTTTGCTCTGCAGCTGGGGGGTGCCATGGGCTGGGCTAGCACCAGTGTTTGTGGGGCTACTGAATGGGCTCTGCGTCTTCCTGTGTGCTCTGGGTAGATTTCCTGACTGGAGAGGCTAATGGCCGTGTTCAGCAAGGAGCAGAGATAGGAATCAGAGTTCCTGCCTGGGTGCAGTGGGAGAAGGAGCTCTAAAGCTGCTAGAGCTCTTTGTTATGTTAATTCGAGCTAACCTGCACCCCAAGTTGTTTGACTGAACAGGGCCACTGGATTTGCTCTGCAAACTATTGGCTCTACGTACCTCTTGTCTCAAGTGCTACTGGGCTACATAGCTTCCAAGAGTTACCTCTAGCTCTTCTGATCAGATTTAGCAGAATACCATGTTCCAAAGTGGCCAAAATCCCTTGCCTAGTTTGAAGCAGGAGGGGATCACTCCAGGCTTCTCTCAATTTCCTAAACCAGCTCTTTGGCTGGGAGCTGCAGTGAGCTACCTGCAGCCTTGGCTGTGAGTTAATCCTCCTTCTTGTCCATAGCATGGCATTGCTCTGTGCCTGGTACTAGCTTTTCTCTGAGGTGGGTCAGCTCTGCTTGCTTGCCTCTTGGCTTGAGCACAGCTGGGCTGCTTAGCTTGCAGATTTCTCCAGCCCTTCTGGTCTGATGAGACCAGAAGATGCTCTCCACAGTGGATGGGGCTGTGATTCAATTCTTTGTCTGGGTGTGGGCAAACTGGGCTTTAGGGCTAGTAGAATTCCTCATTTGAAGATCCACAGATATGTACTCTGTGGGAGTTCCCTGATCAGAGTGTGCTCTCTGCTTGGTTCTGTACATGGTTAGAGCCTCTGGATTTACTACTTGGGCATTGCAGGTATGAACTTGGTCTGCCAAGATCTCTGTGCTGGTTGTTACAAGCCCCTCTTCCATCGCTATCACAGTCACTGACTGAGTCCCACTGACTGAGCCCCGAAGATTCTCCTGCAGTTTCCATGGTGTGAGGTTGAGTAGGAGTTCCTGTAAAGTGATCCACAATGCTTGGGATGCTGGTTGTATCCACTGGAGGAACTAGAGACTCAGGGGAGACCTCTCCACGTGATGCTATGCTGACTAGGGGAGGGGCAGTGTAGTCAACATGTAGCTACTTCTCTTACCTTCTAATGCAATCTCTATTGGTCTCTGTGGTACATGGAGTGTGCTTCAGCCTCACCCCTGTCATGTTCTAGGATTCTCTGAGTGGTGTCTTATTCTTGAATAGTTGTAGGTTGTTCTTTTTAAAATATTTTATTGGAATATAATTGCTTTGCAATGTTGTGTTGGTTTCTGCCATGCAACAACATGAATGCATACACATGTCCATCCCCTCTTTTGCCTCCCTCCCACCTCCACCCTGTCCCACCCTCTGCTTTACCAGCAGAGCAATGTCATGAACAACCTATGTTGCCATCTTGGTGATGTCACCCTCACCAGTCTATTAATATATCTTTAAATCACTTTATAGTTACTTTATTCATATTATAAAGGTAATACATTTCCATTTTAGAATATTTGGGAAAACATATCAGCAAAACAGAAGAAAACAGAAACTTCTGATAACCTTTCTGCTCGGGGGTGGACACCTATGGTGTTTGTGAATATTTCTTTCCAATCAGTTCTCCATGTAGATACATCTTTTAGAAAAATTGTACATACTGCTTTTTCCACTTAATATTGTATTGTGAACAATAAAAATTCTGCTACCACATCATCCTTACGAACTGCACTGTATTCCCGCATGCTGATACAGCATATAGAAGTGGATGTACAGGCCTTCTCTGGTGGCTCAGTGATAAAGAATCCACCTGGACAATGCAGGAGACACCAGTTCATTCCCAGATCTGGGAAGATCCCACACGGTGCAAAACAGCTAAGCCTGTGTACCACAACTATTGAGCCTGTGCTCCAGAGCCCAGGAACCTCAACTGCTGCGCCTGCAGCCCTAGAGCCTCTGCTCTGAAAAAAGAGAAGGCACGTCAATGAGAAGCCATGCACTGCATCTAGAAAGTAGCTCCTGCTCACTGCAACTAGAGAAGAGCCCAAGCAGCAGTGAAGTCCCAGCCTAGCCAAAATAAATAAATAAATTTTAAAAATTGTGTTTAAAAAAGAAGTGGATATACAGATTTGGAAAGCCCATCTGGTGCTGGATGCAGTCTTTCGGCTGGGATGGATTGGAATGCCAACCCCAAGGTTTTGTAGCGGGGCAAATACTGCAAGGTGGTTGTTGGTCAGAAATTAAGTTTGTGTGATAATGATCACTCCTTTTCCCCAGGCCATCACTTTCCTGAGGATGGTTTGCGTGCTCATTTGCTGTTTTGCAAGGAAGAGGGCTCAGCTTGAGCATCCTTTTTAAGGAAAATAATCAGCATTCTCCCTCAGGGTTCCAGGAAGCCTCTCTGCCACTCAGGTCAGGGCAGCCCCTGCAGACTGGAACTTACTCCTCCTGATAAAGCAAATGCAAGCATGCCAAATTACTTTGCTCTGGCTTAACCTTACTTCAGAATGAATCCACAAGTGCTACAGAAGGATAGCTTATGAACATGTGCTACACAGAACTCTGAAAGCGTCCTGCCTACTTAATCCTTTTCCTACTTCAGGGAAAGAAAAAAATCTGTGTATACTTGAACCGAGAATTGAAGGATCACAAAAATGAAGATTGGATGCCGTGCTTGAAATCACCAGTTGTGTTTTCTCATTTCCCCTTGAGCCATGGGATGATTTTTCAGTACAGCTGCGTCAGTGGGGAAATGTGCTGCTCTTTCTAGAGTTCTTAGGTTCATTCCCAAGTACGTGACTCTGTCTAAATGCCTTTTGAGGAAATGCAAGTTCCCCTTTAAACACAGAGGGTTCATAATGGTGGATTCTGAGGACTAGAGGTCATCTCTTCAGGTCATTATTCCCTCCCAAATACATCCCTCCCCCCACCCTCCACACACAAAGACTTTCGATTCAGATGATCACAGATGGTGAAGGGTACTTTTCTCCTTTGTGTTCTTGGAAAGAATCTTCTAGAGAGGTACCTACCTGCAGTCACCGTAGGTGTGCATTAGCTTAGAGGTTCAAGAATGTACCCTGGCACTTAGATTGCATATTGATCCTTCTGGTTTGAGATGATTCCCCTGCAAAACAGTTCGTGTGTATTTCCATGCCAATACTTGCTTGCAGACACCCATGGAAGCTGTTCTGGCAAGCTGTCTAACCGCGAAGCACCTTAGATTTTGACCCTACTCTGCTAGCTGTGGGTGTCCCCACCCGGGAGCTTTGGAGGTCTCTAGCAGGTCTCTTCAGTCTCTCTCCATCTCCAGGAAGTGAACGTGATGCTTCTGCCCGTGTCTTATTTAATGTGTGGCTCTGTCTTCCAGCTGTCTTGGACTGGGGGTCTTCAGGGCCATTCGGTTTGACACCAAAGGCACTACTTGTGTATAGTCAGTCATAATGAATAACTGTAAACATGATAAGATGCCTACCCAATGGGGTGTTAGCCGAGAGGTGTGTGAATCTGCTTGGAGGGGCAACAGCTGAGATGTCAGAGTAGTTTACCATCTCCTGGGTAGAGGCATTGAGAGAGTGTTTTCTGTCTGAAAAATGCTACAGGCGTTAGATGCTAACCCTCCCCTTCTGTGGCTGCAGGTGTTCGTGCCTCTGATTTTAAACGAGGGCAGTTCTATGAGTATTAGATGGGTAGGAGAGTCAGAGCAAGAAAGAGCTAAAAAAGCAGGGGCCTTCAAAATGGGAATAAACTGTGGTCATCATCAACCCAGGATATATTGGTTAAGATGCATTCATGGGGACTTTTTTGGAGGTCCAGTGGCTAAGACTCCATGCTTCCAATGCAGGGGTTCAGGTTCAGTCCCTGGGTCAGGGAACTAGATCCCACATGCTGCAACTAAGAGTTTGCATGCCACACTAAGGCCCAAAGCAGCCAAATAAATAAATAATTTGTAAGACAGATGTATTCATGAAGAAATCTTGGCACATGATTTGGTGTCCTTCATACCAATAAGACTTCTACCCTGTTTCATTCTCCACATAAACATTAAAAACACTGATGCTGGCAAACAGGGAAGATATTAATGCTAGGACAGTAAATGAAAGCATATGAGTATTACATTATAACAACATGGAATCATCACACCATTGATACTGATATTTACATTGATATTTATCATGGTATTGTGATATAGTCCAAAAATGTAGGCAGCATATTTAAGCTTACAATATACTCCAGGCAACGTGGAGGTCACTTTTCTTGAATTCTCTTATTTAATTTTTACTGTAATTCATGGGGCAGATATTATTATTCAGAATTTAATGGGTGAGTCACTTCCCTGGTGGCTCAGACAGTAAAGTGTCTGTCTACAATGTGGGAGACCTGGGTTCGATCCCTGGGTTGGGAAGATCCCCTGGAGAAGGAAATGGCAATCTACTCCAGAACTATTGCCTGGAAAATCCCATGGACAGAGAAGCCTGGTGGGCTACAGTCCATGGGGTCACAAAGAGTCGGACACGACTGGGTGACTTCACTTTCTGTCAACTTTTAATGGGTGAAGGAATGGAAGATCAGAGACGTTAAGTAACTTGACCAAGATTGTACAACTTGTGAAAAGGAGGCACTTTATTTATTTATTTTTTTAATTATATATCTTTTACCTTTTTGCCACACTGTGCAGCAGGTAGTATCTTAGTTCCTCAAAAAGGGATCAAGCCTGTGTCCCCTGCAGTGTAAACCGGAAGTCCTAACCACTGGACCACCAGGAAAATCCCAAAAACGACTTTAAAAGAGAGAAACTGCAGTATATCTCTGTCTAGTTAGGGTAAGGGAAGGAGAACTTGTCTCTTCTCTGAAAAGGCATACTGATGCATTTCGTGCTCTTTTCCTGGTAACTTTGGACAAAGCTGAGATAATTTAGTGACAGGTCTTAGGCAGTGTTCTTTTCAAAGCTGGCCTATAGTCATACATTCTTTTATTCACTCATTATGATTGATTCATTCAGATTCATGCCCTTTATTTTTCTGTAGATTGGGCATCTGCTTTAATGAGAGTTAGTTGTTAAAAGTAACAGAAAAATAATCAGAGAATTGAGAGTTTGATTGGAGAGGAGGCTGTCCAGGGAGAGCAAAAATATACGGCCCTTTGTGGTGAATGTGGCAAGAAGCAGCGGAATTCAGGAGCTTGCTCCCGGAGTTATTGGGGTGACCTCTAGCTAAAGTGTCTTCTCCTGTTGGGAACCCCTGTTAGTATTCCAGAAATTTGGTTTCAGCACAGGGATGGGCATTTGTTCTGCATTGTCCCCCACAGTGAAGAACCCTATTAATAGCATGCGATTTCTTTGTGATGGGTGATTTGAGAGCTCAGATTTCTATGTCTGAAAGAGATGGTGCATAGAAGTGGAGGAAGGACCTTCATATCGAATGCTACAGCAGACTTCCTTTATGACACATTCAGGGACAGCCCCAGAAATAAATACTTATGGAGGAGGAAACAGCCTGCTCGTTTGTCCCTTTACTTCTCATAGCTTGTGGCATTCACCCCACCCTTCCCCAAGCACCCAACCTTCACCCATTCTCGTTCCAATTCTCAGCGCCCTTCCTACCTCTTTTTGGTGGTCTGTCTTCCATTAATCAGAAACAAGATAGAGAGGTGTTGACAACATTGATATCACTTGTTTACTCTTTAGTGTGAATTTAGACCGATTTATTACAGTATTTCATGTGATATGTGAGATGATTTTACATAGTATGTGAGCGGACACATTTTTGATTAGTTGCATTACTTTTTCTTAGATTTTCTTCCATTTATAGCAAATGATATTGACTAAACACAAGTGATGCTGGATGTTTACAGTGGTGATATGAAACTATCTTTCAAAAAAATGAGCTTGGCAAAATCAAATTGATTAAAAGAAAAATATTGTATTAATGACAGAATATTGGTTCACAGGTCTTGTAAGAATCACAAAAGGTGTATGTGAATGATTGAAGTGTTAGAACAGGTTCCCTGACTGTACTTGGATTTCAGACTGTAACTCATAGGAAGGGAGCTGCATTGATCAGGGTGGAGAGAACACTCCTGGAGTCTCACTTCTAGGTGGCCACTTGGTTCATGCTGCTGCTAAGTCGCTTCAGTCGTGTCCAGCTCTGTGCGACCCCGTAGACAGCAGCCCACCAGGCTCCCCCGTCCCTGGGATTCTCCAGGCAAGAACACTGGAGAGGGTTGCCATTTCCTTCTCCAGTGCAGGAAAGTGAAAAGTGAAACTGAAGTCGTTCAGTCGTGTCTGACCCTCAGCAACCCCAGGGACTGCAGCCTTCCAGCCATCTCATCCTCTGTCGTCCCCTTCTCCTCCTGCCCCCAATCGCTCCCAGCATCAGAGTCTTTTCCAGTGAGTCAACTCTTCACATGAGGTGGCCAAAGTATTGGAGTTTCAGCTTTAGATCATTCCTTCCAAAGAAACCCCAGGGCTGATCTCCTTCAGAATGGACTGGTTGGATCTCCTTGCAGTCCAAGGGACTCTCAAGAGTCTTCTCCAACACCACAGTTCAAAAGCATCAATTCTTCCGCGCTCAGCCTTCTTCACAGTCCAACTCTCACATCCATATATGACTACTGGAAAAACCATAGCCTTGACTAGACAGACCTTAGTTGGCAAAGTAATGTCTCTGCTTTTGAATATACTATCCAGGTTGGTCATAATTTTTCTTCCAAGGAGTAAGCGTCTTTTAATTTCATGGCTGCAGTCACCATCTGCAGTGATTTTGGAGCCCCCCAAAAATAAAGTCTGACACTGTTTCCACTGTTTCCCCATCTATTTC